>JAQMCX010000018.1:1295792-1323788 GCA_029814765.1 Acanthurus leucopareius | reverse complement strand
CTGCGGTGACTCTGTGGCCTCTGATGAGCGCCCAGACATCGGACACGATGAGGATGTACACCCCAACACCCTCACTGAAACAAACACGGATGTTCTGGACATGGATTTCCAAACGGGCCGGGACGCAAACATGGAAATGAACTGGGACGTCCGGGACAACAAGGACAACTATGAGGACGCTGACTGGCATCCTCCCTCCTCGTTTTCTGAAACACACTCTGAATTCCCACCAGATGCTCCGCCCGTGATGCACAGTGGCAACACTGATGTTAACGACATCACTTTCCAATCCTCCAATCAGACCGTTGACAGTTCATCAGTGCTGTGCGGTGAGTACAGAAGCCAGCTCACCTCCAGCGGCCGCTGCCGGCTGATAGCAACGCTGCCTCCGGTGCCGGTGGGAAGGTCGCAGACACGCTGCCCGGATATGTTCAGATGCACAGACGACATCTCACACTGGCTCCACGAGAACCAGAACAGGAAGGAGCAGCTGGAGGAGCTGAGGGAGACGATGGCGGAGCTGCAGGAGGAGCTGAGGAGCCACCAGCATCGGGTCAAGGTCCTGGAGGTGCAGACGTCACTCACAGGGCCGCAGACTCATCCACAGTCACAGATTTGAACTGTCTCTTTTCCTTTAAGATGATTATTTTGAACACTCACTATGCTTATTTTTTAATATCTATTTAATTGTTTAAACTCCTCAATTTTTAAAATAATATATCTTACATATTTAATTGATTCGACCCTATTTTGTACTAACAGGTGATATATTCTTTTGGTTTGTTTCTTCATCGTCATCATTTGTTTCATACTTCAAAAAATGTGATGAACTATTGTCACATCATTTTCTTGTACTGAGGAGAGAAAAACAACCATGAGCTTTAGTTTTTGGATCACAGACCATTGAATAATTGCTTTAGCGCCACCACCTGGTAAACTGTTTGAAGCAACCAGTTATGCATCTAATTTGACATTCAAAAAAATCTGATCCGAAACAATGCAGACTCTCTCCCTCTGTTTATCTGTCTCTCTTTATCTCTCTGTCTTCACACCCACTAAGTCCTCATTAACCCTGAAAGCTAACAGGATTAGCCACAAGCGGTTGTAGCCGGGGGCCCCCATCCCTCTGAGTCTGCCTGACCCAGAGAGGGTTTTCTGGGCCGCGGTGTCTCCTGGCCGCCCTGCACAGACTCAGGTTAAAGCTGCACTCAGGAGACTTTGGAGAGCAGCAGATCGTGTTCTCTCTTTAGATTTGACCGTGTTGGCTACACAGTTGACTAAATTACCTTTTTGTTTGCTGTAATTAAAACCATATCCCTTCTGATCATTTTAATTATACTGCAATGTTTTGTTTTGTCCGTCAAAAGGAAACTAATGAGCGGCTGTGGCCATCTGAGCTTAGCAAACTTTACATTACCTGTAAGATTAGTCATGTTGAAAGTTTCCTTAAAGAGCAGACTCTGTAGTCTGTAGACCTCATTTTTTAGACTGCTTTATAGGTCGTCTTTTCGAGATTACTGTCTGAATTTTATTACTTCTCTACTTCATTTTTGCGTTCAGGGTTCTGACAGGAGAACAAGCCTCACCAGCACCTCCTGCAGGTTAAACCATCTCTTCAATCCTCTTTTTAATCTCTCAGAGTGAAGAAAAAGTTGGAGTAAACTCGACCTTTGACCAGCGGTTGCATTCTTTGGAGATGCGTCAGACCCAGGCCGACATGCTGCTCCACGTGCATGCGGCGCTGCTGCAGGAGCTGCAGGCTCAGGTCCGCAACCTGTCAGCCACCGTGCAGCACATGAGCCGCAGCACAGGCTGCACGATCAACGTCATCAAAACCACGCCGCTGCTCAGCATGCGGGACACGCTGCCACCAGGTACACATGCAACAGGCGCAGTGGTGAGTCGGACGCTGCAGGATGTTCATGCAACCTCACTAACAAAACGCCACAGCAGCACCTTTTCTTTCTGCAGGGCCTCTGACGGTCATACGTGTTTATTTCAAAGAACTGTAATAAAATCTGATTTTGCAGTTGCTGTTTTATCAACAGTTGAGCAACCTGCGGTCAGGTTTATTTTGTTGTTGCCGCCTGCATTGTGTTTGTTTATTGTCTGTTTACTTTGCGTGACGCAGCGATGTCGCAGAGAGACTTAAAGCTGAGGAAGATAATCTGATTGAATTTATTTCAAACATCACTGACACAAGAAATAAACCATCGTATCACTAAAGATACAATTTAAATCTTTAACAATCACCTAAAATCCACAGATGTCGTAGTTTAAAGCATTTCTACAGATGCATCACACTCGCTTTCTCACAAAGAGCCAAGAACCATCATGCATTGCTGCTAGCCTGCACAGTGTTTACAAAAGGCCAGAGATGTTCTTCCACAGAGGTGAACATTTTAAACCACAACATTTAAAGCGTCTACGAACATAAAGGAATCAGTTACAGTCTGTGTGCTGCAAAATGTTCGATTAATTAACTATTTTGAAGGATAAATTGTGAACTGGACCGATGATGCAGTTTATTTAAGAGATTATGCAGCGAATGCAAACACAGCAAACATCTCAGAGTTTCAAATGTTTATTAGCTGACAGGTTGAGTGTTTCATGGCTCTGAGTGAAGGCCTGTCTCTCTCTCTGTCTGTCTGTCTGTCTGTCTCTCTCTCTCTCTCTCTCTGTCTCTCTCTCAAATGAAGAGTTCCTGTCTTACTGTCCATCAGACTGTGCGTCTCTGTATCACAGTGGTGTTCATCGGTCTGGTGTTTACAGCATAGTCCTGTCGCCCGGCGTCACCCTGCCCGTCTACTGCGACATGGAGACTGAGGGTGAGACACCAGGTTCACTGTCTGCTGGATGCACACATGTTCACATCAGATATCATACGTGATGATCACTCTTCATTTACCTGCAGTGCCAGATGTTTCCCTCAGTCACTGGCAGAGAGCACAAACAGACCTGAGAGACAGTCGGTGTTACTCACCGCTCTGTTTACAGTCTCTGTACGTTTGATGATATTGTGTTTGAGCTGCAATTTAATTTGCACAAACCTGTTGATGCACACGAAGCCTGAAGCTTTGGAGGCTCCAGAACAGGACGGATGTCCACTTTGCTCTGATGATCAACTCTTGATCTTCACTAATTACAAAGTATTTTATTAGTGATCTTAAAAGTAACTAATAACTAAAACTTTACAGCAGTAAGTCAAACTAGAGTCTCAAAACCATGAACACTAGTGCAGCACCAATGACAGTGATGTTATCGGTGATCAGATCAGCTCTTCTGCTGACATTGAATTGGTGGTTGTAGCAGACTGGCTGATTGAAATGGTGCTGCATCAATGATCAGTATTGGATTGATGACTCTGACAGCATTTGTTGCATCCTTGTCACATAAATAGTGTGTATTTGAAGAAAGAGCTGTGATGCATTTGAAAGCTGCACCACCACACACACTCCTGTGAACTTCTTTTGAGAACATTCGTGTGTCTGTTGAGGTGTGTCTACCTTTTTGTGTGTATTTATATCAATATTTAAACATTTTTGTGTGACTTGTTTGTGTGTTTATGTGCGTGGCTCCCAGGTGGAGGCTGGACGGTGTTTCAGCGGCGGCGTGACGGATCTGTGAGCTTTAACCGCGGCTGGTTGGAGTACAGTGGCGGCTTCGGTGAACCGCGAGGAGAGCACTGGCTGGGCAACCAACAGCTCCACCTGTTGTCTAACCGTGGCCATTACAGCCTCCGCATAGACCTGCAGGACTGGAGCCACGCCCACAGACACGCCCTGTACCACACCTTCAGGTGCACAGTCAGGTGGAGAGCAGATGATGTAGAGCAGCAGTGATGGTGAAGTGAAGGGTGACACCACATGTGGAGGTGGAGTCCTTTTGTTTCCCTTCTCCAAAGTACAAAAAGCAAAAACAAATTGATCAGGAATGGATTTAAGTGCTGCTCTCATTAAAAATGAGCAAACATTAGCAAACCAGGCTAACCAGCCAACAGCAGGAACTGAAGTTACTTCCAAAGCCGAGGAGCTCGTCATCAGCTGACTATGTCACTTCGTAAGAAAACAGCCACTGTTACGACCAGCTGACGGACTGTAACATTGATTAGTTGTTAATTAAAGCCGACAAAATTGCCATCACCATGTTAAAGATTCTGCTGCACAAAAATGTCTGAACATCGATCAGTAAATCTGCTGCCATCTTCATCACCGGAGAAAGTCTGTTTGTCAGAGAGACTTGTTTTTTCTCCTGCAGGATAGAGAGCGAGCAGAGCCGGTACCGCCTCCATGTGTCCGGTTTCAGTGGGACGGTGGAGGATTCGTTTGGTTGGTACCACGACCAGCATGTATTCAGCACGCCAGACACCGGCAACATCTGTGCTGAGATCAGCCACGCCGGCTGGTGGTTCCACCAGTGTTTCTACGCCAACCTCAACGGCGTCTACTACAAGGTAGAACCGCCTCAGATACTTTGGGACAAAACGCAGAGCAAAGATGAGGTCAGACTCTTGTATGTATGTATGTTGTCTAACAGCGATAATGCTGAAACGTTGTTTTTCCACCAGGGGGGGCGCTACTCTCTAAAAGCTCACAACTTGCTGGGACCTGACGGCATCGTCTGGTTCTCCTGGAAAAGTTCAGACTTCTACTCTCTGAAGGCGGTCACCATGATGATACGACCTCGCAACTTCAGGCCACGCTTGTCGCCATAGCGATGGAGTGTTTGACATCAAGCAACTAGTTTTTAACAGACTGTGGCGTTGCTTTGCGTCAAATGACCACTAGCTCCCTCTAGTGCCTAAACCACATGAACATGTACATGTTTTTAACGACACAGGTGAGGATTTCAAACACTGGAGATCAGCTAACACTTTTAATTTGGTGGTCACTTCCTTTAAGTAAAGGTGACATAATGCTCTGTGTATACATGCAAACACTACAGTCTTGGATCATTATTTCGTAAAATGCATTTAGTCTCACACACGATGACTTGACACACACTTTCACATGAGATGTTTTGAAGTATGACGAATGTTCTGACCGAGATAAATCACAGCTCATTCAGAACAAATTCTTTCTTGGTTGTTTATCTCGTCACCTCACCAGCAACATTTTACCTGAGGATTTTATTTTGAATTTTTTTTCTGGCTTCTAAGCATGCAGTGTGTCTCATTTTACACACACACACACACACAACTTATATCATACATTTATTTATTTATTAGAACAGTTACAGGTGTGAGGAGATTCATCTACAGGGCTCCTCAAACAACCCCCCCCCCAGCCTCTCTAACATGATGAACAACAGAATCAGGGTGAATTCAGGCAGGTTGTGTCTCGGTCATGCAGCCTGCACAGGTGAACCTCCTCACAGCTCTCATTAAACATGACCGACGGTTCAATACGAGGTCAGCTAGTGTGCACGCTGCTGCTGAGATACTGTCCCTTCAAACTCTGGGGGTCACAGAGGTGGAGGCTGTTTATGAGGGGCGCTCCCTGGGGCGGGTGACATACTGCCACCACAGAGGGGGGAGGTCGCCCTCCTTGCGGGCAGGAGGGAGGGCTTCAGTCTTGGGTTCCCCATCTTTAGATTCAGCCTGCAGCTGGATCACCTGGAACCACACAGGAGGGACAAGTTTGACATCAGGACAGTAACTAACAATGATCATCCTTCTACATTTCTATATCCTGTCAATGGAATGTGAGACAGCGCAGCCAACAGGCTGTGAGTTTTGCTTGATCAACCCAAAGATATTAAATTGGCAGTGAGATGACAGAAACAGTGAAGCTGAAGCCAGGAAACTTCTAACTGCACTGTCACTTGAAAAATGACTCTGGAAACACTGACTGTTTGTTTTCAGCTTGTATATAAGCTCAAATAAAGTGTTTGAATAGTTTTAACTCTACTTTATAGTCAAACTGACAAAGTGTTTCACCTCTAACTGAGACACAAACAGGGGCCACAACATGATGAATGGGTTTCAACAGTCTCACTGAGCTCTAGTGCCACCTGGTGGATTAAACTGACACTGCATATCACCTTACTGCTTAAAAAAACATGCGGGTTTAAAAACGTAGAGTGTAAACATGTCCTGCAGACAGAACAGACGCTGAGCAGCTCACCTCTTTTTCCCAGCTCTGCATTCTCAGTTTCTTCCACTGCTCCCTCTTGGAGAAGTAGTCGGGGTACATGGCCTTCTCCGAGGGGTGCCAGTTCTCCAGCAGCCACTCTGGGGTCTGCAGGAACAGAGACATAAAACATCACCACTCTCAATGTTTACACATCTTATTGTTCATTACAACTAAGTCCTTATAGATGTTCTTAATAAAAAGGACCCCCGGTTAAAAGGTGTGAAAGTTTTAAATATTGATTCTTTGATAGGTAATTGCAAAAAACAATTTATTCTTGTATTTTGTTTTTTCACTTTTGGTGTCTTTTATATTAAAAATGTTATAAATATCTTAAAGATTTTTAATATTAAAAGGAATTTTAAAGAATCTGTGATGAATCTTTGTTTTTTTTTTTTACAATTCAGTTGTACTTCCTTTTTATTCCAGCAGAGGGCAGTAACAACTCGAAAGCATGTGCAGCTCGCTCTTTGACATCACAATGTACTGCACATTAATATTTTTCACAGATTTTGATTCAAGTAAAAATGTGTATTACCATATTTTATTATTGACTTATTTATCAGCTGTGATGCAGACTGAAGTACATGACTCCCTGCCTCACCTTGTAGCACTCATATCTCTCATAGGAGGTTCCTCCAGGAGAGTCAGGAAAGATGTAGGGCTGAGGATGTTGGTTGGTCCAAAACTCCTCCTCTCCTGCCTTTAGCAGCATGGTGGCCTTTACCAAGTCCCTCTCATTCTTGTGCTCATCAAAGCGAGCCCGCAGCATGCAGGCGTTGAACCGGTATTTATCTCTATAACAAGAAAACACGACAGTGGTTAATTATCTTAGATCATATTGAACACAGCACCAAGCGAGAGCTAAAAGATGGACCTCATATTCGTTTCTGTGATTGAAAAGAGGAGGGATGCAATTTAAAGTTATTTTTGTTATTAATCAATCTATTTTTAATTTCCTTGATTGTTTAGTTGATAAAATATAAAAATAATAGAAAGAGATGCAGCCCATCTCAATCCAAAACTTTCACCGTAAAAAGGAAGAGAACCTGTTAAAATAATCAAATCTGAAAGAGGATTTGTCTTTAAACTACTTAAAAAGAGGTGGCACATTTACTTTTGAAGACTTCTGTATTAAAACTATTTTCTCAGGTCTTTAATTCTCACATGTAAAGAACTCGTATAGATACGGTCCATCGTGATCACGCTTTTACTCTCTAAAACATTAATACTAACCAGCAGTTTCAGTACCACTGAGGGTCTAACTGAGCGTTGGCATCAAAAGTCTTTCTTGCATGTGACTGTGTCACCTGTTACGATCATTTAAACTGTATTTTTAAAAGACTAAAGTGAATACCTTCAGCAAAACTTACCTTTTAAATGTATAGAAATAAATTTCTTCATTACTTGTTTAACATATGCAACATTATCCGTCACAAATCCTTATATCGTGCACGAAACAAAAAGAAACAAAACATTGGATGACCCTGCTTTGCTTTAGGTAACTTATCCTGACAAACAGCCGACAAAAATACAAATGATTTTAATCAAAAAATTTATTTTGCGTATAACTTGTGCACTTGATATGTGCATCAAAGGATTCATGACAAGTTCCATCATCATCTTGTTCATTGACGTGAAGTGTCACTTGACAAGACCTTTTGTAAATATTTCTATATTGATCTTTGGAGCCCATTTGAAAAGTGTTTGCGGTGGTGAGAACAGCTGACGTCTGGAAATTTCGTTATATTTAAACTTAACAATACTATATATGAAAATTTCTGATAATAATAAGCCCTCTGGCGTGACTCTGAGTGGGTTCAAACATTGCTCTCACTTAACTGCTGCAGTGCTAGCAGGTAGCTTTGACTTAAACGGAACAACTTATCTTAAACTAGTATAATATTTAAATACGCAGAACTATTATATAGATACAGTATTGTCTGAATGAAGTGGAGGAGCTGAAGATGATGTTTTGTTGTTGTGTTGTGTTGACTGAGCTGAAGAATGAGTGACCCGGCTAGCGGCGGCTAGCTGTTGGCTTAGCGTTAGCGGTTAGCTTAGCTGTTAGCTCAGCAGCGCATCAGAGTGTAAACTACACATACTAACTGCTGTATTTTTTACGAGTCATCACAAACTTAAATGAAGACAGCGCATTTTACCTAAAGATGCACCATGACTCGAGGTGTCTCAGTGATTTCTTGTAAAGCCGCAACACTTTCTGCTGGTGAGTAAGATAGGCAGAGGCCATCTTTGCCGTCCTCTGTCACCTTCTCGCCGGAACCGCAGAGGATGCTGGGACTTCGTGGCGTGTAGACTTTATGACCGTAATTGCCTACAAAATGCGCAAGAGTATTTTATTGATTTGTCGCTTTTTGTCAGGATTTGATTGCAGAAGTTTGTATTACTGACTAACTTAATGTAAAGTGGTTATACTTTGGGTCTTAATTCAAATATTTGATAAAAACCGAAAAAGTAGCTCAAAACAAGTTATTTCATTAATGTGATTGGTCTCTCATAGAGTTATTACGGTATTGTAGCATTATGAGATTGGTGAGAGCTACATGTGTGGTTCTTTTTAGAAGTATTGCTCGTACAGCAATGGCCCAGAACAAATTTGTTGGTAAGAGACTTGTGTTTCATAGCTTTTATAACAAAGCGTAAAGAGACGGTGAAGGACTGTGAGTGTCACTACATGCTGGTGTCTGTTTCAAAAGATATGCATGTGTGTTAAGCTAGCATAGAGCTGTTAGTGCTGACAGCACAGCAGCCTCAGGGCTGTGCAGCTGCAAAGGGAAATGTCAGATGGTTTGATTTTGGTCACCAATTCTGATGATATCTTACAGTGAAATACAGCTATAAGTGAAAATGTCTGACTGTGTCATAGAGGAGGTGGTGCCAAAAATATTTGTTCTGGTCTCTGTATTGATGAAACTGTGTTTATGAAAATACTTGTTTAGCACCACAAGGAATCAAAAGTGTTACCCACTGCTGTAGTCTTGCAGAGTTATAGGACAAAGTGAAGATTTAGATTAAATATCTCTAAAATGCTTCCAGTTTCACCGAGTTACCAGCATCTTTGATGAAATGATGTACAACAAGCACAGAGCAACAAACCCCTGTAACTTCAGTGTCAGCTAACAGTAACATAAGATTTCCTAATGGGGTGCTGAAAGGAGTGATTGAATAATCGATAAGTCAGAGAGGGGAAAAATTATTTGACAACAACTTTGATAAACCTTGAATAAACTTTTACATCATTTATCACATAAAGATATGAACATTACCCTTTAGATTAATTGCTAGAAATTAAAAGAGCATATATTATTGGTTCTAGTAAATCCCCAGTGAATAACAAGAAAACGTTTGGTGACGCATTGCAACATCAAATATTTCCAACCCTCTTTTTCCAGATATCGGTGTGAACCTCACTGATCCCATGTTCAGAGGACTCTACAGAGGGAAGCAGAAGCATGAAGGTGAGCAGCTTTCTTGTTTTTGTTCACAGAGCTGCTGACGCTAAATGAATCTGAGACCAGTTGTGATTTCTTGACAGATGACTTCAGTCAGATCATCGACAGAGCTCTGAAAACTGGGGTTGAAAAGGTGAGCCGTGTGTCCATCGCTGTTTTTCACACAACTTGCACTGTTTTAGGGATGGAACTGGTCCAATATTAGCACGTTAGCATCATCTTTGTTAGTATGTTAGCATGCAGCTTAAAGCACTGCTGAGCTGCACGGTCGTGGACTCTCAGTCTCTTTATTGAACACTATTTAAAAAAGCCATTTGAAATGCGTCATGTAAAGTGATGTAATAGCTTCTGCTTTGTTGCAGTTTATGATCACAGGTGGAAGCCTTGAAGACAGCAAGGAGGCCCTTAAACTAGCTGAGACCAGAGGTGATTAAAATGATGAAAAATATGTGTTGTAATCAAGATGTAATTGATGAGATGATGTTGTATGTAGATGATTGGACCGCAGAGCCTGGGACGAGACCGAAATCTGAACTTATATTCTTCAGCAGAACATACCTAAAAAGATGTGATTTTTATGATCAAAATCAGCTGAATAGTCTGATGTTTTTTTTAAAGATCTGTCCTTTGTTACAGATGAGTTTTACTGCACAGTCGGCTGCCATCCCACCCGCTGCAGCGAGTTTGAGCAGAATGGAGAATCCCAGTACTTTTCAGGGCTGAGGGAGCTGGCGACGGCACACAAAGGGAAGGTGGTGGCCATTGGAGAGTGTGGACTGGGTGTGTACTGTTGGAAGAAAGAGCTGCATTGAAGCAGGAATTGAAAAAGACATCACAGAAATACAGAACTAAAAAAATATAAAAAATTTGTATCTTAAAGAAATGAATCAGTCGGTTGACTTTAAAATCGCTGCTCGTCATCTGAAGCGTCATCCTGACACTTTACATGTCAAGATAATAATAAAAGGTGCACAAACAGAGAATTAAATATGAACAGATAGATAGAGAAAATAATTTAAAGAAACAAATGTTACTGTACTAAGAATATTACTAACAATAAAATAAGTTACAGGAAACAGTATACTTACGTTACCTCCAGTGTTGCTCTTTAAGCTAAAAGTGCTGAAGTGTCTCAGACTTGGTGTGATAAGAGTCAGCAAAGTATCATAAACTAAATGTCTTTTACAGATTAGTATGAAAGTGGATCACATGAGTTGTGACAGTGAAATGTTGGTGCTGAAACTTGTGTCTTTTGCTCCTCTTTCAGATTTTGACCGCTTGGAGTTTTGCCCAAAAGAAACTCAACTCAAGTGAGTTCTTTTGTCTCTGTTTCGTATTAAAGCTGTCGTGCTTAAAGTTAGAAATTAAATACCAAAATAAATGTGCTGTCTATGTGGTTTCTGTGGTTTGTAACAGATACTTTGAGAAGCAGTTTGATCTGGCTGAGGAGACCAAGCTGCCCATGTTCCTCCACTGCAGAAACTCTCATCAGGAGTTCATCGGTAGGTTTCTGCAGCTCAGACCTGGTCTGGGTCTTCACGGGGGCTTTGACGGAGCTTTTTACTTTGAGTTTTTGTCTCTGTTTTGGACAGACATCATGAAAAGTAACCGGGAGCGATGTGTTGGAGGAGTGGTGAGGACTGCACCCTCTTCTTTAAAGTGAACTTTTTGAGGGAAAGTACACAAGAAATCAGTGCACTTTTCCAGTTTTTACTCACAGAGACTCAAACTGCAGCGTTTCCACTTTGTTTGGCTGCTGAAATTGTAGTTGGAGATCCGATGAGTTTCACTTTTTTTTCAGGTTCACTCATTTGATGGGACTGCAGAAGATGCTGCTGCCCTCATTGACCTGGACCTCTATATTGGAATAAATGGATGGTGAGAAGAAGAAGTGGAGGACTTGACCTGACATGAACCACATCTGAGCTCAGTAGATTTTAACAGTCATCAGTTTAAACACAAGCAAAACACTGTGTGTTGCAACAAGCTCAGCGAAGAAATGCTGGGATGGTTATTTCTTTCTTTTTATCGCTTCAGTAGTTTTTGCTAATGAAATCATAGTGTTCAATATAAAAGACAACTTTCTCTCTTTTTATAATATTCAGACTGAGAGGGTCAACAGACTTGACATGGATGGAATTATCTTCTGATAGAAGTTTTTAAAAAAGTAATTTGAGTTCCTTTCAATGCAGTTAAAACTTCATCGTTAATATTTTTATGCTTACAAAGGAATAGCTGTGTAAAAGGTCATTCTTCTTCTTCATGTATGTAGATCTTCACATCTGGACGGTCAATGTTGCTGTTCCTCCACAATCACTTCAAATACTTCAAATCTATAAAAGAAATTTGAATTATTTAAAGGTACATCTCAAAATATTCTGCACTTTAAACTGTTTTTTTTTTGTTATTCCTGTTTTTCAGTTCCTTGAAAACAGAGGCCAATATTGAGTCTATGAAGTCCATCCCCACTGAGAGGCTCATGATTGAAACTGGTAAGCTGCAGATAGTTTCCTGTAAAATCGATGATATGTGACAAAATGTGGCACCATGTTTAACAGCTTCACCATCACACACGATTATATAAAAAAGAAATCTACCTGGTTTATGAATCACTCATTGAACTGTGTAGTTTTCCTCTGCATTGAGACCTTCCTGCTCCTTTCCAGATGCTCCTTGGTGTGGCGTGAAGAACACGCATGCAGGGTCCAAACATGTTAAAACTACATTTCCCACAAAGAAGAAATGGGAGGCGGGGCACTGTCTGAAGGACAGGAACGAGCCCTGTCACATCATGTGAGTCATGTCGGAGCACGTGCAGATAACTGATCCTTCCTGGAACTAAACAACGTCCAAACAAGCAGATTTTAGTTTGTTTTTTCAAACCACCAAGCACCGAATTTTAATATTTCATACATTTTACAATTTGTCTCTTTCAGACAAGTTCTAGAGGTGATGGCAGCGGCGAGGGAGGAGGACCCGTTAGAGCTGGCCAACACCATCTACAACAACACCATCAAAGTCTTCTTCAGCTCCAGCTGATGAACCAGATCAGACCTTTGTGAGGGAGACTGGTAGAGCCTTGTGTCACCGATGAGTGGATGTGTGTGTGTGTGTGTGTGTGAATGATAAAACTCTCCATGTGCCAATTTGAAAAGTTAAATATCTTCCGATCAGTCTTATTCCAAACAAAAATTTCTGTCATGGATTTGACTGTAACACTGATATAAATTGTTAATATTCCTGTTTGATTTTTAACACTTTTTACCTGTTATTTTGAACTAACAGTTTGTTGACATGAGGCTCTCTGGTCTGGTGGTTTAAATATGGCCTGTGGCCTGTTGGAGAAAATCAATATTTATGTTTACAAAAAAGAGCCCAGCTCATGAAGTTGAACTTTGCTCAGAGCACAGGTGTTTGAATACGACTGAATGTTCAATCACTGATTTAATACAGTGCATTCATGTCTGTTAGTAAGGATCTTCTTGCCAAAACTGTATAAACCAAAATATGTTTCCGTTTTACATTTATAAGAACGAGACTGTTAAATATGGAGATGGACACCAACATTGTGATTAACTTCACTGAAAAAAAGGATTGAATAAAAAAGAAAAAATGCTGTTTTAACATTTATCTGTATAGTCTTAAGTGTCCTTATATAATTAATCTAAAGTTTAATATATTAGAGTTTAACTTGAACAGATACGTCTCTGAAACACGCGACGTCAGCTGCCCCACCCACTGACGCTCGCAGTGACGTCACCTTACGTCGGAACCTCGGAACCAACAGCCGAGCAACTTCTGTCTTCCCGAAGCCGCAGGAAATGGCCAATCCAGCGGTCTCTTAATATTTTATGACACCGGGAGAGACGGTCTGTGAGCGCTCTGACGTGTTACAGCTGGCGGAGACTCTCCGGATGAGAGCAGGCTGACATTAAACCGCAGAAGAAGAAGCAGAAGAAGAAGAAGAAGAAGCAACAGGAGGTTGAGCTGGACGGATATGGTGGACAGCAGCAGGCTCCCAGCTAGCAGATAAACGCCAGGCAAAGCAAAACCGAAGTCCAGAGGCGACTGTCGGGAGGCTGAATTTATTTTAATGTTGCATGGGTAGTTGAGGCTCATCGGGTCTGTAAACCCTCCTCTGAAGCCGCATGGCGTCCACTCAAGCCCGTATAGGCCAGCAGGCCTTAGCGGTGCTGGATGTGGCTCTGCGAGTTCCGTGTATCTTTATAATCGACGCCATTTTTAACTCATACTACGACCCTGGTTCGGGATGGGCCGGGGCGATGGGGAAGGTGTTGGTCCGAGTCATGGGTAAGAGTCTTCAGGTGCACAGTCCTTCACACAAGCCTCCAAATTCTTCTCAACAGCGAACAACAAACAGGAAGCTAACGCTAGCTAAGCTAAGCTAGGCTGCGTCTGACCTGACGTTTGACAGCAGTGTGAAGCTCTGTCACCTGTCACGTCAACTAAAGCCGATTTACTGACCTCCTATATAATCAATACAGGCGAGATTTTGTCTGACAAAATGTTAAAACACTGTGCCTGAAAGCAAAGTTAGTGGTTTGTTAGCTAGCCGCTAACGGGCAGTATATTTATGACAGGTGTCGTGTCAGATCCTGTTTCCCCGCCGGAGTCTGATGCGTCGCAGAGACTGTGATGGGACATGGTGGCTTCTTGTCACTGTGCCTGACAAATATGCTGCTTTATCCCTCTAACTTTGCTTAGAAAGCTGTTATCTTGCCTGAACTATGGTCTTAAGCCGTTTCAGGCATGTGGAACGGAAACATTAATACAGCTGCAACAACTTATGCTCATTTCTCTCTCAATAAAATCTTAGGAACTGGAGGAGATTAGTGATAATAATATCTTAATGCCAAAGTTTAAGTTTTAAAAAAAAAAATCTGACCAACAGTCAAAAACCCATAAATATTAAGTCTACATTTGACAGTTCAGTTCTAGTTTGCAAAGCTGAAGCCACTAAATGTTTCAGGTAAAAGATGAAGAGGTTATTCTAATTATTTATAGTCATTTTCTGTGATGGATCAATTGATAACAAACCAGTCATCTCACCTCTAATATCAGCACCATCACCTTAATCTGAGTCATGTTTTCATGATCTCATGGTCCACTGAGTAGAGTGGATCTGACATGTTATTGTAACTAAATTTAAAAGTCTTGTGGAAACATCTGATTTGTAATAAATAAAAATTTGCTTTCCATTTTTAGGAGAGAGGCTCCTAAACATGAAATGTTTAGCCATTAGCACAAAATGCTGTACACAGACAAACAGCTAGCAGTTACATAACTCTCTCTGTTTACAATTTGTGGACCTTTGAACGGCTCAGCCCTCAGGAAAGTCCTCTCGGCTTTAGCCAGGAGCTCTGTGTTTGGAGAGGCAAGGGGCCGAATACGAAGCCTTTAAAGTGGGCCAGCCAGCAGTCTCATGTTTCCTCAGCCCATAAATCTTTATGTTTACTTCCTGCAAACAGACTAAGAGATGTTTACCTAGAATAACACTCAGAAAAAGACTTTAAAAGTGTGTTTTGTGAGTGATTAAAAAACAAAAAGTGAATAAATTCAGACAAAAACACCCACAGTCACCCCTTTAACAACAGCATTCAGTTAAATAAGTTAATGTCTCATAAATTAGATCCAAGGTTAACATTGTCCTTGACTAAAGCTTCTTAATTAGAGCTAAATGTTATCAGAGACCTGAGGTTCAGGTGCCAGTGTGAACTGGCATGGAGTGGGTCATGTGATCACATACAGTGGAAAGAAATATAAATGTGTGTGTCGTAAAGTTTGTCTGACTGGTTCAACCTTTCCAAAGCCAGTGTTGTTTCTGTAATGATCCTCTCACTCATGCTGAAACTAACGTGTCTTTACTGTCAGACTTAACGGGAACAAGTGCACATGTAAGCTGCACTGTAACAGTGTGCATTGACGACACGGGGCTCAGGTTTTCACATATTTCCACTTCGTGCACCTGCATACGCCGAAGCTTTCGGTCTGCATGATTTGCGATGTGCACCAACAGGAACGAGCTGCTTCGTCTGGGTTACTGTGTCACAAGACGAGTGTTTGATGGATGTTAAGGTGGCTAAATGTGTAAGAAGGACGGGTTTGTTTGTGTGTTCTCAGGATTATCACTCTGCAGCTGATTGTTTTCCGCCTAATCTCAATCATGTTTACATTCTTCACAGAAAAGTCCACAACACGTCGTGCTGTTGTGTCGTGCAGACTGCTTACAGCGAACATCCAGTCAGACAAACCTGGAGGCGTCATGAAGCAGTCCTCATTTTCTGCTCATTGTCTCTAGTGTGTGTGACAAGAAGTCCATCGTTTAACGTTGACCTTTGCTAACGTCGTCTCCGTTGTGTCCCGTGTGTCCCAGGTGTCCTCATCTCCAGTGTGGTGCTGCTGCTTTCCCAGAAAGCCTTGTTCAAGTTCTACACCCTCTTCTTTGCTGTTCTCATCGCCATGGCGGCGGTCCTCTTCAACTACTACGCCACGTCCCACATAGACTTCTACAGTGCCTACTACAAAGCGGCACTGGGGTTCCGGTTGCTGCCCAGGAACGGGCCGACGCTGTGGCTGGGCATGGCCGCCGTCCAGCTCTTGTTTGGCGTGGGCTACGTGTTCCTACTCAACCTGCAGTCGGTGTTTGCCGCGCTGGTGGTGCTGGACATCATGATCCCTCTGTGGGGGCTGATGATTGAGCTGCCGGCAGACGTCAGGCAGCTGCTGGCCGTGTTCTCGGGCCTGGCGCTGGCTCTCAACACGGCCGTGTGCCTGGCCATGAGGCTCAAGTGGTTTTACTACTCGTGCAGGTACGTCTACCTGCTTGTGCAGCACATGTACAGGATCTACGGCCTTCAGCTGCTGCTAGAAGACACCTGGAAGAGGATCAGATTCCCTGACGTGCTGCGGGTGTTCTGGCTGACCCGGGTCATAGCCCAGGCGCTGATCCTGGTCTACGTGGTCCGAGCGGTGAGGAGGGAGAGCGGTGACGCCACAGGTGGTGCTGCAGACGGGAGCTCCGACTCGCAGGTACGATCAAAACTTTTTATTCTGATTTTAATCTGAGTATCTGCAGGGCTACAAGAACCCAGAACAACACTGAATCCCGGTCCCTCTAAAAGGGTTTGGATGCTTTTGATAGTCTTAAATTTCATCTGCATAGATCTTAGACTCTTTTGTCTGCTGCAGACGACGTCCTGGCTTTGCCTTCATTTTTTTGCTCGTGGTTTCGAGCCGGGACTTGTTACACGTCTGTGAACTTAAAGCATGGTTACTGCAGCAGTGGAATGCAGATGGAGATGAATGTGGGTCGGAGCATGTTTTAACTTCTCCACGTGGACCGACAACGTGCACGCTGTTACATTTTTGTTTTGAAATGCAAAACACTTGCTACATTTACACCCGGCGTCCATATTACTGTGGTGTTTTGGAACCTGTAAACCTTCGGCAGAGCTTCTGACTCTGAAACAGAGACTGTAAGCAGTGATCATTCCAACAGCCGCCGTCCCCTCCTGACTGTGTCTGTAATCACGGCGTGTCCCCCACCATGGCTGCCCGCTGCTGCTTCACTAACACTTTCACATCACCGTCAGCACAGAAATCTCCGGTCTGTTCCTCTTTGCTTTCATTTCTCCATAATCTTTTCTGCACCTAAGCGAGCAGCTCTCTGCTGTCACTGCAGCGTCACCTGCACTCGGGCTTTCATGGGTTTCATTACGTTACAGGTGTATTGCTGAGTGTGTTGGCTGAGAAGAAACAAGAAAGTTCAATACAGAAATGCTAAACTTGTATTTAAAGGCATTTAAAAGTGTCTAACAAACTCCATTCCTATCAAAAACATGTCTGTATGTTATGTGTCATACAAATGAAGGCTAACATGGCACCACTGTGTCAGGGTCAAAATCCATCGTCCACTCTGTCCAGTGCTGCATGTCTCCTTTCCTCAGGGGGCAGAATTATAAGTTAAAATCCTGTCAGGGAGTTGAAAGTGACGTGTGTGACTGTGTGGCTCACCTGTTCTCAGGGTTACCTGCTGAGCTGGGACGTGTTCTGGGATCTGACCAGCAACCTGATCATCTCCGGCTGTGATTCCACGCTCACGGTTCTGGGAATGAGTGCAGTCATCTCCTCCGTCGCTCACTACCTTGGCCTCAGCATCCTGGCCTTCATAGGTATGACTGAGCACGCTGCTCAAACGTCTGTACTCTGCCGTAAAAACGCTGCTGAGGTTTTAATATTTTGTGTCATCTTGACCCGTCAGGTTCCACAGAGGAGGAGGACAAGCGTCTGGGCTTTGTGGCTCCTGTGTTGTTCTTCATACTGGCTCTGCAGACCGGCCTCAGCAGCCTGCACCCCGAGGAGCGTCTGGTAGGCCTGCAGCTGCACACTGTGACTGACACGTTGATTTCTGGGTGGGGTATTCTTAGTGAGAGCAGAGAGATCATCGCTGAGGAAGCTGACAGAGACAGTTCCTGATTCCATGCTGGATGTTTCACTGTGTGTCTGAACCTTTACCTCTGTATGCTGTCTTTCCTTTCTGCTTTCTTTTGTTGTCAGTTTGACTGTCTGTCACCTCTCCACCTTACCCTTGTCTCTTTGTGACGTCCTAACAGCCGTTGATAACAGGAGGCAGACAGGTCTAAGTTTAACACCTGTAGGCTGCTTGCTCTTTAAAGTCTTTATTATAGACAGATGAGAGATAAAAGGAAAGAAGGAGGATGGGAGATGCATCAAAGGTCCCTTGCTGGACGGGAACTGAAGGATGATGCACTTCATGTGCAACATCTTGACCCCTGAGCCAGGAGGCATCAAGTCTTCCTGACTCTTGTTGGGTGTCGTGGCTGCTGAAACCTGCAGGCTGTGGGCTGACTGAAGGAACAGCCTGTCTGTTCACTGACGTGTAACAAGCAGAACGCGTTCCTCGCTGTCGCCAGCTGAGGTTGTGATTCTGCTCTGCTGATCAGTGACTGAGTGCTTCTCTTTTCTTTGATTTGAAGGTGCGTCTGAGCCGGAACATGTGCCTTCTGCTGACAGCCATTCTGCACTTCATTCACGGCATGACCGACCCTGTCCTGATGTCCCTCAGCGCCTCCCATGTCTCCTCTGTTCGCCGCCATTTGCCCGTGCTCCTGGTGTCCCTGGCGCTCTTCGTGCTCCCGGTGGTGCTCAGCTACGCCCTCTGGCACCACTACGCCCTCAACACCTGGCTGTTTGCCGTCACCGCCTTCTGCGTGGAGCTCTGCCTCAAGGTGAGGACGGAGATCTCCGTTAAATTTGATTTCAAAAATAAACGCTCAGATACTTTCTGTCAGGTCTCTGTCAGGTTTCCTCTGAGGTTCACTGAACTCACCTGCTTACATCCGTCTTCTCTAGTTTCAAAGCCATCACACGTCACACATCATAGAGTATCTGACTCCTTCTCTTCCCCCCCTGCAGGTGGTGGTGTCGCTGACCGTCTACGGCCTCTTCATGGCAGATGGCTTCTCCAACGTCTTGTGGGAGAAGCTGGATGACTACGTGTACTATGTGCGCTCCACTGGCAACATCATCGAGTTCCTGTTCGGAGTCATCATGTTTGGAAACGGCGCCTACACCATGATGTTCGAGTCAGGCAGCAAGATCCGCGCCTGCATGATGTGCCTGCACGCTTACTTCAACATCTACCTGCAGGCCAAGAACGGCTGGAAGACCTTCATCAACCGCCGCACAGCCGTCAAGAAGATCAATTCCCTGCCTGAGGTGCGCGGGGACCAGCTGAGGGACATCGAGGACGTCTGCGCCATCTGCTACCAGGAGTTCGCCACCTCGGCCCGCATCACGCCATGTCACCACTACTTCCACGCCCTGTGCCTGAGGAAGTGGCTCTACATCCAGGACACATGCCCCATGTGCCATCAGAGAGTTTACGTGGAGGAGGAGAGCCGAGACAGAGCGGCCTTTTCCAACAACAACGGGGGCTACGCAGCGCCGCAGGACGCCGCTGCCGAGGCCCCGCCAGCACCGGGGGCCAACCAGCAGGGACAGCCGGCCGCCGTTCTGCTCGTGGATGGAGCGGCAGCTGGTGTCCAGGCGGCGGGAGAGCTGGACAACGAGCTGCTGGAGGACAACGACAGCATAGAGTACGACGAGGACGAGTGGGGCACGCAGAACGGCAGCATGCAAATAGAAGAAGACTATATTAACGATGACACAGACTCCACCGAGGACTGACGAGAAAAGATCTATAGAAAAGAATAAATGTATATCTTTATTATATTTAAGTTAAGAAGAATTTTAAAATAGAACGTCAGCATCTTAATTTTTTTTCTTGAAAAATGTCAGGGATTTCACTCTGTTTTCTCTTGTTTCTGTCTGTTTGATTTTGGGTTTAACTCTATAAGGGCTCCTGGAAAGAGTAACTGCTGCTCTGTTCGTCTGTGTGTCTGTGTGTTTGTGTGAGTGTGTGCATGCATGTGTGTGAGAGAGAGTGTGTGTGTGTGTGCTCGCTGAAGATGCATCATGTAACAGAAACTCCCGTGTTATTCCTTTTTTTTTCCTGCTTTGTTCCTACATTTCCCGTCATCAGCGGGATCCTGACACAGATCTGGCTCTGTGGTCTCCTCCCAGTGCCTCAAAGCTGACACACATCACCGAGTTAAAGTTTAAGCTAATCTGCAGCATTAATCTTTGAGATTCTGCACAGTTTAAGTCTGCCCCGTTTGGAAAGCTGCAGCTGTATTCTTTACCCAGAGAAAAGCAAAAGAACAAGAAACCACATTCAGTCACATCACAGCTGTTAGGTTTTGTCATTTTCACAGCCCACATGTCTGCATGTGTTTAACTGTGTGTGTGTGTGTGTGTGTGTGTGTGTGTGCGCGTGTGCGTGCCGACTTGTAATGTGCTTAGACGATGTCTTAAAGATGCAGTTCATGTTCCCTGTGTTATTTGGGAACCGGTGGAGTTCGTGTGTTTATTAGCGGCAAAACTGTGGAGCAACTAAACAAATTCAAGCTTTAATCAGTCTGTAAGTCGTCCAACTCGGGAGTTTTTTGGTGGAAAGACGTTGCGAGCACTGAAACAAATATTTGTATGCTTCCGTTTGAAACCTGCTGTCTCTGCTTTCTCCACCTACTTTCATCCAGCCAGAAACGATTATCCATGTGTCAGTTTACTCAGTTTCTTATTTTCAATTCTTTTTGCTGAAACATTGATTACACTCAAGATTTGAGCCTCTCTTGCTTTCAGAATGTTTGGCTTTCTAAAGCAGCCTGGATGCTCTCACATCCTGAGTTGCAGATTGATCACAGCTCCAGTTTGTGACACACTTGTTCAACATTTTTGTCCCTAGCAAACTTCTACAGATTATTTATGAACGTGTCCAGAGAGAGAATGAAGGCGTGAGAGCGAGCAGTGTTCTGTCCACTGTGCACCGGCCGGAGACGAACAGAGAGGTGCATCTGATTAAGAAATGATTTGCTACTGTAATCACTGATATACCTCTATCATTACTTAATACTGGTCTCTTGTGTGACCTTGCTTGCATTTGTGTACGTTATTGTACATATAATAAAACAAAAACGTGCACACATTTTCCCGTAGAATAAGAGGAGAGTTTGGTTTCACATTTTAATTTCCACATTTCTCTTCACTGAAATCAGTATTTGTGGTGGTTGAACGCCTCCTCCAGAGCCGGGTGGTGTTGTTTGTGATGAGGGTGACGGTATCACATCATGGTACGAGCCACATTTCAGCTCTGTTCCCAAAAACAGCAACCAAACATCGGGTAGATGTTGTATTTTATGGAGCTCCTTGGTACACGAGGTTCCATCTGTTTTGTCTACCAGGTGCTTGAGTTCCATCATTTGTTTGACTTTAGTTGGAGCAGATGTGATTATTGTTAAACTGTAGTTTCTCATCCCTGGTGCAGACAGGAGGCGTCCGGCTCCGTGCGACCCTGTCAGGCTCAGACTGGGCTTCAGGGTTCAGCTGCACGGCTGGAGGAGCTTTTTCAAAACATTAGAAATGAGAATTTCCTCGCCTACAAAATCTTGCAGAAAAGTCTGGAAAAGTATCAGTTTTTTTAGTTGTTTAAACATGAATGAGTATTTTTTTTTAAATTGCAAGACACTGTAATTGTTCAGCGGCAGACATCCTACTGATCGGGATCCAAATCCAGAACTACTGGCTCAGAAAACAAAACAAAAAAAATAATTGGGGGTGATATTTTCCCCCAGTTCAACAGTGCAGCTTGGCCAATACAGAGATCTTTTATGAAAAAGCTGTCAAGCACAACAAGTATTACATTGTTGTTTGGACATCGGAAGCCTGAACGTCTTGAGGGTTTGACTACAAACTCATGCTCATTACTGTGGTAATTACTGGTTGCAGAAAATAAGCTGCATGATCCTTTCAGTTCTTTTTGAAATGAGAAAAGGATGAGGTCTGATCTGATTAGAAAGCTGTGCTTTTTGACATGTTGTAGCCATGAAGGACTTTGATTATTAGTTTGATTGCTCTGAAAGCTTTTTCAAAGTTGAAAGCTCTTTATTTTGCCTTTTGTTTTAAAAAGAGATCTATGTAAATAAAATCATATTTGATAACGAGTTTGGATTGTATCTGAAATATCATTAACATCACATTTAAAAGACTTTGCTGCACACAGATTTGAAACATTAAAAAAAGGCCATGAGGATCAAACACTTCTCGTGGTGCAACCTTCAGTGTTTGGACTTGTAGTTGAATCATAAGACCAGCATATGGCGCTGTTTCACTATTTTGTGTAACGTTTGCATGCTCAGTGGGTTGCAATGTAATGAACCTGTCGGGTCTGTTAAAACACTAAAACACAGTGTGTCGGCCTGAATCAGCGGACCCTGAGACATGTAAGACCCCGACACCAGCACTGATGTTACAGGTGAACTGCAGCTGGTTAAAACACTGCACATAAACTGTGGTGCGTTC
Organism: Acanthurus leucopareius; assembly: GCA_029814765.1. NCBI lineage: Eukaryota > Metazoa > Chordata > Actinopteri > Acanthuriformes > Acanthuridae > Acanthurus > Acanthurus leucopareius. The sequence continues at coordinate 1,301,224 of JAQMCX010000018.1, read as the reverse complement.
ATGCTGGAGATTAAACGAGGCCTCAAAGTTTCCTTTATACAATATGTTTAGTTTAATATACATATACTATTATATACTATGCTAAATATCAGAGGGATGTGCTAAAATAAATGGAAAATGCAGCTATTTTTTCTTAACAGATATCAGCTATATTTGCGATGGTGTGACCGGAAGCAGGGTGTTTTATTTTGAAAGGTGCCACCGGAAGTGTGATCTTTAATTCCGGCTGACTTGACACCGCTTACACGTTCGCTTTAGCTTTGCGGTGAACTTCATGTGCCAAACTCCGGGTGAAACGATCATGAGACCGTTTGGGCGGCGGACAGCGCGAAGAGGAGACATGTACGGCTGCCTGAAACTTAAACCGACTTCCGGAGTAACTGTCAACAAAACTCGTCGGTTTCTTTACTATTGAGGTCGATTCTGTCCGGTAAGACCGAACAAGAAAGAACTTCTACCGAGCGGCGAGCCGCGCCTGAAGCGGAGGGACGACGCCGGAGGTCCGCGCTCCCAGAAGCGTCAAAAAACACCCGGTTTCACATTTTACAGACTTGAAACTGTATCGTTAGTTATTTGTTCCGCCACAATGCTCAAGCTGTGCCTGCAGAGAGCTCTCCGACCGGCTGGGCACAAGTTACCGTCGGGACTGAGGCAAGCGGCAGCCGCAGCGGCGGTGGCGGTGACCGCGCCGAGGCTGCCGGGAACAGGGCGACACACGCCGAGCTGCAGTCTGGGAACTCACGGGAGGAACGAGCCGAGGGAGCCGCTCAACTCCCCCAAGAGGGCCAAAGAGTTCATCTACCGGCTGCAGCCGAAGGAGAGGACGTGTCTGCTGAAGGAGCTGCAGAGTTTCGAGTCCATCGCCATCGCTCAAGGTAAGAAGCGAAGATCAAAGGTGACAGTTTACACCTGAACCGGTGAGTTTGATGACAGGTAAGAGGCACGAGCGCCCGCGTGTCGACCCATATTCATGTGCTGTTGGTCCAGGTGTGTGTGCAGACAGTCAGGGGTGGCGCACATCCACCAGCTCAGCAGGTTACTCTCCTCCGTCCGTGTTACTCAGTGGATTTTTATTTTTTAAAGAAATCAGCCTGTTGGCCTTCAGAGGCACGTGATTGGTCACACCTGAGTTTAAGGTGCTTAAATGTGGCTCTCTGGTAGCACCAGGCGGCAGGTGTGGGAACTGCAACAACATTGGTAAAGGAGTGTCTTCTTCATGGGAAGCAAAGGGTTAATAAAATCCAGAAAATCTTTAAAAAAATTATAGAGGAAGTTAAACTCTAAAATGACAAAAATTTGAAAAAGATCAGCAAAATTCCTTTTTAATCATGAAGCTATGAGGGTGAAACTGGGAGATGTTTCTATTAACAGCTCCAACATCTGAGCTTTGTGCATCAGCTGATATCAGCAACTGAAAAAAAAGAAAAATATCTATATTTACACATTAATTTTAATTTTTTTAACAGTTGTGTACTTCTGATCCTGAGTGCATGTTATGTTGTGGATCTGCCTGAATGTGTACTGTAACACATGCTGTTATATATTGAACAATTCTGCATTAAAAACATCTATCGAGTTGCATAAATTAACTGGTTCAAATTCTAATGAATAAATTACTACGTTTTTTATTCGCTCATGGACTCGCTGATACCTGATGCAGCATTTTAGCCTGTTTTTTAAAGGCCAATTGGAAATAAAGTTAAAAAAAAAACAAAAAAAAGACAAATCTTACTTTGTTTTGGTAAAATTCTGCCTGTCGGCTGAGTTGTAACCATGTTTCCATCACATATAATCCAGCAGTATCACATTAAATCAGATTTTAGAGAAGGTACCGCCCCTCTGCAGCTCTGCCAACACTTGTGCTCCGTCTGAGCCAAAGCACCGCGGGCTTCCACTCAAAACTCCATGATATGACTGGAAACCCTCCAGTTCACCAGCAGACAGCAGCCAAACGCAGCATACGCAGTTTATAATTAACCACACTCTGCTGGTTTTGCTTCGTTAGCCGTTACCATGAGGGATTCAGCCTGATTGAGAGTGATAATTAAATCAATATTCATTCTAATGTATCCTTCAGTTCAGTGTGATTCAACAGTTTCACCGTCCTGGTGGAGATGTTTCCACGTGTGTCTGCTGATGAAACGTTTGATCAGCCTGAAAGAATAAAACCAATAAATCCATTTTACCTCTGTCATTTCTAACAAACCTCCTGTGATTCCCAACCAAACGTTCTTGCTCGGATAATCCTGGAGTTTTCCAGCCCTGCCTCATACCTCCTGCAGTCAGCAAATTCAGTCAGGATTTAATTCACAGACTTTTAGATTCGGACCTGTTGGGTGTTTCAGTGGTGGTTAATCCTCGAGGCTGAAACGATGGCGGTGAACCGCTGACGTCAGCTGATGAGACGTGACGTTTCCTCTCTGAAACGCTGTGAAGAGATTAAAAACATCTTAACCTGACGGGAAATAATCCGAACTGAAAGACCCCCAATGTTAATTCACTGTGCCTGAGAATTTAAATTGATTTATTTTAAATCATCAGTACACCTACACACCTGATAGGAACCTCGCTGTGTGTGTGTGTGTGTTTGTGTGTGTGTGTGTGTGTGTGTGTGTGTGTGTGTGTGGTTTCAGATTAATTCCTTTTTTCAGTGTGTTTGTTTTTGTGTGGTTTGGGATTAATTCCTTTTTTTATTATCATGTTTGTGGTTGCGTGTGTGTGTGTGTGTGTGTTTGCACTCAGTGGGTGTGAACAAACAGCCGAGTGTGTGTCACATGTGTTTATTTCCTCTTTCCAAAGCCCTGGAGTGTATTTTCCTCTTTGCTTGGAGGGACAGAGGAACCCTCCATGAATGAAAGCAGCTGCAGTGAGTCATCTCCACGCTGGAACAGAGTCATTACTCTGAATCAGGAGTGAAGAAAGATCTGGTTAAAGTCCTGAAGCGTCCTGAGGACTCTCCGTCCCTGCACAGGAAGTGGAACTTCAAGAAAGACCTTGATAATGAAAGAACAGTTTGAGATATCTGAGTTCTCTCAGCGTGCATTTACAGATGTTTAGATGTTGCTGCAGCTTCTCAGACTGCGTTGACCTGCATGCAGCTCACCAGGCTCCTCTGCATCCTCTGCATCCCACACACTGCGTTTACTCTCCTTCTCTATGCAGCATCCCTCTTTCCTCCTCCTCTTGTCCGTGCAGTCAGATAACGCTGAAGCAGTAAAATGCAGTAAATGAAAAATCATCTTAATGTGTGACAGATTGTTCCGACCAGCTTCTGCTCTGTCATGGTGTTATGTGAGATAAAAGGGAAGCTGATCTGTAAGAAATTATTACTCTCTCTCTCTTTTTTTTGGCCGCCAGTCAATCCGCCTGCCATGCAGCAGAGTTTTCTGCATAGCAATGAGTGTGAAGATGTGTTCGCAGCGTCGCCTCCACCTTCTTCTCTGTGTGTGGACTCAGTTTGGAGTCCACACACGGCCTTTGGTAAACATTTCATCAGAGGGACGTTTGATCCGTAGATTACGGTGGATTGTGTCTTCCTCAGTGTGTGTGCACAGGTATGGCAGGTTTTGAAAAGGTATTAAGAACTGACTGATTTCTCAGACTGAGAATGTCTCATGGAGACAGTAAACTGTGGGAGCTGATGGGGGAAAATCCCAGTGAGTGTCTGGAACTTTGAGTGCTGGGAAAGTTTTAAAGATCTCAGGAACGTGTTCATGTTTTGTCTCTGAGAGAGTTGACTTGCAGCACAAAACTACTTTTTTTATCCCTGTTATTCTTGTGAACAGATGTAAAGTTAAAGAGACAGACGGATAACTCCGATAACTAACTGGTGAAAACATAATGTATGCAGCGTCAGCAGTGTGAACATTCACACTCACATTCTGTTGCAAGAAAATGCAAAAAAAACCATCGCAAACATAAAGATATTCATGCTACGACACATTTCCATCCTTCTGCTGCAGGAAATGCATGTGTGCAAGTTATGGCAACAACATTAGCACCATCATTGCAGTGTTGGCAGCAGAACATTGCAGTGATGCAGGGATGCAGTGAAGCAGGGATGCAGTGAAGCAGGGATGCAGTGATGCAGGGATGCAGGGATGCAGTGAAGCAGGAATGCAGGGATGCAGTGAAGCAGGGATGCAGTGAAGCAGGGATGCAGGGATGCAGTGATGCAGGGATGCATCAGCTCTGATGGGTTTGACTTCGCAGGCCGATCACCAGAACAACAAGAGTCAAAACAGACCGTAACCAGGTCGGCGAGGGTCATGTCACCACCATCTCATGTTTCCTGCTTTAACCTCATCACCCATAATAACCTTGTTTCCTGTGTGTGTGTGTATGTGTGTGTGTGTGTGTGTGTGTGTGTGTAAATGTTGTCATAATAAGGAAGAAAAAAACCATCTGAGCTCTGAATCTTTGGTTAAGTGGTTTTTAAGTGGATGGTGCGTTTCATTCCTCGGCTCTGTGCGGCACATTTAAGCAGACGGGAGGAGTTAGGCTCTTTAAAAAGTCCTCTCACTAATCAGCACCCGTCTGACCTCCTCCCCACTTTTACTGCTAATGAGCTGAATGCCATTGAAAAACACTCCGGGAATCGGAAGCGTTTAATGTGGAGCTGTGGATTATTTTCGTCTCGGTGCGACGGCGAGCTGTCGGCTCATTAAAACATTACAGCCACGTTTGAGACGCTCAGCAGCTCCGCTCGAGAGGCTCATCACCGAGGAGAAAGCAGAGAAACGCAGAGTCTCATTAAGCTCAGATTGGACGACATGTTGTAACAGTTGTTGTCAAGCAGATTCCTTTGTGAAACACAGGCGTTAATGTCACGTAATGAACAGATGTGTGTGTGTTTGATACCTGCAGAGCGTTAAAGGACTCAGATCAGTTCTTCCACAGGTGACGTCAGACTCACCTGGTGGCCGAGCAGCTGTGATGAATCAACATGACTGGATCTCTGATTTGAACAGATTTCATTAGAACATTTAAACTCAGTTAAGAAGTGACGCATGTAAACGGAATCCACCCGTAGCTGGAGAGGATTTTACAGTTCTTCAGTTTTGTTCCTCCGTTCCTCGTGATGCTCCAGCTCTCTGCCGTGTCACACCTGAACTTCCTGTTTCAGCAGGAAATACATCATGTTGTGTAGAATTTAAATTGATGAGTAGAAGTATGTTTTTATTATGAAAGCTTAAACTAAGTAATTGAAACATGTGAATGTAATTATAAGCTGTCAGAAAAACATCAAACATCAGTGTAAAACTACAGACTTTTAAAACTCGTATTTATTTGGATTCACACCAAGGTTATTATAGTTAACGAAAACGAACGAAAAAACGAAAACTAGAATTAAATAAACATTTTCGTTAACTGAAATAAAATAAAAACGAGAGTTTGAAAAAAAACGATAACTAACTGAAACTGTATTGTGT
>JAQMCX010000018.1:1260842-1288598 GCA_029814765.1 Acanthurus leucopareius | reverse complement strand
TCTGTCTGTCTGTCTGTCTGTCTGTCTGTCTGTCTGTCTGTCTGTCTGTCTGTCTGTCTGTCTGTCTGTCTGTCTGAAAACACCTTGACATCTGCAGTCATGTGTGTGTGGCTCTGATTGCCTCTAACCCGTGTGTGTCCGCCGGTGTGTTGTTTCGGAGCGTTTTGCAGCTGTCAGGCAGGAAGTCCGCCGCAGAGCTCAACGCCGCCCTCGGCGTCGGCTTTGTGTTTGAAGCAAATAAAAGAGAACTGTGAATGTCACGTTTCGAGCGGCGGCCTCTGGCAGAATGTCTGCCGCGTGGCCTTTGTTGTTCGCAGCTCGTAGCGGCTTTCCTGCGGTTACACAGCGGAGCCGCGTTATCTTTTGTGTTCTCGCTGTCGGAAACTGGAACTTCTCATAAAGTCAGAAATGTCAGCACTGCGCTCGGGTCTGAAGAATGTGTGAACTGAGCTCCGGGTCTGTAAAAGAGTTGAAATAGGAAGAAATAACCTGCATCAGCGTGGTGATGCTCACAGGTTGGTTTTGCCTGAGACTGCAGCTCTTCACTCACTCACTTTACTGTCAAAACCTGATCGATTACATGTAGAAAAGTCACCAAGTTCAGAGTCACACCAAGCTGCAGCTGTGATCAGCTTTCTGCACGAGAACTGTTTGACTGTCGAGCTGCAGGAGGAGAATTAGATTTGCATTAGTGGCATAACAAAGCAGTAAACAGAGGTGGTCTGGAAAGCACATGTGCACTCTGTTGATAACTGATATATACAGTAACAGCAGATATTTAAAGAGGTGTAGCTGCTCGGTTTGAACGCAGTGAGGAACGTCGTTTGCAGCCGTCGTCACCAGCTGAAAGGCAGAAATTCATCATGAACGTTCTGAAGTCATTTCCACAGACTGCTGACACGGCGTCGCATCAAAAGTTGCACTGAGTTAAAGTTTTTATTCCTGGTTTTGTTTTGTTTTGTTTTGTTCGGCCCTTTGTGTCTGAGCCCCCCCGCTGTGCCGACACGGCGGCCTCAGTGAAGAAGAAGAGGAAGCTGCATTTTCTGACTCAGTGCTTTTGTTGCTTTGAACGCTGATGGAGGGAGGATGGAGAGAGAGAGAGTGATAAAACCTGTGTGTGTGTGTGTGTGTGTGTGTGCGAGAACGCCAGCTAGCGATGCATTTCTCCACTGGAGATTCGATTAATAATTAATGATATTTGTTTGAATGCAGCTCAGCGCCGGTTGTTAGCAGAACGGAGCCGTGGAGGCTGATCAGGCCGTGAACCAGCAGCTGTGATGTAAACGTACAGGATGTTTACTCGTGACGCCGTCACACCAGAGTTACATGAACTCAACCTGACGGCGGGGGGGGGGGGGTAAACACACTGCTGTGCCTTTTGCATCCTTGTCGTGACAACTCGTACTGAAAGCAGGAGTGTCAGCAGAGCCTAATGTTCATTGAAGGATTCAGTCGGAGTCGTTCTTCAGCGTCAACATTCATCTCGCTGAGCGTCTCCGAACTGAAGAATCTGCCGTGTGGAGGTCTGACGCTGCCACTGTGTGTGGAAACTAATTAAAAGAGAGCTGAGTGGAAACAGGGAGGGTTTTTAAAGCTGCCATCTGTTTTCACTCCACATGAAGGTTTGGCATCCAGAGGCTTTAATGTAAAGAAACGCTGTCGTGATGGTTGAGATGATGCGTTCGGTCGGTGACGGGTGTTAACTTCTCTTCCTGCTGTCCGTCTGCGTCGCCTCGATACTCGACAGGACAGACTGTCTTCTGTCATCATCTGATTTCTTCTCAATTAAAAGCAGAAACAGCTGTTTTTGCGTCAGTTATGCTGAAAGAAAAAAACCATTTCTCAAGAGTTTGGACGTTAGTTCGTCTCTCAGAGCCGAAGTTATTCACAGAAAACCAAGTTCAGAGTTAAACGTTCTGGTGATAATAATGTTTCTGTGATTGTGGTTGAATTTTATATATTTGGGTTAATTTTGAAGTATTTATATTTGCAGAAGGGACCAACATACCTGAGCAGAGAGAACAGACAGAAGAACAGTGTGAAAGCACTGAGACGTTTGAAGAGGCATCGTGCTGTAAACCTTCTCTGTGAATCCCTCCCACACAGCACCAGTCTGTGGGTTACTCTTTAAACCAGTTAAACCAGTGATCTGACTGTTTCACCAGTTATTCACTCAGCAAATCTCCTGCAGGACGACCGTCACACACAGCTCAAACACACACAGTGCAACCACGACTATTATATTATTATATAATTATTATATGTATATTTTTAATAAACTGAATCTATCTTTTGGCTCCTTTCATGATATTTTAGGTTTTAAACTTGTTTCCATTCATCAAACCGAACATTGTCATTCTGTCTGTTTCTGTAGAAGTGACAAGAAACTACAAACAAGTGATCGTTAAACGAACAGTACGACATTTATCACTGCATGCATTAAGAACCAGGAAGCATCTTCAGACAGACAGACAGACAGACAGACAGACAGACAGGCAGGCAGACAGACAGGCAGACAGACAGACAGGCAGGCAGGCAGGCAGGCAGACAGACAGGCAGACAGACACTGGGAGTTTTCCAAGAGCATGGATCCACCTTCTGCCAAAACTCTGCAAGAGCTCAGAAGATGTAATTAAATGAAAATGTAAAAATAAATGTTGAGTTTTTCATTCGATCTGAGTCTGTTCAGCTCTGCTGTAGGAGGTGTGTGTTCCTCAGGTGTGTGTTCCTCAGGTGTGTGTTCCTCAGGTGTGTTTGTCGTGTCGCAGAAAGCACTTTCACTCCATGAATCAGCAGTGTGACAGATGCTGCATCATCTGTCTGCTAATTACACACACACACACACACACTCTGTGTCTCAGGCTGTCATGTAAACTGTCATTATGTGCTCTCTGACATTCTGCAGTCGGATGAATAAACGCTGCTTTCGTTCGTGCGGCTGCAGATCTGCTGTTATTGGCCGGTTGTGCTGGGATATTAATTTTTCGCCTGCGTCAGTCAGACCTATTTCTGGACCCGTTTTCCCAGGAGTCAGAGTGTTTGTACTCACGCCGCAGTCATTAGGAAGTCAAAATCAGAAAGGGTGAAAATGGGTTATTCCCTCCGTGTGGCCCGGTGTTTTCAGCAGCGCGTTTGAAATTAATATTCCTCTTTCAACAAGAAGAAGAGGAAGTCAGCGGCCCTGAGAGGCTGCAGCGCTCACACACACCAGAAAACAACACAGACACACACAGAGAGAGAGAGAGTTTGTTCCTGCGTATCAGGGCAGCAATCAAACCGCCGCCAAGCCGTCGGTCCTGTGGAAGGAACGCCCCTTCTGCCACGCCGCCAGTTTGGCGAGCCGTGTTTTCAACCGTCTGTCGTGCTGTGAGAGGAAAGTTTCAGATTTCTGTTTCAAGAAAGTGACTCAGTCAGAGAAGATAAACAACCTTCACGCAGTCGTTTCTGTCCGCCATGTTTGCCGTGTTTGAATTAATTAAGAAGCCCCTCCCACCTCCACAGGTGTGTCCCACACGTCCTCGCAAACCTCATTGGACCTTCAAATGAAAGTTTCTGACGAAGGCACAAAGACAGATTGTGTCCGTTTTCTCAGACGGTGCCGACTTTCATTTTCATACATTTATTTGATGGACGACCCTTCAGACGAACCAGGAGGTCACGACACACACATGCAGGAAATATAACACACACACACACACACACACACACACACACACACACACAACTCTTCAAGATATTCCAGTTTTTTTTTTTAATATTTTATTTCTTCTCTACTTTTTTATGTGCATATAAAAACGTGGATGGAAACAGAAACTCTGAGAAAAATAAAGTCAGAAAAGCTTTTTCACGTGTTCACAGTAACGAAGCTCTGATCTCTGTCAGTTAAAGACCTCGTTAAAGTCAAAACTGTCCTTTCACTTTCACTTCTTAACCTTATTATTCTGCTAATCTGGACGGTAAACCAGCAACCTTCCTCCGTCACATTCACCGTGTCACTCCAACCTGCCTGACAGAAAAGGAAAGAGTCAGATAAGTGACTTCCTGCCGCCCGGTGAGTTTATATTGGCTGAAAAACGTCCACTCAGGACTCAGACACACTGTTTGACCTCTTTGTCTCGTGTTGATGCCGTTCACATGTTCTTTCCACCACAGGGGGCGCTGACACTGATCACATGGGTTTCTTTTATTGATCAAATGATTAAAAAGTTTTGTTTCTGTTTTGTTTACCACAGACATCAAATAAATGGTGATGCGGTGAGCCGTTCGGATCAGAACGTGTCTGATCAAAGCCTCGGCCCAGTTTTTCTGTTTTTTAAGGTTTAATGAGCTGATTGGACCAGCGGGGGATGTGTCATCACTTCTCTGGTAAATAGTTTTGATTAGTGTGTCGAGGGTTAATTGTCCGGCTCGAGGTTTTCAGGTCTGCTCTAATTGGAGCTGCAACGCTCTAAAAAAACCACGGAGGCTGTGTAATGATCGCTGCGACCGTGCAGATCAATCAGAGCTTTATAATTAATCTTGGGATCAGTGCTGAAATGTGAGGGATCGCTGTATTGATGAAGAGATTAAACCGGTCTGTTGATGTTACAGCGAGGCAACAAAGGCTGAACATGCACTTTTAAATGCTCATAAATAATGTTTAAAGCGATCAAATGTGTTTATTGAGATGTATATTTTTTGAAATGCAGCAGCAGCTCCTGAAGCTCATTGAGATTCAGCCGACTTCCATCAGACTGAACTGGCTTTTCTCAGGCTGTTAATCTGAATTTATTTCTTACTTTTACCTCTTCAGCTTCTCTCTCGCTCACATTTCATCTCTCACAGATTTAAATTATGTCAGTTAAATTAAATTTAATGAGTCTTACGTTCAGGAATCCTCTATCAATATTGCAGTTGAATCAGATTGTAGCTTCAAGTTGTTTAATTGGCACCAAATGTGTAGAAATTCTCTCCTTTTTTAGCTAATATGGAGAAGAAATGAGAAGTTTCGACAGCTTTGACTGTGTTTCATTAGGATTTACTGTGTTCAGGTGCAGCTGAATAAAGTGCAGAGTTTAAAGTGAGTCAGTCAGCAAACTAACGGAGGAACAGGCTGCAGGTTTTTGGAGAAAATATTAGAAACAAATGTGTTTTTGAAGCTGTAAACTCAGAAAAGCTCAGTGTTGATGAATCCAAAGTGTTTTAGTCAAAAACTTACTCAGAAATCAGGGGTTGTAACTGGGACGCCTGTGATGTTTTCACCGCATCACTTCCTGGTGAGTGTTGTTGCTAAGCGACAGCGCTCACTGAGTCGAGTGGAATTTGTTGCCTGGCAACTTGGGCTTCTTGAGTACGGAGTCAGGAAGCAGAAAGAGGCGTCAGATCCGAGTGTCTGTGGCGGTTGGGCTTTGATTCATAAACTGGTTTCCTCTGATGAAGGAAGGATGCTCCAGCTCTGTGATGTGGACGCTTATCTCCTTCAAAGAGAAAGAGAAACTCGCTCAGAGGGGAGGGGACTGTGGGAGGAGGTGAAGGTGGGTGGAGTGAAGGAGGTGATACACAGTTTTTATCTCGCCAATAGTTCAATATCTCGTCTTTTAGAGCTGCAGTTATTAGTCAATCAATTAGTGGATCAAAGTTAATTAAAGATCATGTATTAATTTAGTTTTGAGGGTTTTTCATATCATGTAAGTAAGTGATATTCTTGATGTTTTCAAATCAGAAAAATCTCATTTTAATGAAAACGTTGTCCTGTTGGCATCATTCTGAAATGTTTCCATGGGTTTTTTAAATGTTGTGACCTCATGTTGGTGTCTGCATGATGACATCGCTCCACATAAAGCCCCTAAGCTGAGGGAGAGGAGGGCTGTGAACCCTGAACCCTTCATCACCTCGTCACTTTTTGCTAACAGCTGAGTGAGTTTCCATTTTAAAAACCTGGAGAAGAAAAATGGACCTTTTATCTTGATTTAATCATAACCTGACACACACTGGATGACAGCAGTTTCTCAAGTGTAAAAACACTGATAGTGTCGGACATCAGCTCATGCTGGAGCATCTCAGTCGTATATGACTGATCTCTGATGTTTCTGAGGAGCAAACTATTGATCTTTAATCAAGAATTTAACCAATAATTAACATACTTTAATCATATAATCATCTACACTGATGCACAACCAGCCAGAGTTCAGAGATCCTCAGTTTAGTGAAGAGGACTCACTCCTGTGAGGTGAGGTGGAGTCAGACAGGCGGCTGCTCGGTGCAGAGCAGAGATCTACATGGAGGAGCCTCCGACTGGTGTGGACGGAAATAGAGGCCGACCTTTCTGCTGGTTCAGAGGTGTGAGTCCGTCCTCGCTGAGGCCGCCGGCTTGTTTTGAAAGATGAGCCTGGCCTCTGGCTTTTTATGCTGACACACACACACACACACACACACACACACACATCTCTGTGTCTCTTCACACAAACACTTGGCAGAGAAGTTGGAGGAACTTGTGGAGGAAAAGCTCATTAATGCGCAGACACACAGGGAGGTCAGGAAGTGAAGGACTCAGCGGATTAATCTTTGCTATAATTGATCCATATTCCTATAATTGGTCTCCGGCCCAGAATGCACTTTGCACCAGTGACCCACTTTTCGCTGTCTCCCTCAGGGCGTCAGCTCCAGTCTGCTGCTTCTCCACAGCTCCTTCTCCTTAAAACAGACGTCAGAGCAAAGAAAGATGGATCTTTCATTGTAACACAGAAACATGCATCATGTCTGCGTTTTCACCCAGGAAGCAGATGTTTCTGCACTTCACCGTGGCTCTGCGTCGTCATAACGGTTCACTCTTTCTGCTGTGGAAGGTTTTTGTTTGTGTCTTTTTCTTGATGAGCATCACATCACTGTTTCACACTCAAAGTGACCTGATACTCCAGATGGTTTGTTACACAGAACCATCTGTTGGCAAACAGAGCAGCTGATCAGAAGAATCATCCATCACATCTACAACAGGCTGAAGACAACCAATTAGATCACTCAACCTTGTAATGTAGCTTGAGAGCGCCACCAGCAGGGCCGATGTCTGAATTAATCAGCCGTATAAAGTTGGGAGAGAAGTGAAAACGTGTTTTCATTCAAGAAAAATCTCCTTTCAGTGGAGAAATGCTCTCCTGTTCTGATGCGACTGATGGTCCGACAGCATCTATCTGTGCTTTTAAATAGACTTTCACTGGTTTTCACACCTAAAACACGCCGGTGGTTCACCAACCAACACTGATTGGTCCAAACCGCCGTGGTTTTTTTGGTAACCTAGTTGTGGTCGGAGCTCAAATGTGAGATTCAAATCTGCAGAGATGATGCATCTTCAAACTGTCTTCTGGCATTTTAAAACACCCCTAACAGACATTATGGGGGCGCCGCCGTCATCAAAGGTCAACTGGGACTGGAACCACACGACTCCATGTTGAAGCATTTTGGCGTTTTTCTGTGGAGGTTTTTAATGTGGCGGCTGATGAAAGACAGATCCCATCACGGTTAAAGTCATGCCCTCACACTCTGGCATTTTCATCTTTATTTAATATTCGATGGAGTCCAAAGAAACAGACGTGATGAATGTAAAGTTCGGAGGCGGAGTTCAGCTCTGCATGATGCCGCCGCGGTCCAGTTAAACTGGTGAAGGACGATCGAGATGTTTCTCTACCAAAAAAACGTACTTTTCCAGAAGATCTGTGAGGAATCAGCTGAAAGTGGAGCTTTACGAACATAACGTGATGAGTCGGGGTGAGCAAACTGTGTCTGCATGTTGCTGCAGACGCTTCGAGTCAGACCTCGGCGGTTAATGAGCCAACGTTTGATGTGTTTTGATGTTTTCTCTTCTCAGAGACCCTGGAGCCCTCGCCGCCGACTGCAGCCCAGATCAGATATGGTGAGATTAAATCTGACACACGCACACACACACACACACACACACACACACAGTAGTCTGCTATATTTTTTAAAAAATTGCGATGTGAGTTCTTTCAGACAGTTTACTTTTTGTAATAAATACTTTCAGAAGTTGATGTCTGTGGTGTGGATGAAGGAGCTCCAGCTGTTAATCCGTCAGTCCATCACACAGCAGTTTGTCGTGTGAAGTCTGATGTTAAACAGGAAGTCGCTTCAGTAGCTGATCACACAGCGAGAATCTGAACCCTGTGAACTCTTTACGGAGACTTTTCACACCTGCTCACCTGGTTAAAGCACCGGTGTGTTTGGCCTCACGCCGCCGCAGACGCTCTGTTTTCCTGTTTACACGAGATTCTTCTCTAAACTCCTCACTGTCCTCTTGATTTGAAAATGAATCAAAAATTGCACCGAACGTTGTGAAGTCTGTCTGTGACTCATTGCACGTAACTGTTCTCTCATTTAAAGTAAACTGATGTTGTTGTGTTAAAGCTGCTTATTAATCGCTCGGGCTGATTGATCTGCTCGGTGCAGCTCGCTGATGGCAAAGTGCAGAACAAACGAAAGAATTAAATTAAATTTAAATGTCAGTTTATCTTTTCTTCTTTGTGTCGCTGCAGTTCTGTTCCACAACGCCATCCCCTTCGTCGGGTTCGGCTTCCTCGATAACGCCATCATGATCGCAGCGGTGAGTGAATTTATGAACACAGTGATGAAGTTTCACTTCACAGAAAATAACTTCAACCTTTTTTATTTGTTTCTGGCTTCTTGTTCCTCCTGTGACACACTGAGTTCGAAGTCTTTGTTCTCTTCTGTTCTTCAGGGAACGCAGATCGAACTTTCTATCGGAGTCACTCTGGGAATCTCCACCATGGCAGGTAAGAACACACAGAACACACAGATCACACACGTCTCCATTCAGTTGATATACGATCAAATGTAGAATCAGTCAATAACACTTTTAATGTGAAAATCATTTAACTGAACAAAAACATTTAAAATTTGTTCTGATTTTATCTAAAATGTGATGATTTGATTCTCAGCTAAAGATGCTCTGATTGATCATTTATTGATTATTACCACATGTTGTTGTCTTTATAAAGAGCCACCAAATGATCCATATTCTTCTTCTCACTCTGTCATTATCTTCTATGTGCGATTCTCTCTTTTCATTATTATTATTGTTAGTGTACGATGATCATTTGTAATCAGCTTTTTGTGAGTGATCTCTGCTGTTCTGTGTCAAAGGTCGAACTGAAAACAGACAAAAATCTGAGACTGTAAGGAAACACAGATGTGTGTATTTTTAGAAGGTAATTTTAAAGATAGAAACGTTCATCCCACACAGCCGGGAGTCGGTTTTGTTGTAGTTTGGCTTCACACCAGAAATGAAATCCCTCTGTAGCAGGAAATGAGAGATCTCCACACACACTCCTCACAGGTGTTCCTGCTTTTATCTACGAGGTCTGACAGCGACGCCGCCTCCATCAGCCGTCTGAAGACATCAGCACTCATGCAGATGTTTGGTGTCACCGGCGGTGACAAAATGCTCCGAAACATCTTTTTCTAAACTCTCGGCTGGTCGGTCGTCCTGCGTGTCGCTGCGGTTTCATGCGACGCCGCCTGCTGTCGTCATGGCTGCCGTTCTGGGTCTTTATCACTCTGTGGAAACCGTAAAGGCGCCGGAGCTTCCCTCCTCCTCCTCCTCGCCACCTGATTATTCTGTTTCCATGGTTACTTGGCTCCAATTTCCTCTGCGAAGTGCAAATCAGAGGCTGAAGACGGGCTTTAGATCAATAGCTCTGCTGTGACGCCTTTTTCCATCCAGGTGCCGTTTTCCCGTTTGTTCCACTCGTCCTGCAGAGCAGCTCCTCTCATTTACTGATCAAAGCTGGTCACTTTTCCAGCTTTTTGTCGCTGAAACCTGTCAAACAAACCTGCTGCACCGTCAGTGTGGGAGGTGCTGGTGGAGTGAGGCCCGGCCGGATCGTCCTCACATCCCTTCACTGCCTGCCAGGAGTTTTTCCTTTTGAAGGGAACTCAGACTGAAACTTCCATCTGGAGTTTTAAGCTGTAAATGCCTCCAGAGATCCGCTGAAGGCACGACAGACGTTTCCATGACACCTTTTATGGTTTTATTGTCTGTAAACAAATGTTTTGTTTGTGCCACATTGTCAGCAGTCTCCTGAGAAGATCCAACCCACAGCCTGAATTATTCAGAGCTGCCAGGGATTGTTGATGGAGCACATTAGGTGGAGTTCTGGACTCCTCCGACTGTAAAACCATGAAGGCTGACAGAGAAAGAAGCTGCTGGAGTCTCGTGGTTTTCTGAAGGTGATCTTTGATCCGTAGAAACTTTCACACCTTCTCTCACTCCTACTGCCTCTCATCTCGTGTTTTGCCTGCATTGTTCGGACTCCCCCTCTGCTTTCCATCCTCTTGAATAAACAGAGATGTAAGTGGGCCACTTGGCACTGAAAGGTTCAGATTTTGTTTTGTTTGTCCTGTGTGGGCGAGTTTCTGAAGTTTTTCCTCAGACTGGGCCACGTTGGAAGAACCACAAACGTTCTGGAGATGGTTTACAGCCTAAAAACAAGCCAGTCAGTTGAACCTTTTTAGATTTTAACTTCAGTCGTCCATCCATCTGTTTTTGGACGTTCATCCAGGTCCAGGAGGCAGTAACAGAAGGCCAGGCAGGGATCTTTCTCCCCCAGCCGTGGCCTCCAGCTTTGCCTGGGGGTCCTGAAGTTTTCAGAGGCCAGATGCCTGCATGTTCGGGATCTGCTCCAAGGTCGCTGGACGTTCTCAGTGAAAACCTGAAGGAAAGCATCCTTCTAAGTTGTCTTACCACCTCAACAGGCTCTTCTCTCTGCAAAGGAGATGTTTTCCTCTGAGCTCATCGCTGATGTTTGAGCTCCTCCACACATTTCTGAAACTGAGCGAATGCTTGAAGCGAACTTTAAATTACAAAATGTCTTCCAACTACGTCTGGTGACCGGTTAAAACCAGTTTCAACATCTGAGGGTTTTTTTGGGGGAGTCTTTGAATCAAACTCTGCAGAGCTTCTGACAGTTTTATGGAGGTGAATCCGTCAGCTTTAAAGTGTCTCAGATAGGAAGTCCACCCACCAAAGTTTAAGTTTCCTTCAGAGGTTTTGGTCCCAACAGTCCCAGAGGAAAATGAAACTGATCAAAAGAGTTCAGATTCAGCCTGAAACATCCAGATAAAACCAGATCCAGGATCATCTGAGATCAGCAGAGAGATGTGAGGAGGTTTCCCAAAAACACCGAAGATCCTTTGAAGGGTTTTTGTTGCAACGTTTTTATATTTAACCTTCAATCACAAAAAGGAGCTTTAAACTGATTAATGTTGAAACATGCAAAAAAACAAAGTGAGTCTTCTGTGTTTGTGATGCTTCGTCTCTGTCGCTGCGTCTCATCAGAGAGCAGAAATCAAAGTGTTTCTCTTTGTGTTCCTGCAGCTGCAGCTCTGGGGAACCTGGTTTCGGATCTGGCAGGTCTCGGGTGAGCAGCTTCACAAACTGTCTCTGAGGGTTCATGTGTTATTTTTATCTGTTCGTGGTGCGTTCAGTGTTTGCTGCAGCTTTAAGTTAAGATGATAAAAAGTGAACTGAGCTTCTTTGTCACATTTTTCATTGTGTTTTTTTTTGCTCCCAGTAGTTTAAGTTGAATTTGTTCTCAGCTTTTTCTTTACTTTTGTGTCTCGTTAAAACTTTTATTTCCCCTCAGGGTTTTTACTCTTTCAGTTCTCATTTGAATGCCTGTTTGTGTGCTTTGTGCTTTAATTCTGCAGTTTCTTTTCCACTTGTAACCTGAAAATAAAGCAAACATGTGAATATACTGATGATTCATGGGATGTTGAGTGTTTAATGTCAGTAAACGTCCACAAACATGAGATCTGTTGCTGTGTGTCTGTAGTCTTGCAGGTTACGTGGAGGCTCTGGCCTCCAGACTGGGGATGCAGGTTCCAGATCTGACGCCCAAGCAGGTGGACATGTGGCAGACCAGGCTCAGCTCTCACATGGTGAGATCTTCATGTTTGTTTCACTTCCTTTCTGAGCATTTTGTGCTTTTTTACTGGGCAGCAGAGAGATGATGAGTGAAAACCAGACGTGGAACAAAGATCTCCAGCTGAAGTCAGACTGGCCACGTTTCCTCAAACAGTGTTTTCATGTTCTATATATGTTTTATTTTATTTGTGTGGATGCTTAATAAGTCCAGTAGCATTAAAAGCAAGAAGCCCTGAGCTGTAAAAGTGGTGCTGAAGCGACAGGAAACTCGTGCAGGAAAGAAAGTCTGAGACACATCAGAGCAAACGTTTCATGACGAGTTTCCACCGGCAGAGACGGAGAGAGAGTGCACCAAAACCACTGTCTGCAGAACCGAGCCGAGAGATTAAACCGATCAGAAGAGATAACGGCTTCACAGGCTGCAGCTCCTGAAACTGATGAGGCAAACCCCCCCCCCATCTGAAATCAACTTTTTTTGATTCAAAAAACACATTAAAGCTGCAGTGTCACTCAGGAACGTGTCTCAGGAGGTTTGTAACTTCAGGATAAAGAGGTTTGAGTGTGTGTAGGAAGGAAACAGAGAAGTCTGGTTCTTTCACATGCTGACGTGGTTCCTTCCTCCTCCTGCAGGGCAAAGCCATCGGAATTTCCATCGGCTGCATTTTGGGGATGTTCCCTCTGTTGTTTTTGGGCGACGATGACGATGAAGAGAAGGAGAAAGAGTCCCACAGTGACGCAGCATCACACTCCTCATAACAAGCCTGCACAGCTGCACAACCCGTCACATCTGGATACAGATGTGATCCTGCTGAGTTTACCTGAAAACCAAGCGTGTGCTCCTGCTCAGGCAGCGTTCACGTCACTCCGTCTCCAAAGCCTCTGAAGCCGGCGGTGTGAAGTTCACTGACTGCTGCTGCTGATGGTATTTAGCTTCTTCTGAAGCTCCGAGCTGTGATGTTTTCACACCGTCAGCTCCGATCAGACGAGCCGTTTGAGGGTTTGATCAGAAACACGCCGGAGGAACCAGCTCTCATCCTTTCATCATCGTCTTTCATCATAAAAGTGACTCAGTCGTGTCGGCAACATCTGTTTATTTTGATGTTTTTAAGGAGCTTGATGTCTTCATGTAATAATGTCAGGACGTTAGCTTGGATGCTAAGTTGCTTCCTGTGCAACCGAAACTTAAAATTGGTCAAAAAACAGACGACTTTGCTCTGTTTGCATCCAAAACTTCAATCAGGAAGGTTTGCAAAAATTTCAGCTCTTTGAATTTGTCTATAATGCTAAAAAAAAACCCTTAAATACATAATTTTTTTTTTTTTTGCATCAGCTTTATTTAACCGAATCAAACAATCAGGCTCCTGAAACCAAATTTACAAGATCAGAACTTTTATTTGTCCTCTTAAAAGTCACAGATTTAAAGCATCACATTGGTTTCATGCGTCGGCTTCAGCCTGGTTTGTCTGTGAACCTTCGACTCAACACAGACGTCTGACGTGAACGCTGCCTGCAGAGCTCTCAGGACGGGAAGAGCTCACCTGTCTCACCTCCTCCAGGCAACACCTGGACCCTTTGATTTGGACTCTTCCTTCTTGCAAACGTCGGCTCCAGATGCTGATCACTGCAGGGTCCAGACCTCCTCCTGCTCCCTCCAGAGGGCTGCTGTGAGTCCAGGAGTCCTGGTTACCTGTTTACCTGTTTACGTGCCAGCCGGGCAGACAGCTCAGGTGAGCCGGGTGGTCGTTTCCCATCCTGAGACCGAACAGACAGTTTGCTCTGACCGTCTGTCAGGCAGCTGAACACGACTCCTCATATTTAAGCAGCAGCTCGACCGTCTTGTGTTTGTTTTCTCTCTGAAGTTCATCGAAAAAACGACACAAGAGTTTTTTTTTTCTCCTCCGCAGAAACTTTCAAAGACTTTGTCTCTGAAACACTATTTTGGGTCAAACTTTTCACGGACAAACACAGTTTATCATCAGGTGTCGTGCTTCTTTCAACCATTAAAACAAAAATAATGTAAATTTATTTAAAAAAAACCGAAGGAAGTGTGTCCTCTGCTACCTCCATGGGAATCTGTAGCTGTTTTGCATGAAGAGCTGATGCAGCTCTGTGATCAGCCTCTTTATTCACACGTCAGATGCTTTTAAAGTGCTGCAAAGTCTTCAGATGTTCTGTTTTTCAGTTGATGAGCGTCGGAGGCGACAAACACTATTTGGAAGCTGAAGTTGCTTCACGCTGACATTCGCCTTCCAACCTCTTTCTGCTTTCTTGTGTTTTTCTCAGCGAACCATCTTTTCTTTTCCCTTTTTTCTGTCGTTCTTTCACTCCCTTCGCTCTCGCTGACACTTAACTTGCATCCACCCGTCTGTGTAATGAGTTTCTCAGCCTGAGTTTCATCAGACCCGAAGCTCCAGATGGACTGTGGAGCCCAAAGCAGTTTATTCCATCACAAGTTTGCTTCAGTCTCGCTGATCTTTGACTCAGACTCCTCCTCGTTCGTTCCTCCTCTAACTTCCTCTCCGTCTCTCTCACTCCAGCTGTCAGGATGTTTTTACGGTGCTTCGTTCTAATGATGATGAATCCAGTTGATCCTTTTCACCTGTTGAGTCGCTGATTTCATCTAAAATCACACGTTTGTGCAAAGAGCTGCAGCTGTCGTTGGTTTTTATTGACTGATCTGTTTCAGAATCTGCACTCAAGAATGTGTTTTTCTTTTGTTTGATTCCCCTGAAAAACTGATTGATCTTGTTGTTCTGTTGATTTTTGTGTGTAGTTTTTTAGGATTAAGGATTCCACCTCAGAGAGAAACGATTCATAACTAATGTAAGCTAATGAGCGAGAGAGAGGCTTCAGATTTAAACAATAAACTATAAAAGGTCAAACTGTTACAGAGATTCACAGTGATTTCCTCACAGTTTAGCTGAGAGGCTGGAAAGTTCTCAGAGTTTCTCTCCATAAGAGTAACAACCAGTTTTCACATCAGCTCTGAAACTCAGCATCAGTTCATCTCTTCGACTGAGGGAACGATGGATGAATGAGACACTAATCCTCTGCAGCAGAGTCAGAACTGTGTTTTTTGTGAGTTGCAGAGGTCACATGATGAACGGAAGGAGAGCAGATTTGTTTTTACGCCTTAAGAAGTTTGATTTTGGCAAAAACGTAGCAGTAACGTTTGAATCGGTCTGTTTGAAACTCTGCTGCTGCTTCAGTTGCTCAGATATTTGCTGCAGGGAGGAGAAACGTTGGTCTTCAGACGGACGGAGACGCTCTTCCTGTTTGAGTTCAGAAACGTGTGAAACTCGGCTGCAGTTCGTGTTGAACTTTGTCACACGATGAAGTGAAACAGAAACCTGCCATCTGTTTGAACCCATGCTGTCAATGTGTCAATGAAGACTCACTAATCAAGTCAAAATAAATGATCTGTTGTTTTCGGTGTTCTGACTGTGGACAAGCTGCACGGGAATGTTTTTATCGTGTGTGTGTGTGTGTGTTTCTGTGGGGTGGGGGTTTCCTTCAGGCCTCTGTGGTGAGCACACTTTCATTTTATTTCTCTTCCCTCTTAATGATACTTTATTATTTTTATTTCTTTTCATGAGGAAAAAACAGTAAAGAGATTTTGAGGCACAACTGAAATCTGTAATCTCTGTAATCTGTCAGTTAAAGGAACGCTGCATCGTGCTGCCACCTTGTGGACAGAGCAACAACTGCAGCAGAATCTGTGCACTGATTTACCGTAAACTGAGTGATGTTGTAGGATTTATTATGCGTAATGCGACATGCAATATGACGTGCAATGTAAAGTGAGGTAATAAACTTTGGCGTGTTCACCTCTGACTCTGCTGTTTGATGAAACTCTCTTTGTGTCGCCGCTGACAGCTGAAGTTCCCTCGAGCAAAGCAGTGAAACCCCGACTGAGGGAGGCTGAGCAGCTCTGAGATCAGCCAGTGTGCAGCTTTATTACAGTCTCATTAACAAGTAAGCTGCACTCACATTCAGTGAAAACAAGACTTCAGGCCTTCAGTGGTTTTAGGTGCATTTTGTTGATAAAAGTTTTTTTTTTCAGTAAAATATTGAATTCAGGACTTTTAAATGAAATGAAGTCTGAAGCAGAAATCAAGCAGTAATTTGTTCAGTTAATCATGAGCTTCCAGTGAAACTCAGCCTCATTTTATCAAATGCAACCAAATAATAAAATCTAAAAGATAAAACAGACAGTGAGAAGAAAGAAACCACACGTGTCATCAGTCATCAGATGCACATCGTATGCTACGATTTTATTATTTAGCCAAAACAGCTGGTATACATAGAAAAAAGGAGACAGTTAGTATTCAGGAACTGAACATGAAACATCGTACGAGACTCTGACGAGCCGGAGGTGAAGAAACCAGTTGGCACAGTGAGAATAATACAACAAAAACAGGTTGCCATTACTCCTTATGTCACAGACACGACTGTGTGTCACAGTAAGAGATAAGTGTGATGCCTTCTGGGTAATGAAGTTCTCCTCTTGTACACTTTAGAATATAGTAAAACCTGTTACTTAAAAACTAAATGATTATCTGATTGTGTTTTCAGCAAAAGTGAGAAAATTTGCAAAAATGAATAAAAAATTTGAAAAAATGATGCGTTTAAAGCTGGTGGGAGATTTTATGTCTGACTTTACAGTTGAGTTTTACATTCATGTGCTGTTTTGAAAAACAATCGAGCAAAACAAAGTAAATTTTATCGTCATAAAGCCCTGTGAGCGTCACTTCTCAGTGTATTGAGTGTAAAAGGTTTGTAGTAAATGCAGATTTACTGAGGCCAGAAAATCAGCAGAAAGACTCCGATTAACAGGTTTTTCTACATTTTTACACTCAGTTGAGGAAAATTTGACCCAATTTTTTCAAATCAGCAGCAGCTACATGTTATATCTCTGTTCTGTTAATAAATACTGATGTAATTCAGACAAAATCGGGGTCACAGACGTTCTTCCTAAAGAAAACACTTTATCTTATGTTTTAGGGGCAGTGAACGGGTTTCTGCAGAGCACCATGTGCACGTATTTAATTAAGAATATTTTAGTTCTCCGGGGCTTTAATTTTGTTCTTTCTCTTATTCTCAAATGATTCCCTTTGATCCCTTCTGCAAACACGGGCAAGTCGAGGCTGGTCATTGATTTTTGCCACCGCACATCAAACTCTCTGCGGTTCTCGGGTTTTAATGATATTAGTCTCGGCTCAGCTGTGGGATCAGAAGATAATGACAGTAAAGAAATAAAAAACCTTCATTCCAGCTCTGATCCAGACCTGTGACACTGATCCCACAGTCTGATGGACGATCATCTCCGGATATTTTAATTACTGAAGGAAGGATGTTAAAATCACAATCTGAGCAGATGAAAGGAGATTTTTGTGATAAATCAAGGAGGAAGGAAAAATTAATTAATTTGCAGTAAAATTGATTTACTGCAATAATGCAGCAATAAGTGCCGCTTGCCTTTTTCAGTGACAATTACAGACCTCTACCTCCACCTGCTGGTCTGCAGAGTTATCTCCCATGCACACACACATTAGTCGGCTGACGACTGTTGTTTTCATGGTGTGTGTAGATACTTAAAGGTCAAACACAGGCGATAAAAGGCGACAAAGTCTGTGCTGCTGGTGTTTTAATGTCGGCGTTGTGTTTCTGTGAGTTCAGGCTCCACATTAGATATTCTGTTTTAAAAAGTGAACATCAAGTGTGAAGAAAAGTGTCCGTGATTTTTATTATTAAGGTAAGGTGGCTGCATTAAGTGAATTCCATCCATTTTCTAATATTAATATAAACCTGAAAAATGCAAATTTAAACAATTCAAACGTACAATTTAGTGAAAACACAAAGAAAAGACACCCAGGGCATCGTTTAGCATTACTGTGAGAAGTCTGGCAACTTTTCTGAAATAAAAGCTGAACATTAAAGGGAAACACTGACGGCTGCTGATACTTACAGCTCAGAGACAGAAATGGCCTCCACACACACACACACTCACACACACACACACACACTGAGGACTGACAAGTGCTGTTCCATCAAACTTGCATTTTAAATGACGCTAATTTTTCTGACCAGATGTTCTGCAAAAAGATTTTCTGGATGTAATTCCTGCTAATCACTATTCTAATCCTCAGTGTGTGTCAGTGTGTGTCAGAGTGTGTGTGTGTGTGTGTGTGTGTGTAGGCATCACTCAGATCCTAATAACATAGACAAGTACTGAAACCTCAGGCTCGAACGTTCAGCTTCATACGCTTTTTATCGCATCGGCTACACAACTGTTTTCGTTAACCTGCAGTGGAAAAATGATCCGAATGAAAACAGACAGGTTTCAGTCATCATACAGAGAGTCAAACTGCTGTCACACAGAAATATGAAACAGTAATAATCCCAGATTAGATGAACAGCATCTTAAATGCATTCAGTCCAGCGGACCAACGGAGGGAAAAAGTTAGTTCAAGTAGAAAAAAGCCGACTATTAAACTTTTGTTCAACTAAAAAGACGACATGCATATTAAATATATTTGTTTCATACACTCAACAGTACAGCTGGGAGTTTAAAAATGTGTAAAGCCACAAATAAAAACGATGAAAACATTTAGATGAATAAATAGGCTACATAAAGAGTTTGACTTGTAATGGCACTCTATTCAAGGATTCAGTAGCAACAGGGAAGTTTTGTCTATTTCAGCTGGTTACCTGCTAACACACGTTAGATTTTTAGCTCATCGGGCTATTCAACATTTAGTAATAACAAGCTATCACAGGTTTATATACTTGCTGCAGTTGTACATGGGTATCAGTGCACTATCTAGTTAACCACAGCTTGACAGAGGATCGATTTTCAGATCTATCAGCTTCATCTGGAACCATGATGGAGGTATAAGAACAGAACCGTGACACTCGAACAAATTCAGACCTGAATTCGGTCTTTTCTTTTCCTAGTTTGGTATTTAACACAATAAATGTGTTACTAAAACATTTTACTTTGTCTGAGTCGTCCTATTACGGTTATTAATCTCACAAAACCACAAACGGAGGCATAGATTTATTTCTTTGCATCCTGCAAACAGCTGTGTTCAAAAAGAAAAAATTTTTCTTTTACTTGCTTCCAAAACAAATATATACGCTGGAAGTTTATGACCTAAAGCAATACAGCTTTTGTCTGCAGGGACCAGCTTTAAATAGAACGCTGATGTTTTTCTAACAATTAGCTAGAAAACAAAATATAAAACATTAACTGAAAAGTCTCTTTCTGTGCTACAAAGCTAGCTTCCTCTCCGAGCAGAACTCAGGTTACGTCCAATTGATGAATTTAGGCCTTATTAATAATTACCAAACATTTAGCTAACTGACAAAAATGTGACAACAAATTTTTACATTTTTTTAACTCTGTAGAGAAATCCAAACGGTTCATTGTGCTAAAGAGCTAAAGACCTCCAACATGGCTGCCAGATGGGGTGTTCAGCCACCTAAAAAGCTCTATTTACCGAATTGTGGTTGTTTCCGTGCTTGCAAGCACGGACAGTTTTGGACTAAGCGATGTTTCCAAACGACAGGAACAGGTCACTTGCAGTCTTGCTGTCCAAAAACACAACCGTTTACATCTGTGCTAAATACGACTCACCGTCAGCACACCGGTTCACCACGACAGACCAACACCAATCCACTTTATTCCAATTACTATAGCTACTTTAAGAAGTAACGCAGTAAACCTGCAGTAAAACCTCTATTACTAGCATGGAGCAGGAGCTGAATGCTAGCACAGTGTACCGTTGCTACATAGTTAGCAGGTTAGCAACAAGTGACTCATTTAACCGGATCGGATTGGCTGGTAAACCTGGAGGCCAACAGACTCACAGATCAGGTCTGTCTGCAACAGAACATAAATACATAACAACAGCTGTGACAGGTAACGTTGATTAAGTTTGGATTTTTGTCCGTTTTAGAATTTTTTTCAAAACATTCAAAGTGCTTTGCATAAAAACAAAATGCTTAAAAATTACAAGAGCGAATAAATACTGATCAATACTATCAAACAGTCCATTATAATACCTTTGATTTTGAGAGAATCAAAGATGCGACATTATTTCAAACAGCTAACATTGTTGGCGTTTGTGGTTCCTGATCTACTTCTATTGGCACCATTGAAATCCACTGCTGCGATACTGTGGGCTTTACTGTCTTATTATCTAATTTAAAAGCCAAAACGAATATTTATAATCGGGCAAACTCTACATGCAGGTCAGTCTACTGTTCGTGGTATAAATAACTGTAATAACAACTAAAAATCTTAAGTAGTGAAAGGCTACACAGCACTCTTTAATATGCTACACTACATATACAAATACTCTTTCAGTTTGCGTAGAAGCTCAGTTTTTCTTTTAATCAGCCTTCGTTCTCTTTCAAACACCCTATCTATGTTTTTACTTTAAAAAAAATCCAGCATAATTTTAATTAAGTGAATAATATTTAAGTTAAATTCCGCATACAGGCTTTTTGGCACCTTTAGTAGAATTGGGAGACGAACTGTATGACAAAAAACATAACGTACAAACACATCAAAATATAAATATGTACATACAAATAATGATTTGATCTTTTTAAAATACTCCCTCACTTCTTCCAGCTCACTATTATCTCCTCCAGAATTTTTTTCCAACATCATCTCATGTTCCAATACGGCAAACATTGACATTTACTTAATGTATAAGTAGTTTTTGCTACAAGAAAGACCTTGTACTACTCGGGCATGTTCGACAAAGACGTCCTTTTACATCTTTTCTCTCATTTATTGAAGTTGCTCGGCGGAACAATGTCGGATCAGCATCAGTGTTTCTAATCGTAGAGAAACTAAACTAGAATCAGCCACGTGAAATACCGACAGTTTCCATCTCAAACGGAGAAACACTTCGAGCTTCGTGCTTCGTTTACCCGTCAAGAAAAGCTGGCAACTAGCAAAACCAGCCCTGGCAGGATTTAGATTCTCCTTTAGCGTTTTTTAACATGAAATTTCAGGATTTTATCTGGATTATTAGTTTAATGACTTTGTTTAGTTTGTATCAGTCTAGAAAAGGGTTTATCAGCCGTCTACGTTCAGGCTTAAATACCCAAAACTGAGCTACATCGCTGCCCAAAGCCAGTTTTGTTTGATTTTCATGGTTTAAACAATTTGTCTTTAACCAAAATGTGATAATACCAAGTTTTTTACCTTTTTTTAAAATTAATTTTGGCATTCCTGTAATGAACTCACTGAACCATGACCTAAAGTCCCTTCAAAGT
Source organism: Acanthurus leucopareius (assembly GCA_029814765.1). NCBI lineage: Eukaryota > Metazoa > Chordata > Actinopteri > Acanthuriformes > Acanthuridae > Acanthurus > Acanthurus leucopareius. The sequence goes on along the minus strand of JAQMCX010000018.1, from coordinate 1,267,372 downwards.
TTTGTCAGGAATTTCAAAACCAATCCTTGATCTGAGTCGCAGGGCAACTTTTCTTTTATTCTCAGTGTCCATTTCATGTCATAGCTCCTGTTGGCTTTTACTTTGTAATGACCATTTTGTGTCCCTTCAAGAGCCTATTTGCTGAAATTCAGTTAGGGATGCAAAATGGCTCGAGTCAAACCAACCTTTCTAGTCTCAGTGAATATTTGGTGCTGATCGGTCGTTGGTCGTCACCTTCCTCAGCCTGACGCCTCGTCGGATAGCCACCAGGAAGTCCTCCACCTCGCCGTACTCTGTCTCCTCCAGGAGCTCTGGGAGACGCCGACGTTCCCATTCTGACGCCCGGCCGCTGGGCTGTGGTGGCGGGGTGGGAGGATCCGACCCCTCGCCCAGATGCTGGGTCTCCCAGGTGCAGGACTTTGGTGATAGTGGACCGCTGCTGCCTGGCGACAGCGGGGTTGTTGGGGGGCTGAGTGGGGTTCGGGGTGTGTTTCCGTCCTCTGATGCTGCCCTGCAGGGAAAACCAGGATGTTCAGGCACAGTGGGGGTCTTGACTGGGATCATGGGGGGCTTGATGGGGATGGGGCCCAAGCAAAGGCCTCCAGACGGCCGTCGCAGGTTGGGTTTGGAGGATGGCGTCCGTCGGATGGTGGCGACTCCCGGGGTGATGACTGCAGAGGGATTGGAGGGCAGCCCGGCGGTGGAGGCCGGACGTTTGGACTGGAACATGCGGCGGTAGGACTGACTGATGTCACTGTTTCTGGGGATGGTGGAGGATTTATCGAAGTCCGACGACTGCTGTGACTCGCCCTCCTGATCCGCTCCCACGGTGTAGTAGTCGCAGTCAGATACTGTGAGGAACAGGAAACAATTTTATCACAAGTCTCTTCTAGCAAAACAAAACATCAAACGACACAGGGGGCAGAAGCACCAATGAACCTGGTATCAACTCACAACAGAGACTAAAAACCAAGAAACTGAAGAGGCCTCTTGGATGAAAACCAAAATGTTTTCAAGTATCTACAATTGAGTTCAGAATCCCTAGAATCAACCCTCCTTGAATAACCAGGATGTCAAAGAAAGAGTGTTTAAGAAGTTTTAATTAAAGAAGCCGTCACATGGATCTCTGGAGAAAAGAAAGGTTAACTGCACAGTTTGCAAAGCCGAACAGTCTTTGGTTTGAAACCTCTACACTGTGGTTCTCATTAGCATATAATGAAACCTGAAAGTGAGAAGGTAACTAATGCTTCAGCTGCCTCATCAACACATCAGAAGACAAAGGACTGCGAGAAATCACTCACACGCCTTTTATGATCGAAACCGTTGTGTCATGAAAACAAAGGATGAACAAGTTTAAACAAGCCGAGGAACATGGTTCTCACAGGGTGTGTGTGTGTGTGTGTGTGTGTGTGTGTGTGTGTGTGTGTGTGTGAGCACCTTGTGATGGGATGGTGTCCTCTGAGCAGCAGGGTGTGTTGGTCTGGCTGCTGTAGCCACTGGAGCCCTGCAGTGAGTCTCTGCTGGAGCCGTGGATGTCCAGGTGGAGGCCTCGAGCCAGAGCTCGGGCCAGCTCCTCATGGGCCTCCCTGTCCTCCTGCAGGGGTCAACACACACATCCACACACACAAATTCACACACGCACACACACATCCACACACACAGTGTGAACAACCAGAAACCACCTGCGGAGTCAAACAGTTTCTATAAAACACCACCTGACCTTGTGTGACGTCATTGAGTGGTTTCCTTTAACTCCTTGATGTTCCTCCCCTGGTGCGGTGACATCAGCGCCGTGGTGGCTGCTGGGATCTGTAGTCTCTCTCCTGTCTTTGCTCTTTTTCAGGGTGTTGACCATCGACTGGTCATACGGACCCGGTTTGGCCCAGTCCTACGCAGACACACACGATCCACAACGAAGCAGCGTCACACTGAATGTTTCTCTGAGTTTCATTTCAGCTCAGACTGAAAAAGTTTTGGGACTTTTTGGATAAAAATCTGAGTTTTGTAACTTCTGATGGCAGTTTGTTATCAATTTTTAAAACTTAGCTTAATAGTGAAGCAATATATTTAGTGGATTAAGAGAAGATTAAGAAAAGACTGAAACCTCGAAACAACTAGAGTGAAATTTGATTTGACCACCGGCTGATTTTTGACAGTGATTTGATTAATTCTGAAATACTGTAACTACAAATTTATCTCCCAAATTCATGTTGAACCAAAAACAACATTTTTTTTAAATTCACTTTGCAGTTTGAAGCTGCAGTGCACAGATATTTGTGATTTTTACTTTGTAATAATTGTATTTGCAACAATAAAGTTTGTCAAAGTTTGGATTCAGTTGATTTTTTTTTGTCAGTTCAACTTGTTTTTACAGATCACACATCACATCAGTCAATGATTGCTGAAAAAGGTTGCAAGTTTAAATCTGACCTGCAGCCAAAAAAAAACCATAAACTCTTTTTTTCAATATCCTGAATTTAGACAAGAGTTTCTAAAGTAGACAGGAGACAACAGAAAGTCGACTTCCTGTAAAATGTCTGCAGTGTTTGTGCTGATTCTGCTTGTAAACTATGAACCTGACAGTCTGATGAGGGAAAAATAAAACCGTGCAGGCAAAAGATGAGAACGTGAAACAATCAAGAGACAGGAGGTTTGAAGATGAACGAAGGAGAGAGAGAAGGAACGAGGCCTTCAGGGACAGTGAGGATCAAACCTTCCAGGATGGGACTCGGGATGACGGGATCATTCCGAGTCCTGAAGGGCTGAGAGGCAGGAAGTCCCCTGATTGGCCAGATCCCGAACGAGACCACGGCCAGGTGGGAGAAACGGACGAACAGGAGGGCGAGGAGATGGGAGAGGAGGTGGTGGAGGAGGAGTAGGTGAAGTATGGAGGGTGGAGGTGGGTATCCTGGGCCTGCAGTACCACTCCGTGCAGACAGAGAGCAGCGTGATGGTCAAAACCATTTGACAACTGAAGGTGAATGGATGAAGGAAAAGGACAAATAATTCAAAAAAATTCAAAATGAAGGTTATGATATGAAAACATTCTGCACGTGAGTGGAGGCGCTGCATGTCGCAGGTGGAGCTCAGTGATGTTTTACTGCAAACGTTAATTTGCATTGTAAACTTAACCAATTTAAAAATTCATTTGTTCCGACCTCCATTAAACTTTCAAATAATGCTGTTTGAGGCTGCAGGGATTGTGCAATATTTCCACGGGTTTTTTTTACCACAGGGTATGTGCAATGTGCAATATGTGCAATGTGCAATATGTGCAATGTGAAATATGTGCAATGTGCAATATGTGCAATGTGAAATATGTGCAATGTGCAATATGTGCAATGTGAAATATGTGTTATGTATTTGAATGTGCAAAATCTTGTAATGTGCAATGTTGACTATGTGCAATTCATTATGTTGTTTGTCTTATCTCACTGTGGAGGCATGTTGTGCACAGCATATGAGTCCAAAACAAACTTCCTTATGGGGACAATAAAGTATATCGTATCGTATCGTATCGTATCGTATCGTATCTGTTTCCACCTCTGCATGAAGCATTTTAATGTTATTCTGACAATGAACACTGAGGCTCCAAAGCTCCATGTGGCACCTTCAAACACGAAATAACATCCACAGAGCAGAATGTGTGACAGTGGCTCCACTGACTCAAAAAAAAACCTCAGACACGTGTGTGTTTTCATGTGTTGGTGTTCACCTGTTGTAACCCACACTGAGGTTGGTTGTGTGAGGGTGAGGCAGAGGAAGAGGAGGAGGAGGAAGAAGAAGAGGAAGACTCCTCATTGACAGACTGAGAAGATAAAGGAGAGACACACGACTGCAGCAGAGCCATGCAAAGCGCACACACACACACACACACACACACACACACACACACACAGGGCAGCCAAGAAAACAGAAAGAGACAAACATACAGAGAAAAGCAGAGTGAGCATGTTAGTAATAAAAGCGTCAGCAAAGCAGAAGGATTAGCAAGTAAAAGGTAAAAGCAGAAACTACAAATATCAGAAAAAGCAGCAGGAAGAAGAAGAAGAAGAAGAAGATGAAGCAGAAGCAGGTTCAGCAGGTGGAATGAGAAGCTGTGATAACAGGTCATCGTTCAGATAAAATCACACTTCACCTGTGTGTGACTCACTTCCATGATTTGTCAAACAGCTTAAAGAAAATGAAATTTGACTGGTAATAAATATTTTCTACTCTTCAAATCTTTTTTCTATTTTTTGCTCAAAAAAATGAATTAAAGTGTTTCCGTTTCCAGCTTCTAAGTTGCTCTGTAAATTAAATGTCTTTGGATTTTTGATCAGAAAACATGTTATTTGTAGACATGACCGAGGACTCTTGGCAACAGTTTTCAGTATTTTCTGACATTTTAAAAATAAAACAGTCAATTTAAAAAGAAAAACTCGTCTGGTTTGATGAAAATAAAAAGCAGCTGCAGACTTTAACTGGGCGACCTTGTGTTTCTCTGCAAAGCTGAGGAAACCCTGCGTCGTCTGGCTGCATGAGACCCTGAGACAGTCAAGGTGACTCAGCAAGCACACACACACTCACACACACACACACACTAACACTCAGCTGCTTCGAGCTAATGAACCGTATCTTAGCAACCAAGAGGAATCTGCAGATCTCCGTGTTGGAAGAAGATCAGAATATAACTGCATGTGAGCGTCTTTGCTCGTCTCTGTCACTTTGCAACGTCCACAGGTGTTTTTCCAGCTTTCTGTTTTGAATCTGAGCTCCTCACCTGCGAGGTTTCTGGAGGCATGGGCGAAGGGGATTTGGACTGAAAGGCATCCTGGGAGATGAAGCCAGAGTCGTGGGAGGAGACGGAGGACAGGCGGGCCGGCGTCTGCTGGGGGAGCACCGAGGAGGAGGAGGAGGAGGCGCGGTAACGGAAATGGGAGGTCGGGGAGTGGCAGTGTGAGCCGCTGGAGCGAGAGTCGCTGCTGTTCACACTGTTCAGGCTGCTGCAGGACGGAGACGGAGAGAGACGGAGAGACGTCAAAAATAAAGAAAAATGAGAAGCACAAGGTGGAAAAATGTTTGATCGGTTCACACTTAAAAAACCATGCAGATTAGTTTTTTTTTATTTGTTCAGAAGGTTTTGAGATGTGAGTTTCTGACTGCACATCTGTAGAAACATAAGATTTAATTCAGATGATTAACAGAAAATGTCTCAAGTTTTAATTTTGACCTAAAAACTTCTGCCTTTGATAACCTAGTTTGAGAAAAATTAGAGATTTTTAACCTTTTTTTTTGATACAACAAACACTAAACAGCAAAATCAGCTCTGTGAAGAACTTCACAGTAATGAGGACAGTCTGAAGTTTTAAAGGTTTTTGCAAAAGAAAAAATAAACATCCCAATGTCAACTTTGAAAACTTCCCTGAATAGAATATCTACAATTATTCAAGAAATCATATCTTCCAGAAACTATTAATTAATTCAAAAGAAATGACTGATTCTATGATTTATGTCGAATTCACAGCTGCAGTTCCACCTCTTGGCCACATGGAGGCAGTAGAACACAGACAGGATAACAGATCAGACTTGTTGGGGAGGTTTGGGCACTTTGCTGCGGCCATGGTAACCAACCTGCACATGCTCGACTTCCTGGATACGGTGGTGCTCGGCGACGAGGGCGGAGTCTGGTAGGACCAGGTGCAGTCGGAGCCCTTCAGGTCCACGATCACCTGGAGAGAGAAAGAGGGAGGAGTCTTTAGGATAAACAACCGGCCTGTGCAGTCTGTGGGCAGCGGAGCCCTGAGTGCTGTCTGACAGGTGCTGCGTCAGAGACAAGCAGGTTCTATTGATCAGTTGATCAGTTGATCAGTTGATCAGCTCTGACATGCAGTCGTGGATCATCAGAGATGTGATTTCCTGCTAAACGTCACAGCTGTGGTTCTGTACCTGCTCGCTGGAGGCCGGCAGCTTGTGTGGGTCCATAGTTAGTGTCTTCAGGTCGTCCGTCAGAGTCTGGAGGTGGGTGATCTCCCCCAGCATGGACATCTCCTCCTCCTGACACACACACACAAACATAAAAACAGCAGACTTTACAACAACTCCACCTGAGGAGATCTGATGTTTGAGTTACAGAGTCAACAAGTTAAGAAGTGAAGGTTGCAGCTGCTCATCCTCAAACTTTAGAAAACCTCCTCTCAGGTCTGCAGGCGGCAGGTTTCTACTGATTTCTACTGACTTCAAACACACACAGCTGCTGTTTTTATTTATTTGAAGTGGTGGTTTGGATGTTTGCAGGTGTGACTGACCACGACGGGCCTCAGCATGGAGACGAAGCAGCAGAAGCGACTCCTCTCCTCCACCAGCGCCTTCCTCACCGCCTGCTTCTCCGTCTCCTCCAGCAGCAGGTACTTATCACTGACGTCCTGCATGGCGCTGTCGAGCTGAGGCTGGAGGTCACCGCGGCCTACGCGAACACACACGCACACACACACACACACACACACACACACGCACACACACACACACACACACACACACACACACACACA
>JAQMCX010000018.1:1229080-1240557 GCA_029814765.1 Acanthurus leucopareius | reverse complement strand
TTCTGCTCTAAAGTTGGTCATTTTAACATGGGCTCCAATGGGAATCTGCTCCCTTTTGGAGCCTCAAGTGGTCAGTCAAGGAATTGCAAGTTTTTGTACTTCCTGGTTGGCTTCAATGCGGAAGTGGGGAGTTTGCCCCTTGGGTGGAACAGGCAGCTGGGCTGAGAAAGATAGTAAATGTGCGAACGTTGTATCTGTATCTTTTTTCCTGGGTTTTATTCATGGAGGTTTCATTGTGGATAAACTGAACAAACGCCACGGATAAAACTGTGAGTGTGTTTGCTTTAATATGTGTGTGTGTGTGTGTTTGAGTGTGTGTGTTTGTGTTTGAGTGTGTGTGTTACCTTAGCTGTGATTGCAGCTTGCTGGCCTTGCTGATGAAGTCGTCCCACACAGGGTAGCTGCCCTGAAGGGAAAAGAAGGAACTCAGTGAACAAACATGGAGGAAAAGTCTTTATTATCATTGAAGGTTTAGAAAGAAAAATCTCAAAATTGCACAAAATGCTGCTTTGAAAAACATAAATTCTGCTCTGATTAATCAGATCTGATCGAAACTTTCATCAGATCTGTGTTTAGGTGTTAATATTTACATTAATTTGAATTTGAATTATGCAAACTGAACAACAAACACGCCTTCCTGTAAAAGTTCACCATGAAAGTGAAACCAAACACAGAAATCCTGAGCAACAGATGCAGCCGAGAGCCAACAGACAACGAGGAGACGGATCAATACCGCCGATCCATAAGCCCCACCCACCCCAGCCTGTCCACAGGAAGCCAAACAAGCGCCCCCAGGCATGCAAATACAGTTTGGGTCCAGCGACTGGGTTTAATATGAGGCAGACACAAAGAGAGGGAAGCCAAAACGCTGCAGTGCGGTACTGCTGGATGTGTGTGTGTGTGTGTGTGTGTGTTCAGGAAGGAGGCTGCATGGAGGGAAACACTGAGATGCTGCAGCCAAACACACACACACACACACACACACACACAGACACAGAAGAAAGTGGGCTTCTCGTGTCAGCAGGAGCCCCCTGATGTTTTCGGGGTGGGCGGGGCTTTTCTGCTGCAGCGGAACATCTGAGGCTCCGTCGCTCTGAACTGTGTCACCGATTCAGACAAAACACTTCACAAGTGTTTGAGAAAAACACAAGAACCTTTAAAAATAATGAGGAATTTGTCCCTAACGTGGCGTCTTTGGCTCAGATTCTGTTTAAAACATTTAAAAATCACAATGAAGAGACAGAACTAAGATCTCTGAGCTCAGCTGGTTTTTGTTTCTGGCGTCATATTATTTTATTTTTCAGCATATTTGAAAAGTTCTTTGTCACTGAGGTTGTGAAAAACCTGAACTAACACGTCACGGCTGCTTCCTCGGATCAGAAGAGCTGCAGGAACAGAACTTTCACTGAACCCTGCAGACTTCTTCTCTTTGTGCTGCATCACCTGTTCGTGACGACACATCAAACTCCAGGTGAGACGGATCCGTCCAGCATCACAGTCTGACCAGGCCGCCATGTTTGACGCCATGTTTGAGGCGCTGACGGTAATGTGAGCGACAGTCACAGCTTCTCTCCTGGAGAAGCTTCTCAGCAGTCAAACATCTGATCTGGTTCAGACAGTTTCCTGTCGGCCATGTTGGACGTCTGCTCGCCTGAATCTCATCACGTGTGTCAGTTTTGTGTTTCAGGCCTTCGCTGCATTCTGAGGGCGTCGCCTTTTGTCAGCGTCATCACCGCTCCGCTGTGTGTGTGTGTGTGTGTGTGTGTGTGTGTGTGTGTGTGTTCAGCCTCAGTCTGTTTGTGGGAGTGATGCCCAGCGTCATCGCCTGGTTACCGTTGCTATGGTAGCATTGCTGCTGCTGCTGCAGAGGGGCTTCACACTGAGGGGGGGCGAGGTTTGTGGGGAGGGGAGAGTCACACGTGCATGCATCCTCACCCAAACACACACACACACACACACACACACACACACACACACACACGCACACACACCTTTTTTCTGTCACACAGTTCCTTCCTTTGTTTCACATTTAACACATATTTTTGTTCTTTTTCTTTTTTCATCACCATCGTCTCATCTTTATAACTCATCCATCATGTCTCTCTATCACACCTCATACACACATCTCATTAAATCCTCTCTCTCTCTCTCTCTCTCTGTCTCACTCTCTCTCTCTCTCTCTGTCTCTCTCTCTCCTGTGAGGGCCACTGCATCATTCAGTCACCGAGGACATAAATTGTCACCGTGGCAACAACCGGAGGCAGCAGCAGCAGCATCAGCATCATCAGCCTGCTGCTCCTTCAGGGCTCCTCTGCTCTGAGTGTTTGGCTCAGTGTGCGACTGCACAGGTGTGTTTCCTCTTTATCACTGATCATGTGATAATGATGTGAGTCTGATTCCTTAAACTTCAGCAGGACTGTTTCCATCTGCTGCTAAAGCTACTAAAAAAACAAAATATTGGCTTCAGTGCAGACTTTAGGAGATTTTAGGAGAGTTTGCCGTCTCTCTGAAGGTTTCCAGGTGGACTTGAAGTCAAGATGTCACAGTGGAAACACTGATGGGACTGATGGGAGTTTTTATAATGACAAGCAGATGAAGTAAACAAAGGGAAACTGCTGCCTTTTGCTACTAAAGTGGACAAATTTAATCTCAGAATCATAAAATATGTCAAATTTTTTTTTCACAGCAGTTAAAATGGATGATAAAGAAACTGTTTGACATTTGAAGAAATTATTTAATTTCTTGCCTGAGAGCAAAGAGAGAGGACAGACATCACTCTGCTGGGTTAGCTCTTAGCTTAGCATGAAGATGTGAAGTTGGAGCAAACACTTTGAGGCTGAGGCAACTACGTTATTGTAGTGTCGTCTTCACCTAAGAGTTGATTTAAAGCTTCGAAACCTAAAAGAAACTTCATCTGGAGTCAGAAAACCAACCCATCAGAGAGCAGGAACACTCGAGTCAGCGACAGTCGATGCAAATTAACAGGCCGATCGGCCGAATCACTGAAGTTAATGCTGCAGCCGACCGTGAGGTTTCCATGACGATCTTGACCTCAGCGCCCCCCCTCTCCCCCCAAAAGAAAAACCAGGATTATTTTAGCTCAGAGGTGATTAAGACGAAGGCTCAGTCAAGATAAACGGTGATTAGCATTCAGCTAATACGCTCGACAGCAATACTGTAACACACACACACACACGTCACAGATGTTCCACAGATGTTCCACACAGTTTAGAAACAGTTTTAAACAGATAGGAAGCTTTCTGAGTTTGACGTTCACGGTGAATCAGACACTCTGCTTCCTGTCTGACTCTCACAGAACGTTTCTGAAGGAACTCGCTGCTCAAACAAGATCTAATCATTTCAAACTGAAACACTAAAAACTGAATGTTGCCGGTTTGATGCATTTAAATTATCTCTGCAGAGCCGTTTTTCTTAAGTCAGAGTTTTGGGACTCGGATGTTTTCACAGACATTCATGCAGAATCCTTTCACCAAACATACATCATGTCAACACTCGAGGCTTCATGAGACCAGAAAGTATCGATTGAGCTGATCGACCTCAATCATCCAAACATGAACTGCAAAAAGTTATTCTGAACGTGCCATCAGTCCTCTGGTTTCAGGCTCCTCTTCACGTTTGTGGTGTTTAACGAATAAACAAAATGAAAAACTGATTGATCAATATGAAAGAGTAAAAACAGAAGATTTCAGCCTGTTTGAGCTCATAGTTTTGGTCCTTCAGCTGCACACCAGCAGCTGTTTTCACCATAAACTCATCGAACATTCAGGAGGTTTGTAACTACTAATTTTCCTGAAGTTCAAGAGAAAGTTTTAACTGAGACAAGCTGACCAGAAAATAGTTTAAATTTAGCTAAATTTAATCTTTGAGGTTAAACATTATCCAAGAGCCATCTGAAACCATCTGAATCCAGTTCTGAAACAACTTATTTGTGTTTAAAAGCAGCTGGAATCTGCAGCTTTTTGCTCCGTGCATTAAGAACTTTGCACTTTATCCTGTAATTTAAATAAATGAGCAGCAAACAGAAGGAAAAGTAATGAATCGCTGCTGAAAAGTGGAGAATTTAGCAGCTAAGGAGCCAAATATCGTTCCAGGAGTTTGTAGAAACTAAACCAGAGTCATGAGGAGAAACACAACAGGACTGTTGAACATCTGTTCAGCAGGAGAAAACCTCGATAAGAGACGTTTCACAGACAGATGTGCAGCTGAGAGCAGCAGCAGCTCACAGAGGAGGAGGAGGAGGATGAAGGTTCGCGCTCACGTGTCTGATTCCATTCAAACCAACAGCCAAACTCTTTTATACACAACGTGAAAACAGTAAGAAGGTTCACACAGACGAGAGTCAGGTGAGTCAGGTGAGTCAGGTGAGTCAGGTGAGTCAGAGTGAGTCAGAGTGAGAAAGCAGGTGTGAATCCTCACGTGCAGGTTCAGACAAAGTGATGTGTGAGTTTTATAAGATGAGGAGATTAAATAAATTCACTAGAAAACAGATGCAGAGGAAGGATGGAAGAGAGGAAGAAGAGGAGGAAGAGGAAGAAACACTGTGGGAAAAAAAGATGGCAGAGGGAAGAGGAGTGTGATGAAGAGGAGGACTAAAGAGGAGGAAGAGGAAGCAGATTTCCCTTTGTGAACCAACCACAGTTCACCTGTTACAAACCACCTGTCTGTAATTACATCACCATGGAAACAGGTGTGTGTGTGTGTGTGTTACATGAGGCCCCTCCCCCTGACGACACACACTGCACTTTTCTTTGAGATACTTGTGAGGACACAGCAGACAAACAAACCCAGGTACAAAACAGGAAGCCAGGTTCACCTTCATGACAGGTGAGTCCCCACAAAGTGACCGAGTGAACAGGTGTGAACTCAAACAAATTCAGAATAAGAACTGTGAGATGAACCTAAGCTTCATACCACCTTAAATGATACCAACAACAAGAACTGAGATGATCTGAAGCTTCATACCACCTTAAATGATACCAGAAACACAAAGATGTAGAAATGCAGAACGATAATAATGATACCAATCAATACCAATCAAAAAGCATCGATTAACCGCTGATGAATCTGTATTGATGATTAATAGATGACTGACAGACAGACACACACATGTACAGGCAGGTGTGTGTGTGTGTGTGTGTTGATCTCCATGTCATTGAGATTTCAACCACTGATCATTTTATTGATCAGTTAAACGATCATCTTCCTGGTTATCAGCTCATCATGAACTCAGAGAAACATGAAAGAGCTCGTGACATCAGTTTACCGTCAAAACAGGTGAAACAGCAGCAGATTATCGGTGAAAATCTGTGTTTGTGCGTCAGAAACTGAGATTAAGAGTGAAAGCTTCAGCTGTGTTTGACTGAGAGATGATTTAATCCACTGCAGCACATCACTTCATGTCTTTCTCTCAGGTCAGAATCTCAACAAACCGGATCCGTTTGGTTTTAATCTGCGAACAGAATCCGGATCGAGTTGATCCTTTGTGTCTTCAGCTTCCCTCTGCTTGTTTAAAACCCGGTGGATTTACAGAGTCATAGTTTTTTATTGTGGATCTCAGAGGAAACGTGACGCTCATCGATCTGAAACCTGTTTTTTAATCTCTGACACTGTTTCCGTCCTTCATCAGCAGGACGAAGCTGCTTCTCACGCTGGGTTTGTTTCTGGGAGGAAGCTGTGAGATCCTGAAAATGAAGGAACCACAGCCCGAACACACCCACCTCCCTCCCCCCCTGCCTCCCCCCACCCCACCCCTCAGGATAATTATCAAATTAATGATGACGCCTGGAAATCTCCAATAATCCAGCAGACGGAATTAAAAACGTCTGTTTTCCCCGTTTGACGCAACAGGATCCACAGATGTTTCTGCCTGGATTATTTTCAAGTGTGTGACATTGATTTCAATCACAGATCAGATGAGACGGAGATGTTTCTCCACCTTACCTTCATGTCTCCTATGACAGTCTGGAAGAGCCCCCCCAGCGCGCTGCACTCCCTCTCCATCACGGTCTCCATCTTCAGCGGTGTGAACGGAAATACGGACGCTCTCACTCGGAGCTTCTGGGCTCCATAAATGAAGCGGCAGCAAACAAATGAATCACGGGAGGAGACGCGGATCGGGGCGGATACGGGCGCTCAGAGCCGCGCCGCAGGTTTTCCCCGGCTGAAGGAGAGCAGAAGGCGGACGGAGGCGGCGGAGGAGCCGGCGGTTAGTGTCCAGCCGGAGCGCGTGGATCCCATGTCTGCAGGAGGAGACGCATGTTGGAGCGCGGAGGAGAAACCGACTGCAGGAAACAGCTCGACGCCGGAGAGGCTCAACTTTACGCGGAGAGCTGCTTCACTGAGGGGGGAGGCACGGCCCGGGAGCGCGCCTGGAGGCACGGGGACGCGCATGCGCCTGGCCCCGCCCTCGGCCGAGGAGGCTTTTTGTTAATGAGAGGATGAAAAGAGGAGGAGCAGAAGCACGGTGAAAATAAAAAAGTTACTGACATGGAAATAAAAAGAAATCTGTAAGACAAATCAGAAAAATAAAAGAACTTGAAAAAGGGCTGAAAAAGATCACATAGACCTCTTGTCTAATGTTTTCTAATAAAAGGGCGTTAAATGATGAAAATAAAGAAATTATTGAAAAAAATAAGAGTTGAAATCTTAAAAAAAAGAATTAGCAATAAAGGAAAGGAGAAAATGAATGAAAGAGTCAACGTTACAAATAAAGCAGAGAAATTATGACCACTAATAACAGATATAATTAAAACTTAGTTTCATAATGAAAAATGTCATAGAAAAACTGAGAAAATTAAAATAAGAATATGCACATATCTCTGCTTAAGTAAGAATCTTAATTATAACATGAAATAAATAAAATTAAACAAATTAAGACATAAATAAATATCATTTCTACTGACAAAATTCACGATGATTCAGTGAAACTAAAACTGACCTGTAAAATGTCTTTTGTCACTTTTTAAATACAAAGTAAATAAACTTTTTAAAGAGTTTTATAAACTCGTTTTACATTATTAACTGACTGAGACTGTTGGAAATAACGTTTCTGATCATTCAGATATTTAAAACTCTGTCGCCACCCAGTGAACAATTTACTGCACTGCGTTGGAAAAGATGAAAAAGTGAAGGATGAAGCAAACAGAGAAGAAGATGGAGAAGATTACAAAGAAGAAAAATAAGAAGCAGAAGGAAACAAGGAACAGACAAAGACTCAGTAACTTTTGGACAGAAGAGAAAACTCGTGACTTTCACACACCTGAAACTACCTGCATGAAATAACTCCAACAGTTCAAGTCCTTTGTTATGAATCCAACTTAACATGCTGTTTTTTTTTAATTGTCATTAAGTTTTAGATTAAATTTTAGGTATAAAACGTTCAATAGAAAACATCTGGATTAGACTTTTAAATCAGATTTCGCCTGTTTCAATGTGATTGTTTCCATCTGAACTCTCGACCTTCACCATTAATGCCGACCTTCATGTAAGTATGAGGACACCTAGCGGTGAAACTTAGTCATTACACCTCCAGCCTTCTCGGCTCTGTAATGAGCCTCTGACCTTCACACTGAGAGCAAATGGAGGCTGGTTGTCTCTCTGAAGGTCAGTTCAACACTTCAAATCTGCTCTTTGAGTAAAATTCATTCTGACAAAGTTTAAACGCAAAGAAAAATTACCATAAAGCCTAAAATACACTCTGCCTGTTTAGTGAAACGTGTTTTTATCATCACTGTAAATGTGTGAATAAATGAGCATCACAGAAAACACGATGTGACTCTTCAACTCTGCTGAACCTGAATCTTCATCACAACTTTATTCAAACAAAAGTAATGCATTTATTAATACAGAAACCTGAACACACACACCTCAGCTGTCTGTGTGTGTGTCAGATAAAACTCTTTGTTTTAACAAAAAAATCATCAAACCAGAGGAAAACTAAATGTTTTTGAAACTCTGAGTCATTCTTTTCTGTTATGTGTTTTGTTCTGATTTGTTTGTTTTTACCTGTTGAAATGTTTTTAATAGATTTCAGTGAAGTTTTGAGAAATTTTTCCATCATTGTGTTGAAAATTTAATTTATTTTGGACCACAAATAATCAAACGATCATCTGGCAAAACAGGACGATGAGATTAAAAGAAAACACAGCAGAAATCAAAGCTTTATGACATTTTATTCCTTTTCTTTTATATTTTCATGCAGATTTGAAACCAGACACGGTTTAAAAGTCTAAAATCCTTTTGTCAGGTGCACAAACTAACATCAAATCCCAAAAACAAACCCTGTTTAACTGAGACTTGGGCATGTGAACAACCCTGTGTTTCCTCGACAGCAGCTGAAGGGAAAATCTGTGGCTTTCTGAACCAAACCGAAGCTTTGAGGGCTGAACTGAACCCAGCAGGCGACGCTTTCACTGGAGGAAGATCTACCATCAGATGGTGAAGCTGGCAGAGCTTCTAACACTCAGAGCTGTGTCATTTTAACCACACACACTCACTGCTTAATGACAGGGAGCGCCGACACACACACACACACACACACACACACACACACACACACACACACTGTGCTCTGTGTTATTATCGTCCCCAAACAGGAGAAGACGAAACTAATAACAGCAATCAGAGAAGTGGGGGAAAGAAACAGAAACAGAGACAAGTGGGAGGAAAAGAAAAAGACGAGGAGCTGAAGGCTCAAAGTCAAGATCAGACGCCGTTTTATGAGTCTCATTGGGGAAATTATTGCTGCATTTCCACACCGATTCTTCTTGATCAGTTACATTCACATCAGTGCTTAAAGACGCCAGCGTAAAGAAGAGAGACATCAAAAAACATTCAGTCAACATTTAGACTTTGACTTCCTACATTGTCATTTCTTAAATTACAAAGCAGTGCATTTGGATGCATTTGATTTCAGAGTTGTAGGAAAATACAGTCACTGTATGTGGCTATATATATATATAGAGAGAGAGAGAGAGTTAAATAAAGAAATATTAGTACAATATACATATATAAATGTGAGTGCAATATATATAAAGAAATATGAGTGCAATATAAATATATAAATGTGAGTGCAATAGAAATGTATATGAGTGCAATATAAATTTATAAATGTGAGTGCAATATAAATGTATAAATGTGAGTGCAATATATATAAAGAAATGTGAGTGCAATATAAATATACGTGAGTGCAAAATAAACAAAAAATATGAGTACAATATATATAAAGAAATATGAGTGCAATAGAAATGTATAAATGAGTGCAATAGAAATGTATAAAAGTGAGTGCAATATAAATATATAAATGTGAGTGCAATATATATAAAGAAATGAGTGCAATATAAATATATAAATGTGAGTGCAATATATATAAATGAGTGCAATATAAATATATGTGAGTGCAATATATACAAAAAATATGAGTGCAATATATATAAAGAAATGTGAGTGCAATATAAATATATAAATATGAGTGCAATATAAATGTATACATAAGAATGCAAAAGTGACATAATGAAAAAATATTCACATGGAAAGTTGCACAGAGCACAGCAGCAGCTAGTTGAATTATTGCACTTCAGTGGTGGTTCTGAATATAAATTTAAATAGATAAGTACACAGGAATATATTGCACCGAACAGAAAAGCAGTTTGAAATGTAGTGACATGTTCAAGTAATTTGCATAAGACTTCAAAAACCAGAAATATTGTCCATGTAGTATGTTATTTGGCATTCAGCAAACAGCTTTTTCCTCCAACTACTGTAGTTTGACAGAAGCATGAAAGAACCTTCAGAAGGAGAATCAGCTCCTGATCAGAGAGCATCTGATGCTGCAACACGTCTGCTGACAGAACCAGACACTGTTGTAGAAATTAAAGATTCTTTGGCTTCATATCTGCCAAAATTATCTCAAAAAATATATCTATAGAAGGAACCACAGGGCAAATCGAAACCCATCAGCAGTCTCGCAGAAATGAGTTAAAAAGCCCCTGGAAAGTCAAACATCCCCAAGTGTCAGAAAGCATCTTCACTGTCCATAAAAACAAACAGCTGTTAGTTGAACTGTGTGCGACTAACGGCTGTGAATTTAAAAACCGACACGCAGATTCAGGAGGCTCCCACAGTCGACTCTTGATGCTCGGCCTCTGTAATTTTCTGCACAGCGACCACCTGCTTGGCAAACTGCCTCCAGTTGGTTTTTAGTTCCCATTTAACTGTTATTTCTGCAGCTGGGAGGGAAGAATGAAACTGGTGTGTTTCTGCTCTTGATGTGAAAGTTTAGGCGACTTTACACATCAAGAGCAAGCTTTGTTTTTAAGAAGGTGGCAAGAAATGTGCAGCATTGCTCATGAGTACTTTAAATTGTTAGTATAATCCTTTGTTTAGTTGGTGCCAAATAAATGCGATTTATTATCATTCAAGCTAATGCAGTAAAGAAGACCTGTGACAAGAAGTCTGATGCAAGAGTTTCACATGCTGGTTTTTCAGAGTCCTGTGAGCAAGTTTTACTATATTTCAACTTTAAAAAAAAAAAAAAAAAAAAAAAAAGACCCAATAACCAAGAAGAGCCCCAGAGTTCATGTAGCATGAGGGGAGAAAAAAAATGTTTAAAGACACGTCACTGTTTGCAGCAACGTCAAACGGATCAGACGTAAAGTTTCAAAAATGACGAGTAGACAGGAAGTAAAGTTAGATGCTTTTATTGAATTTCACACGAGTTGATGTTGGAACTCACTGCTCCAGGAAAAAAGTCAGGAACCTGAGAACAAACAATCAAATCTGCAATGAATTTACACTAAAAACTCAGTTTAAAAAAAAAAAAAAAATACATGTTGATTCATTGATAGATTACAACCTTTAGACTTGACTTGAGTATGTACTGTGAGTATTTTAGAGTTACTCACCTGAGGTTAGAAATTTAATTGTAAACAGGAACCAGTTGCTGTTGCCACCTGGGCCGGTGCATAGATGCCATGGGGATCGGCCTAAAACTTCTCGGAGCAACATCTTCCTGAGGAAGCTCAAAGTCCCACATGCCAGCCTTACTTTGAGAAACTCCAGGGTAACTGGGAGGCTCAGGCTTGGCCGGGTAGCTTGGGGGCTGGGGCTTGTAGCTGGGCACCTCGGGATGAGGCTTGGCCGGGTATCTTGGAGGCTGGGGCTGGGGCTGAGGCTGGGGCTTGGACTGGTACCTTGGAGGCTGGGGTTGGGGCTGGGGCTGAGCCAGGTAGCTGGGCACCTGGGGCTTGGGCTGGGGCTGTTGCTGGTAGCTGGGCGCCTGAGGATGAGGCTCAGCAGAGTATCTTGGAGGCTGGAGCTGGGGCTTTGCCGGGTAGGTGGGCGCCTGAGGCTGTGGCTTAGCCGAGTATCTTGGAGGCTGGGGCTGGGGCTTTGCCGGGTAGGTGGGCGCCTGAGGCTGTGGCTTAGCCGAGTATCTTGGAGGCTGGGGCTGGGGCTTT
>JAQMCX010000018.1:1212691-1228980 GCA_029814765.1 Acanthurus leucopareius | reverse complement strand
TTGCTGGGAGCTGGGCGCCTGGGGCATGGGCTGTGGCGGGTATCTTGGGGGCTGGGGCTGGGGCTGGGGCTGGGGCTGGGGCTTGGACGGGTATCTTGGAGGCTGAGGCTGGGGCTGGGGCTGGGGCTTGGACGGGTATCTTGGAGGCTGAGGCTGGGGCTGGGGCTGGGGCTGGGGCTTGGACGGGTATCTTGGAGGCTGAGGCTGGCGCTGGGGCTTGGACGGGTAGCTCGGGGGCTGGTAGTTTGGCTCAGTCTGGCTCCCAGACTGCATCACGATTCCATGACTTGAAACAATCCCCAACTCATATCTATTTCCATCCTGTGGTTGAGAAAAATCCCACTTGGCAGTGTTGGTCTCGGTGACACCACTTCCACCTTCATCAGGCTGATAATGTGGCTGCTGTGGGTTCTCTCTGGGTTTGTGATGAGTCAGTGGGCCGGGCTGGTAACTGGAAACACTTCCCTCAGGACTGTGACCATCTACTCGCCTTCCATAAGAACCACTGAAACTGTGGACACCAGGTGCAGCAGCTGGTTTCAGGATCCCGAGTCCTGCAGGACGTTCAGGCTGTGCAGAGCTCCTATAACCTGAGGAAGCCGGAGCAGGTTTGAGGCCGCGGGGGAAATCTTCAGCCAGTTCAAAGTGAGGTGTGATGCCTCCGTAGGCTCCACTTCTGTAGCTGAGAGCTTAAAGAACAAACGATCAGAGTTCAGTGTCAGAGGCATGTGAACAGAGCTGCAGGTGTTTGTGGCATGAATCCTTACCTTTCGCATGTTGCCCAAACGCTAACAGTGAGAGCAAAAACACCCTGAAAAAGAAGAAAACATGAACAAAGCAAATCCAGACTAGTTGAGTGATACATCTGCCAAAGTAAAGATTAAAAAAAAACATACCTCACACAAAATCCAGACACCATTTTTTTCTTTTTAAAGCTGAAGCCAAACAGCCGGCTCAGGTTGTGCTGCGACTTAAACAAACAACAAGATCAGAAACTTCTGTTTCAGCTTCACGGCTGCATCTCAAACTCCGGCTCTTTTAAAGCGCCGGGTCCCTCAGGAAGGTCTCACCCTGATGAAGTAACGCAGATCAGGTTGGAGTTCTCAGCTCTGGACACCTGCGCAGGTGTTTGCACTTAAGATGCATCTCACCTCCAGCAGCTCACAGCAGGTGTTCTGAAGGTTAATTCAACACGTCAGCAGTGATTAAAGAGATGAGCAGATACTTGCTGTCACTGATGTTCAGTGTTTAATGATGTTTTTGTGTTATATTCGTGCTGAAGAAGCAGCTCAGAGGTGTGACTGATCACTTTGTGGCCTCAGGTAGAAAAAAGATCATGAGGTGATGAAACTCATGATATGAAGTTCAAATCTTTGATCGAAAAGGCAGAAAGTTTTGAGTTAATAACTTTAGTTGTTTTTCTGTTTTGTGCGACTGAAAAGAAGCAAATCTGCTGAACTGATTCACCCTGATGATCATCTGATTTAATGATCTGAGTCTAAAAAAGTGCAAAGTTTCCAACTTTGACTCCTTCAACTTTTATCAATCACCTCCTTTTTCTTAGCGCTTAGATTGATTTTCTTCCCTGAGTCATTCACTCACTTTAGGACGCTATAAAGAGGCACTGACAGTCGATAAATTACAGTTTCTTTGTTGTAGGTCTTTTACTTTTTTATTACCACAGAACAACTGTGGCCAAAATATAAAATTAAATTAAATTAAATTGAAAAATTAAATAAGGTAAATCAATAAATAAATAAAAATACATAAAAATAAATTACAATAAAACAAAATAAAATAAAAACATGTGCAGGTCTCATGAATTTCCTCAAACAGTAAATACAACATTTGCCCCTTCTGCTTTGACTCCCAGCATGTTTTTCTAAATGAATTTTCAAATAAAGAAAGACACAGCTGATAAAGTTAAAATCCATTTTATTACCGTCGTTCATGTTTTACTGGTTGAACCTTGACATCATGTAAATGCTGAGTCATGTTTCTCCACATCACAAAGAAGCAACACACAGACATGAAAACACATCAGAGAGCTACAGTTCAAATCAACTCATGGTGGCTTTAATCCATATTTAATGCAAGTTTTTTAACCTCCAGAGGGAATATTTAAACAGAAGAATATGAAAAAAATATGGAAATGTACTTTTTTTATATTAATGAGCATAAAATCTGCAGACACACTGTTTTTCAGTGAGGGAGAAGATCAACGGCAGGAACGAGGATGGATGAAGGAGTCAGGTGGGAGCGAGGAGTCAAAGATGCACATTAAAGTCAGAGTTTAAATAAAGATTAGAGAGAAAAAATGACGGAGTGAAGAGAAGCGAGGAGCCGTCAGAGCAGTTTGAGGCCGAGGCAGAGAGCCAGCTCGTTCTTCTGGATCTTCCCGTCTCTGTTGATGTCGCAGTGACTCATCAGGGCTTTTCTGAAGCGGTCCAGGTCCGAGCCGCTGATGCTGGGCTGAAGGAGGAGGATGGAGGGGGTCAGAGGTCAGAGGTCAGAGGTCAATGTCTGTGTTTGTCCTGGGAGGTAAAACTGTCTCGCTGTGAAACACGATGTCAGACTGACAAAACAGGCGGAAAATAAAAACTGAGTCTCGAATTTAAATCAGTTAAGGAGGTTTTTTTTACCTTCACCAGCTCCATCATGTCCTTCACAAACCCGTCCACCTCAGGACCCTCCAGCTCTCCGGTCTGACTCTGTGAACACACACACACACACACACACACGCAGTGAACCAGCAGGTTTCAGACTTCAGGCTCAAACAACAAACATGGATCTGAAGTCTGAACTCACGACATCATAATGAGCAAATATCTTCTCGAAGTCTCTCTTCCTGTCCTCCTGACTGCAGGCCTGCAACCAGAAGGTCATGTGACCACGAGGTCGTAAAACACACTGAAGATTCATACAAACACATTAAAAATGTCTGCAGATACATTCAGGGGATGAGATTAAAGGTTTGTTTTTCTAATTTTTTAATTTTTGAATTAAAAATGAAAAGTTGAACTTGCATCCGTCTTGAACTTCAGCAGGAAGTTTTCCTTCAGGGCCAAGATCCTCGAGAGAACGAGACAGACAGGTTTATCTTCACTTCAGGAGTCTTTTTTAATGAGATTGTTTCATAAGAGACGTCATCAGATCAGACGTTCTGATCCAATGAGTCTCCTCCTGGTCACATGACACAGGTGGACAGTACCTGGCCAGGTCGTTTAGGTCCAGCCTGCCGTCTCTGTTCCTGTCGAACATCTTCATCTACGGAGGAAACAGGTCAGAGTGAAACAGGTGAGCTGACGTGAACCTGAACAGTTTGACCCTTCGCTGCCTCACCATGGTGTCCGTGTAGGCGTCCAGCTTGTCAGGAGCGACGACCTTCCTGTGCTGCAGGAAAAGGTCCTGAAGGAAGCCCTGAAGGGACAAACACAGACGGCAGCGTCACACGAACCCGACGCTCACGAGAAAAGTAAAAAAAGCAGGTTTTCTGGACTGATTTTTCGACTTTTCCGGAAGTTTAAAGTCTGTTTTAAAGCCGAGGACACTAGGACCATGAAGGCACCGTCAGCCAATCAGCAGGTGAGTCAGGCAGCAGGTTTCCTTCATGTTGTGACTCTGTTGTTCTGAACTTTTGTGCTGCAACTTTTTATTCTTTTAAATTTTAGTAAATGTTCTTAATAATGAGACTGTTGTAACTTCTTTTCTGCAGCTTTCGTGTCTCGAATTTTAGTTACAAGTTGCACAATGAAACAACCCACAACGACCCAACAGCATCAGGACTGATGGAGCCTGATAACTCTGCTGCTTCCATCAGTCACCATGAGGTCCAGACGTCTGGTCTGATCATTCAGAGGCCTGAAGGCCGACAGGAAACTTCCTCATGACGCCTGAATGAATAAACACAGTTTTCCTTGTCTGGTTGTCAGATCTGCTTCGGTGGAGGTCTGAGTTACCTTCAGCTCGATGGCTGAGATGTAGCCGCTGCTGTCGGTGTCATAGTTCCTCCAGATCTACAAAAACAAAACAAAACATGAGGAAAAACTGACTGAAGATACAATAAATATACATTAAGTGAAGCTTGAGTGAAGCCATTTAAATCTCATTACAACCAACAGTAAAAGAATCATTAAATAACTTTTTTTTAAAAACTTTTCTGCTCTTCTAAAGGTGTAACTTTTGTCCTGAAGGTGGAGCTACAAACAAACAGCTCATGTAGTGTCTCAGTAATATGGGATCATGCATCACATGAGGAGGTTCTGGTCTGATGAAGGCAGGTAAAGTCTTCAGGAACGTGAGGAACGAACCCGACTCTCACCCTCATGAACTCCACGCTGTTGTCCAGCGGCGTCTCTCTGCGAAACAGAAGCAGGAAGTTCTCGTCCTCCGGCAGCATCATGGTGGCCAGCTGGGAAAACAACGTTCACAGCCGATAAAAAAAACCAGCTCAGTTTGTTTTTAACTCAGTGAAGCTTTTTAAAAGTTAAACCTGTAAATGTCTGATGCAAAAGTTTGTGTTAAATGAACATTTCTCGTTCTAAGAATGAAGAAAAAACAATCTGCAGGAGGAAGAACGAAACAGCAGCTGAACCATCTGACCTGAAACTCTGTTTGGAAACAAATCTACCCACAATTCACTGCACCTGGAGGCTGTGAACGCCTCACACAGATCAGAGGTAAACCTGATCACCTGCTGTATCCGCAGACGTCCGTCGGCTGCAGCCTCGTGAGCAGACGTGAATCTTTGTCTCAGTCGTCTGATTTGGTCCTCGGTGACCTCGTCCCTCTGAAAACAACAGCTGTCACTCAGATTTCATGATTTCCTGAGTAACATTTGAAGAATTGATAGATAAACAGAAGTTTCAGGGTTCTGAAGGCTCAGTTGGTACATTTTGACTGTTTTTTTCTTTACTTTGGCGCCCCCTGGTGGGAGTATTGATAAAACACTGCTGCAGAGAGAAACTCACTGGTAAAGATCAGAAAAATAAAAAGCTACATATATTTTTCAGCTGATGAAATCAATAATCACATGATCACATGAAACCTTAAAGACTGAAGAGAGGAAACTGAAAAGTGTCGGCTTTCTTTTTTATCATCATGCGTTGTATCATTTTAAAATCCAGAAGAAATGAAGATGACGTGCAGCCTCATGTTTGAACTTTTTTACCTTCATCCCAAATTTTCCCAGCATGTGTTGAAAGAAAGCGTCCAGCTGCTTTTCTTCGATGTAACCGTCATCTGAAAACACAAGCAGGAACCTCGTTTAATCTGAACTTTATAAGGTTCCTCTGAAAATAAAATCAACTTACAGCAGAAACATCCAGCAGTTCTTCACTCACAGGAGACAGTCAGGAGATCAGGTTCCTGCTCAGAGATCAGCTGAGCTACAGTCTCACCTGAAGCTCTCAGGTGTGTTTTCTGCATTTTATTCTTCATATTAAACCTTCAGGATGGTTTAAAGCAGCGCTGCAGGTTGTGTGTGTGTGTGTGTGTTTTTAACTGCAGCAGGATTTTTATTGATGACATGTTTGAGTATTAAAGGGTAAAAGTATCTGAAAGCATCAGCAGAGGGAACAGATGATGAAGGAAAATATTCCGAAGCGGCTCTAAAAGAGAATTTAAAATACAGAATAAAACAGGAAACACCAGATTTCTAAAAAACAAACGTGTGTTTAAGTTTCAGCTGTGATCCTGTTTCACGCTGCGTTCTGACTTTCATCCGTCTCACTGAAACTGTTGTTTCACCGTCTGTTCAGCTTCCTCTGAGACTCAGCAGCCGTTGGCTCACACAGTGAACTGCTGCTGTTCGCTTCATGTTTGATTATTATGACTTTTATAGGAACATTTAAGTTTCTCAGTTCAAACACTGGAATTAAAATGTAAAACACTTTGACATCAGAAACTCTGAAACTCTTCTCACCATCTACGTCAAAATGTTGCCAGATCTGTAAGAAAGCTGCAGCGTCCAAACCATCCAACCCGTCCACGGCGTCCATGTCCACGGCGCTGTCCATGGTGCTGAAGACCAGTCCGGACGTCGAGCAACAGATGACAATGTTGAGCAACAAACGACAAAAAACTGGAGGAAAAACAACAAACTTCTTCCAGAGACAGACGATCGTTTATCCACTGAAATGATGTTTGACTCTGATTTCACCCTCAGATGCTTCAGGAATCAGCCAATGAGACTGAAGAGAAGATTCAACAGCTTGTATATGAAGGAGGGAGAGAGAGAGAGAGACAGAGAGAGAGAGACAGAGAGAGAGAGAGAGAGAGACAGAGAGAGAGAGACAAAGAGAGAGAGACAGAGACAGAGTAAATATGTTATCCTCTCCTGTAAATATGTTATGATAAAAATCGCTTCTCTTGATGTTTGTTTTTGTGCCACAATTGTTGTTTATATTTTATTGTTATTGTGTTCTGACATCATTTGTTTATAGGTTATATTGATATTATTGTTACTGTTACATGCTTTGGCAATATGAGCTTTGTGCTGTCATGCCAATAAAGTTATTTAAATTGAGAGACAGAGAGAGAGACAGACAGACAGACAGACAGTCTGAGCAGTCAAACAGGTTTATTGGTAAAAACATACAAACAAACATCTGACAGCTTCATGTCTCGTTTCAGGCTCGTTGGTTTTCTGGCGTAAAAACATTCAAACACATAATTCAACAGAATTTTTAAAAAGATGATTTTTCTTTAAAGAAATGAATAAAATATTTCCCAATAAAATAAAAACCATCACCATTTAATTTTCATGTAAATCAAAGATTCATCAGCATGTTTCATTGATAAAAACTCAGATTCTCTGATCATAATTCAATATTTAACTGTTAAAACCCCAGTTCTTCTATAAACACGACCTCAAACTTACAGGAGAGTTAGTCCATATTTACACATTTACAGACGTGATGCATCATGGGTAAGTGCAGCGGTACATGATGAGCAGAGTCAGTGTGTAAGAAGCTGTGTGTTATCGTGAGGAAACAGCAGCAGAGTCGAGTTACTGTGAATCTGAGGCCACAAACACTGATTTTGTTTTTTCTTTTAAAGGCTGCAGAGAGAAAAACAGGAGAGCAGCTTCAGTCTGGAGGGTCAGACTCCGCCTCCTCAGTGCTTTGGACTATGGGAGCTTTTTACAGCTGAGCGTTGTTCAGAACAGACTGCAGATTGTCTGAGCGGCTGATAAAACCCGTCTGCTCGCCTCTTCACGGGGCTGCGTGGCGTCCATCGCTCGGCCCGATGCAAACAGCCGGACGCATGCAGAGCGCCGCAGCGTCCATCATGTGACGGAGCTCCTGAAGTTCCTCCGGTGCAGAAACATCCGGCCGGCGTCAGACCGACGGCGTGTCGTCAGACTCGTCCTCTGATTTGGCGTCAGATTTAAAATCAGCGGCTGCAGATTGTTTCTCCTCCTCGGCTGCACTCAGATCAGCGTCGGCCGGAGACGGAGGGATCGCTGAGGAGAGAGGAGGAGGAAACACGTGAAGACAGAGAAACAGGCTGGAAGACGGACTGAAACAAGGACGGATGTTTTCCTCTCTGACAGGAACAAAGAGTCAAACTGCCAGAGGAAAAGTAAAGAATCAACAAACAATAAAAAAATGTTGAGTTAGACTTAAAAAACAGGATATAAAACACATTTAAACTGCTGAACCGTCCAAACAGAGGAGGTTGAGCTTGAAAAGAGAGAATTTGAAGATGATTTTAGAACTTGAGAATCCGTCCGACACATAACACACTGTTACTGTGTGTGAATGCATCTCACACAGCGATAAACACACAACACCTCAGGAATTAAACACATAAGGGGTCAGACCGTAGGTGGGGAGGGACTTTGTTCGCTCTCGGTCGTCCTCCTTCACTGCAGGAGGACTGGCTGAACTCTTCAGAGACGACCACTGTCTGCCGCCGCCGCCGCCGCCGGGCTCATCAGCTGCACCGGGCGGCTCGAACGCGTCGCCGTCCACAGGAAACACAGCTGCTGCTGAGAGAGAAGGAGAGGACACGACACACACGTTTATTATGAACTGACAGACATCACAAGTTTGCTTCAAGTTTGTTTTCAAGTCTCAAGTCTTTGTCCTCATTTTAAATTTGTGTAAATAAATCTGTTTTTATTTTAAGAATCTAATTTTCTGATCAGATTATTTGAGATGATTATTTGTCTTTTATTCTTTATCTTAATATCAGCTGAGATACCAACCGTCCTGAGGAGACAGAGGCCCTGCAGGGCTGCTGCTGCCGCTCTCTCTCTCCTGCTCTGACGGCGCCCTCCTCAGGCGAGGAGCAGGAAGTGGTCCTTTAGAGGATGGAGCTCCTGCAGGAGCCTCAGCTGAGTCATCTGACAAACAGAGATCAGTGAGAGAAT
This sequence comes from Acanthurus leucopareius, assembly GCA_029814765.1. Taxonomy (NCBI): domain Eukaryota; kingdom Metazoa; phylum Chordata; class Actinopteri; order Acanthuriformes; family Acanthuridae; genus Acanthurus; species Acanthurus leucopareius. The sequence continues at coordinate 1,220,603 of JAQMCX010000018.1, read as the reverse complement.
AAACTGAATTTCACCACAAAAACATATGAATATTAAAGGAATTAAACCTCTGTGGTAATAAATATGAATAAAATATTAAAAACTCCTCGAGTCTGTCTGATGCCTCAGAGTTCTTCAGGTCTCTGCCTACCAGTGACGTAGGTGCTGCTCGGCCTGGGACTGGTTGGACTGGTCGGACTGGTGTGGCTGAGTGGCCCGGAGCTGCGGGGTCCCAGTTGGGGCTTCGCGGCCTGGGGAGGGGGCGGTTTAGGGGTGACGCTGGGCGGTTTCAGCCTGGGAGGCGGCTCTGGTCTGGACTCATCAGCATCTGCTGGGACGAGTTGAAAGTTTTCAGTTTTCGAGATGTTCGATAATCGAACGAAGATCTGATCTTCAGTTCAGAAACTCACCTCTGTCGCCGTCGACCTTGTCCGACGCCGATGAAGACTCAGACTGAAAACAGGAGAGTTTTTATTATAATGAGAACAAAGTGGTTGATTTCAGGACTTTATGTGATTCTTCTGATCTGAGTTCATGTTTGTCATCACTGTTTAATCGTTGCGATCATTAATGTCGACTCAGAGACTCCGCCCACCTTCTTCACAGCCATCCTCTCCTGTCTGGCCTTCATCTCAGCCAGCAGGTCCATTCCCATCACTGGAACACCGATGTGACGTGGGATGTGGGGGTTCTCCTTCTTCTCCACGCTCTCCTCCTCCACGTTCTCTTCCTCAGCAGGTTCAGCGGCGGTGGGAGGGGCCTCCACCTCAGAATTCGCCTGTTCCGAGGATGGAGCCTTGTGGAGCTCCTGGCTGGGCTCCACCACAGTTCCTGAGTTTTTAATGGTCGGAGTCGGGGACGTCGGTGTCACGTCATCAGTCACAGGACCAGAGGAGGAAGTGGGCGGAGCTGTAGTGGAGGCAGGGTGGGGCGGCGTGATGGAGGTGGCTCCGTGGCTCTTCTCCGAGCGGGAAGTCTTGGATTTGATGAGGTTAAAGAAGCCACTTTTCCTGGATTCCCGTTTCTTATCTGCTGCTTCCAGCACGTTGGGGGACGGAGCTTTGGCACTCGGAAGTCTGAGAAGATTCAAAACAATCAGTGATGTGATTTATTTCATCTTCAAATCGACATCAGGAGAAAACATCTGGTTACTCTTTTCACCTGTACGTCACTTTTAATCAGCTGAAGATCCATTTTACAAAGTTTCATTTACACACAGGATGAAAACTGAGAGGCTGAAAATCTTTTGATGCTTTTTCTATCACATCATCATCATAAAAACCTGCAGAAGAACATCAGTTTCTCTCACTTGAAGCTGAGTTTAATGACTTTCTTGGAGAAGAAGTCCTCCAGGCCCTCATCCAGCTTTCCCATGATGCTGTTCTGCTCTGCCTCTTGGGGCACTTCGGTGGTTTCCTGATAACAGACAGACAGACAGATTTAAGGTTTTAAGGAGGTATTTTTATCAGAGGATCAAACCTTCAGCAGCAGATCAGGCTGCAGATCTTTGTCTTTAGTTTTAGTGCTGAAAGTCTTTCAGTGAAGAACAAACAGAGAAACTGGTTTCACTGATGGTTTAAAGGTTTCTTCCTGATGGAGACTTACAGGCCGTCGGCTGGGTTTCGTCCTCTTCTTGGGTTTTGGACGGAACTTGGTGCGATGCTCCAGCGTTATGTGCTCCACAGGCGGCAGCTCGCTCAGACACACAGGCTTCGTATCCAGCGGAGGAGGAGGAGAAGGTTGGTCTCCACAGGTGGCTGATGTTCTGTCTGCTGGCTGTGGAGGCTGAGGAGGAGGAGGAGGGTCCTCGACATGGATGGGAACCTCCTCCAGAGCTTTGTCCAGGTCGAACTCCATCTCTGTCGGGCAAACGTGACATTAAACACAGTCTGCTAATAAAATCCAGACACAGGAACGAAGGGAACCTCTGAGCAGTCAGAGTCCAGTCATGCTGGGAGGCTAAACTAAGTTCAACTCTCTGAGATGTTTCTGTGTCACCTACCGAACGCCACAGAGACGGGCCGCTGCATCCTGACCAGGATGCTCTTCCTCTTGGATTTGGGAGTCATCTGAAGGGGAAAAACGGGATTTTATCTTGTTTTTAGAAGAAGCAGAGAGTCAGGATGGAAGGAGATGTGTTGGTCTGACAGCAGATTTTTAATATTTCTGAAACATTAAACCTTCACGCAGCACTTCTGTCCATTCAGACCTCCTGACTCATTTTTTACAGGCAAATATGGTGAAATCAGTTTGTATTTATTGTGTTTTCCAACCATGCAGGTGTCCCTGTCCTCCCGCCCTGGTTTCTGGACCCCCTCATGGCTTTGCATCTGCTCCTGGTCGTGGTTGTCCGGCTGCAGGACCACCTCGTCCAGAACCTCCGTCTCCAACGGGGGCTCCCGATGCAGCAGAGGCTGAGCCTTCCTGATCAGATGGTCGGCCTGGAGGCAGAGAGAGGAGGGAGGGAGGGATGAGTGGACGGAACAACAGACGGAACGACGGACGGACTGGCAGAGACGACACTGACCAGAGTGTGCTGAGACCCGGACAGAGACTCCAGGATCTCATCCACGATGCGATCGGACAGAAACGATGCCATGCTCAGCTTCACTTCACTGCTCACACAGAGGAAACAAAACACAAAACAGAACAGAAAATCACTTTCACCTTTTAAATCCACCAACCTGACTTCTTCAGACCCGTAAAAGACCTCACGGTGCAAAACCAACTTCACCAAACACGAAAATACAACAAAGTTCATGTTTCAACTTTGGTTAAGATGAAAGAAAAAAGCTTTTGGGTCAAAAATGTCTCTTCATCCTCAGGTTTGTTTGTCACACAGGAACATCTCAGAAAACATGCTTGTTACAGAAGCAAATATCTGAAGAAGCTCATCTCCTTAAAACCACACTTCAGCTGCAGGAACTTTGCTGAATACTGGACCTACTAAACACCTTAACAACTCAGCAACCAAAGACCTGATGGAGCTGAAGCTAAGCTAACCCTGCACACACACACACACAGCAGATCAGACCTGATCTTGTTGACGATGTCGACCCCGGACTGTTCCAGCAGCGTGGTGGTGATGAAGCTGCGAGGGACGCTCATCCTTCCCGCTCCGGCCTTCAGCAGCTCCTGACGAAGGCTGCTCCTCTTCATCACGTGAGGACACAGACCTTCAGCAGCGTCCACCATGGACACCAGCATGGTCTGAGGAGCACAAACTCACACAGCTCAAACATCACACTGCTCTCCTGTTTGATTTGGTGTTGACTAGTCCATCACATGTTGGTGTAAAGTCATGTTTCCAGCTCCGTACCTGCAGCTGCTCGTCCATCACCCGGGCCACTTCTCCAGCCATCGACTCCAGTTTGTCCTGAATGGCTCCCACACAGGCCCCCCTGGACCCCCCACTCCTCAGGTGGTACAGGTTGGGAAGCAGCTGGAGGGACGAGGAAAGAGCAGAGATCACGAGAGAGAAGAAACAGGAGGAAGACAGAAAGGGAGTTCAGCATCTCACAGTTTTTGTGGTTCAACTCTCCGTTTCTGAGCATGTTTGTTCCCCTGAACCCACAAACTGTCAGAGATGTTCGGGTTGACAGAGATCGACGTTGGTGGATTGAGGTTTTCTCATATTCATGAGTCACATCTTCTCACCGTCTTGGAGTTCCTGGCGTCTTTCATGAGGTTCTCTGCCACCTTCATGTCCTCCTGAACCAAACTGGCCTCTGTGAACCTCAGAGAGTTCAGGTGGTCCTGCACCTTCACACACATCCTGTCCATCATCTGCAGCACAGAGAGGGCAGAGAGCAGTCAGCACAGTGTGTGTGTGTGTGTGTGTGTGTGTGTGTGTGTGTGTGTGTGTGCAGCGTACACCTCTGACACTCACATAACCCAGCGCCTTGTCTCCACGAGGAACTCCAGTCACATAATCTGAGGAGGCGAGAAGAGACAGACATCTGCTTTCAATATCAATTCATTCATTCAATTCATTCATTCAATTCAATTCATTCATTCATTCATTCATTCTGTCATCTGACCAACAAAACAGTTATTTCTTTTCTTCATGATGAAGTACAAACAGAAAATTCATACCAACTAAACATTTAAGCAGCTGAAGCATCTTCACCTGCGTTCAGCTGACGAATAATCAGACAAACAGGCCTTTCAGAATAAAACTGCGTGGTTATTAAAGAAACCGGTGCATTTCCAGGGACAGTTCCTTCAAACTCGAGCTGTTTCACAGTTTTTCATGTGCTGAAGTTTGTAGTAAAAACATCAAAATGCTCCTGATGACTAAACTCAGGAGTGAAGAAGCTGTTTCTGTTCTCACCTTCTTTTCCATCGTCGTTAAAGTCTCCGACCGTCACTGAGTATCCTGCGATCACAGACACACAAATCCACTCGGTTAAACGACCAAAAACACGAGTTTTATTATGTTGAAGATCAACAGTTTCAGTTTCTTTGATCGAAGCTGCTCAGACGAATTCAAACACAAAAATAAAACCTCAGTGGAAACTTTTAAAGATCCCTTCACTCAAAAATCTGCTTTTTAAATGTTTATTTCTTTTAAATGTCAGAACTCGACTACGCTGACCAAATGTTTGTCCACAGAGTGTGTGTGTGTGTGTGTGTCTGTGTGTGTGTGTGTGTCTGTGTGTGTGAGAGCATGCGGTTACCAAGGTAACTGTCGTCGTACTGAGCGCTGGCCGACTTGGTGGCGAGTGTGTTTGTGTACGGAGTGATGAAAATCTTTTTATCAGTCCGAGCAAAAATCTCAGAGACGTCGTCAGAAATCAGCTGGCCTGCAGAGAAACAAGGAGAACATCAGAGAACAAGAGGAGGAGAACAAGGAGAGGAGGAGGACAAGGAGAGGAGGATGAGAGGAGGAGGACAAGGAGAGGAGGAGGAGAGGAGGAGGACAAGGAGAGGAGAACAAGAGGAGGAGGACAAGGAGAGGAGAATGAGAGGAGGAGGACAAGGAGAGGAGGAGGAGAGGAGGAGGACAAGGAGAGGAGAACAAGAGGAGGAGAACAAGGAGAGGAGAAGGACGAGGAGAGGAGGAGGACAAGGAGAGGAGGAGGAGAGGAGGAGGCAAGGAGAATATCAAACAAAAAGGAAAACAAGAAAACAAAAGAGAACAAAAACAGACAAGAGATGAGAAGAAACGAAAGAAGTCAAGAAGAGAAGAAAGGTGAAAAACACAACAAGAACAAAAGAACGAAAGAGAAAAGAGGAATACAGACAAGAGATGTGAGAGAACAACATGAGAGAAAAAGAGAGAACAACATGAGAGAAAAAGAGAGAAGAACATGAGAGAAAAAGAGAGAACAACATGAGAGAAAAAGAGAGAACAACATGAGAGAAAAAGAGAGAAGAACATGAGAGAAGAAGAGAGAACAACATGAGAGAAGAAGAAGAGAACAACATGAGAGAAGAAGAGGAGAGAACAACATGAGAGAAGAAGAAGAGAACAACATGAGAGAAGAAGAAGAGAGAAGAACATGACAGAAGAAGAAGAGAACAGAAACTGAACATATGATTTTATTTTGTTTGCAGGCTGATTTATAAAAACACACACAGGCTGCAATTAAAGGAACCACACAGCTGCCACAGAGACACAGTGTTAACAACCATCTAATCACAAACAGAGCTGAGTGTGTGTGTGTGTGTGAGTGAGTGTGAGTGAGTGTGTGTGAGTGTGTGTGTGTGTGTGTGAGTGAGTGTGAGGCTGGTTGTGTAGTTGTGTGTGTTGACTCAACAGGAAACAATAATTAGGCTAACACACCCCAGGAAGAGGCTCACCATTCAGAGAGAACACGGGACTGACTCAGAGTTCAGGCCGTCACACCCTCAGACGCCTCAGCAAACATGGATTACAACACACACACACACACACCCACACACACACACACACAGACACACACACACACACACACACACACACTCACACACACACACACACACAGACACACACACACAAACACACAGCCTGTCTGAGCCCTCACCTGCACTTTGAGCTCTGACGTGAACGAGCTGCAGTTCAGCATGAGAAGGTAAAATCAGGAGCTTTTCGGCGGTCGGCGGCGTCAGCTCGGTCTGACTTCATGGGGTTCAAACTCGGACACTGCGCCCCCTGGTGACGGCGACTGCAGCGTGTTCGCTGTCAGCCTCAGTGTCATTCTGTTATTTTATCTCTGTTTTACATTCAGCCTGTCGGCCTGCAGCATCAGTGTGGATGAGCTGCTGCAGCGTCTTCATGGAGGTTCGAACAACGTTCTCTGGATAACTTTGACACTGAAAAACCTTAAAAAAAGATGGTTCTTGGGAAAGTTCTGCAGCTTCTTTTTAATCACTGATGTTTATTTGTGAAGGACTTGACAGATAATGATGATCTGTGTGTGAAGGTCTTTTCTGACACAAATCACAGCGATCAGACGCTAAACCTTTTACATGACTCAATAATCACCCACTGCTGCTGTTGTAGCTTCTGACTGTGTTGGTGAGTGGACTGAAAAGAGGAGAACGTGTCCTGAACTCTGCAGTTTTCCAACACTGAGGTGGAGAGAGTCGCTGTCAGTCTGTCCGGAGTGATGAGCGAGCAGCAGGTCTGATCTCCGGCTCATTAAAAAGCCACAGCGGCTCTGCAGATCTGCACTGGGATCAGATCTCAGGCTCAACTCTGCTCAAATGTCTTTGGAACTGCTGAACCGACACAACCTCAAACTAGTCTGAAATACGACAGACGGACAGGCAGACAGACAGGCAGGCAGACAGACAGACAGGCAGGCAGACAGACAGACAGACAGACAGACAGACAGACAGACAGACAGACAGACAGCAGCTTCGTGCATCAGGTGGTTTAGACATCAATCTGCAAACTGACTGATCCAATTCAGAGTCACAAAGCCAGAAACATCACGTGACCTCCGGCCTGTTTTCGTGTCCCGGGCCTCAGATCGCCGCAGTGACACAACACGCCACGCCGCGCCATGCCGCGCCGCGCTCACGCTGACTCGGCAGCATCACAAACCGCCGACAGCTACAACGTGTCATCAACGATCAGGAGAAAATCCTTTAACTGTGGGTTCAGGGCTGCTTGGGACTTTTACTGGATACTGAAACTCAACATTTCAGTTTCAGTTTGAGTCAGAAAAACCTGATTTAAGACTGCAACACACACACACACACACACACACACACACACACTCACACACACTCACCCTCCCAGTAGAAGCTGCCAGGTCCTCCCACCACCACTCTGTTGTCCTTTTGAGGTTGAAAAGAGAGAAAAGTCTTATTAATGTCTCCTTTGACTCTCTCACATCAGTAAAGAACACACACTCGTTTCCAAGTGCAGATGGATTGATGACGGCAGCTCCACCCAAACCCATGCTGCTGACCCAGAACAAACCCCACCCGTCAGTCTCCTGCCATCTACAGAACTACAGCCACCATCAGCAGATGCCGGACTCTGTTTCCTACCTTGAGGAAGTCGGCGCTGAAGCCGGCCTGGCAGAAGCCCTGCCCTTCAGGTGAGCTCGCATCTGCAGAGACAGACAGCAGCCACACATGACATGAGGACGGAGAGGAGGAACTGTGATTAGATACTATGATAGACACTCAGTGGACGAAAGTGAAAGGAAATATGATCGAAACAGAAGGAGACAGAAGAAGACAGAAGAAGAAAGACGGTAAAAGAACTGACAGGATCTGCAGGGCGAGTACTCGACCACGGAGCTCCCCTTCTTCAGGTAACACGTTCCCACCGGCTCGCGCTCAGAGACGCCGAAGGTCGACCACTGGTACAGGGGAGCACAGGCCTGAGCGCACACACACGCATGCACACGCACACGCACACACACACACAGATTCTGCAGACTCTACAGACAGGTTACTGATTTTATTCTTCATGGCATGCAATAAGCAGCAT
>JAQMCX010000018.1:1194340-1204351 GCA_029814765.1 Acanthurus leucopareius | reverse complement strand
CCCCCCCCCCCCCCCCCCCCCCCCCCCCCCCGCCCCCCCCCCCCCCCCCCCCCCCCCCCCCCCCCCCCCCCCCCCCGCCCCCCCCCCCCCCCCCCCCCCCTTCTCTCCTTGCCAGCTGTTAAATTCCTCCATTGTCTTTTTTTCTCCCTCTGCTGCCTCTCGGCTGGGACAGAACACACCGAGGAACAAACCACCCTCTGTTCCCTGTGTCACACACACACACACACACACACACACACACACACACACACACACACACACACACACACACACACTCGTAGAAAAACCCCTGGCCCACTGTGGAACAACAGATCAGGGGTCAGCTGGCAGAGACTCAGAGGTTTGATTCAGAGGTTATCTGAGTTTCATGAGTCTGTCTGTCCTGCATCTCACTGTTCAAACACGGCGATGAGACAGACAGACAGACAGACAGACAGACAGACAGACAGACAGACAGACAGACAGACAGAACAGTTCAGGCTGTTTGACAACATAAAGTTTATGTGACTTTTTTTATAGCAGATACATCTGAGAAGTTAGAGAAGTTAAAGAAGTTATCTTACAAACTGTATTGTCTTACAATCCAACAGATTCTGTGCAGAAAGTCCAGCTCTGCATGTGGTTTGAAAATAATGTCTTCAGTTCTGATAAAGGAACCTTTTAGAAATTATTTTTAATAGTAGACATACAGACATACAGGAAGCCTGAGGAGCAGATTAATCACCACCATCAATCAAATCAATGAATTTAAGTTCCTCCATCTCAGTTAAAACACATCGCTTTATTTGGATTTTTTTCAGAGAGGCAGTTTTCTCTGCAGCTTCAGAGGTGATTTAGTCCAAAAACAAACATGGACGCTGTTTCATTCAGAGAAGCTGCAGACGTCGGCAGAACGTTTGTCACTTAATTTGGGCTCAAATTTTTCTCAGAACCAGACAGAATCACATTTAACTGAAGGAGACAAAGGTGATTGTTCCTTTAAAGAAAATGATTTTTTTCTCATATTAGCATCATGGAGGTTTAAAGTGATGATCATCTGTCCCGACTTCACTGTAAACACACTCCCTGCTTCACTCTGCTTCACTGTTTCCCACATATTTATCTGCTGTCTGGACGATTTACACTCTCATCGGTTAAAAAAAACTAAGTGGAGGGCTACCAGAGGGCCATTAAAAATAGAGGCTGAGAAAAAGGAAATAGTAATTTTAGAACGGAGTTTAACCGTGGGTTCACTTCTCCTTCAACAATACACGACGCTGATGACGCAGATTTTCTATTGCAGCTTATGAGGCTTCAAACTCACGAGATCCGGCTTCGCTCTGAGTCGAGATGATTCTGTGGTTTTAAAATCTCAGGTGTTTCTAACGAGCTTTACAATGACGTTTTCTCATGAAAAAAAGAGTTATTATTTATTAAAAATCATCGCAAAAGTTGTTTTCTTTGTACGAGAAGCTTTAAATTTGAACTCTTCTAACAGGTTTTCAGTGTTTTCAGCACTCGAGCAAACATTGTGTCTCAGTTTTTCACTGTTTGGAGAGTGTTTTCCTCCCTGTCTGCCGCCCTCCAGGTCGAACTTTTCTTCCTCTCTCTGTTTTCCTTTCCCACAGGCTGTGGTCTCACAGCTGCATTGTGGGTAAAAAACTATCAGATGTCTCCATATGGTGGGTAGAGAGACAGTGAAAGAAAGAGCGAGAGAGGAGGGGAAGAGATACTACGACATGGAGTCAGAGATGAATAGAGAACTGGGAAGGAGAAGTGGAGGATTAAAACAGACGCAGCAGCTCTGATGAGTCAGAGACCAGAATGAGGAATCAAACCAGAAGTAGTAAAAAACCTGTGAGAAGTCACAACGCATCAAAGAAAAACTCATAATGATATTTAACATTTTGTTACTCAACAGAAACCAAATCCAGCAGTGCTGCATCATCACAAACACTGTTTGTGTGTGTGTGTGTGTGTGTGTGTGTGTGTGTGTGACGGACGTATCGATGACTTTGAGTTAATCATCTTATTTCTTAACACAAAGATGTGAATGAGAACTAGAGAGGTGGACGGACTGATGACGCCGAGAGTCACGATGCAACACATTTTTCACATTTTTCACCTGTGTGTGTGTGTGTGTGTGTGTGTGTGTGTGTGTTTAAAAGGGTTTAAGTGTCAGAAAGTGTCAGGACTTGTTGTTTCTGTCAACGTAGAATTTAGAAATAAGAGAAAAAGGAGGGAAAAACAGAAGACAAGCAGCAGCATGTTTATTGTGACCAAACAAGAGGAAAGACAGAGACGTTTCTTTCAGATGAGGAGGACAAGAATAAAAATCAGATCAGATGCAGGCAGAGAAAAAAGAAGAGGAAGAGGAGAAATATGGAGGAGTGATGGGAGAGAAGATGGGAGGAGAAAAAGAGCCCAGAAAAGAAACAGGAAAACTGGAGGATGGGAGGAATATTTATAACAGACACGTTAAAGTGAGGACTTCACACACACACACACACAGACAGATTTACTGACCTTTGAGGGGACCCGAGCTGTCAGCAGGTAGGCTCGATGTGACGCCAAAGCCTGAGGACAGACAGACAGACAGACAGACTTTTTATTCCTTTGTTGTTGAAGACACACAGACAAACAGAACAACAGAACAGGAGGCCGTGAGGTCAGAAGGTCTGAAGGTCTGAAGGTCTGAAGGTCTCACATGCAGAAATGCAGCAACAGTAAAGCTGCATCAGTCACAGAGCAGCTGGCAGAGGCCTGAGGAGGGTTTTTTCCTCTGAGGGGGATAATAGCACATATTATCCTTCACCACGTGTTAAACTTCTGTCCTGGCAGGCAGCGAGCGCTCGATGCCAGTCTGAGTCTGACTGGCAAAATTAGCACATAATTTTCATCACAAGTGCACGCGGCGTCTGTTGGGTTCTGGTCTGAAACAGTTCAGGTTAAATCGTCCTTGTCTGCACATTTTTCACCGCAGTGGGATTTTAAGAAAGAGGAAGAAAGAAAGGGATGGGAGGCTGCAGGATGTACAGTATCCCTCCACAGAGGTCACTCCAGGTCACTCCAGGTCACACATACTGACGGTCAGAGACCAGTCAGCAGGACTTGGTCATCTCTGACTGACCAGAGTCCTGAAGGATCTGACAGAAACCTGCATGAAGGCAAAGCTGCTCTGAAGGATCTGTTTCCACTTTATAAAGTCTAGAAACGCCCTGGTTCAGATGTTCTTCAGATGTGAGAGAGCAGCGGTTTCACCTGGATCAGACCGACACTGAGAAATGACGGTAAAAAAAGGGAACATCGTAAACGATCACTCTTCATTTTGGTGTGATTTTAACCTCGTAGGTGTCAGCTGAGTTCGCTCCTCACGGCTCAGAGACACACTTTCTTTTTTCAGCACTCTGCCTTCCTCTGACAAACCCGCCGGTTTATTTTTCTTGTGACGTGATTCAGGAAACAATCTGCACTTGATTTTCTTTAAACAAATGAAAACAAATCTGCCTGACACGCTGCCATGAAACAGTTAGAGGGTTTTGCCTCATTTCAAGAAATTATAGCACGGCTTTCTATTATGCTGATCCACAGCTGTGGAATGTGGCGTGTGTACACCCCAGTGTGTGTGTGTGTGTGTGTGTGTGTGTGTGTGTGTGTGTGTGTGTGTGTGTCCCAACACCCTGTGGCTGTGAGTGGGTTCAGTCATGTCCTGACAGGAGCTGCATTCTGCAGAGTGGTGGAATGTCAGAGGAATAGAAACGTTAAAAAGGGAAATATTAAACGTCTTTAGCAGCGTTTTCTCTGTTGAGGTTGACAGGATGTTTGCATGTGCGGTAAAAAAGAAAAGGTCCTGGGGCAAACTCCTGACACCTATAAGCCTCTTTGTGAGTTTGGATCCGACTGTCACAAAGACAGAGCTGAGCTCACACACCTGCAGCTACGTGAAACCAGGTGACCTGCCTCAGAAACACCCGGCTCGTTCTCACCTCTCTGTCTCTGCATCAACTCACAGCAGACGTACTTTTGACTTTACATGCGAGGGAGTCTTGAAATGTACTTAAACCTGTTCTAACAGGTCGACTCTCGGCAGGACCCTGAATAATCAGGAGATCAGCCCACATTCAGACGCCACTTCCTGATTCAGAACAGTGAGTCTTACTCAGTTTGTTGTTGTTCATGACTCACACACTGAACAACACTGAGGGACAGACGGACGGCCGGCCGGATCAAACAGACTCATTGTGAAAAACCTCTGTGGTGCCGCAGGTTTGTAGCTGTTATCAGCACTTTCAGCTGGACTCCTTCGTTTTACACACCGAGGGGAGAAACTTGATGTTCTAGACAACAATGTGCCTCCAACTTTCTGGCAGCAGTTTGGGAAAAGCTCCTTCCTGTTTCCCCGAGAACACACTCAGCTTTATGAAGACAGTCTGGTGTGGAAAAGCAAGAACGCTGAATTCAACCACATCCAACACCTGAAGATGAACCACAGCACTGACTCTGTGTCAGTCTGCTTCACTGCTTCTGCAACATCTTACAAGCAATATGAGACTAGTTTCGATTATTGCCTTCTGTCAGTTTTTACATTTTTTACTAATAAATACAACTGTGAAACTTCTGACTCATGCATGAGGACTCACTTATCTGCAGTTTGCAGAAGTTGGTATGTGAAGTCCTCTCTGATCTACTTTTTAAAGAGGGCCAAAGTCTCATCACCCTGCATCAACATTAGTGAGGAGGTCACTAAAGTTCCTGTGACTGAGTGAGAAAAAACCTCCTCATTCAGGTTCCACACAGTGAAAATGCTGATAACTTCATATCAGAGAGCCGGCTGATTTTTGGAGCCTTGTGTCTGTTCAGCTGCAGAGGAAAACCAGGAAGCAGCGGTCTGACATTCACAGACAGACATCTGATCATGATTCACAGCAGCAGATGCTCCTGACTGAGCCGCCACATGCAGCCTTTCTGCAGGTCACAGCTCAAGCAGAGTCACAGGCAACGCACCAGAAAGAAAAGAGTCACTACAAGAGCCCTTCTGAAGAAAGTTCTGCTCGTTTTAGAGACAATGCAACTTTAAGATTTTAGTTTATGATGCACAGATTAACTATTTTGAGCGACAGTGCAGAGCTGTGAGGTGCTCTGGGCACAATGGTCGCAGTTGAAATCACAAGTCTGCACCTTCTTTCTGAGTCACAAACAACATAAAAAGATTCACTGATGTTCTGAATTTAATAAGTGGTTCTTTTAAAACTGCAAAGTCTCAAAGTGGCGTTCAGCTTGTTGTTTTCGTTGCACTGGTGTGTGCAGAGAGCCAGCTGGACGTCAGTCAGCTCAGCCAGGGAAGAGCGCTAATGATCCTCATTTTTTTCAGAGGGGGGGGGCTGCTGCGTTACACTCAGTGTTGGCCAGTCACATACATGCAAGCACACACACCTTCAAGTGTGTGTAGAGCTGCCTCGTTCCTGTTCTTCTATTCACCATGTCAGCATCAAGACAAACACACCGCCGCCGCTGCTGCAGTGACAAATATCCGTCTCAGAGAGGTATTTTATTTTGGCATCTAATAAATCTTTACTTCCTGGTTAATATTTTATCTTCTCACCTTTACCTGCACCAACATGCCCACAACAATACAGCCTCTCAGATTTTTTTCCCCTTATGAAGCGATAAAACTATTCATTCATGTATTAAATCAATCAGCCCGTCAGTTCATTGATGAAAATCGACTGATAAAACGAGGAACAGCTGTGACTCACCAGCACTCTGTTCTCCACCTTGTCACCTTTGACCTCCAGCTGGACTTTGCGCCTCAGGGTCAGCTTCACCCTCCGGCCAACCGCCTCCCGCACGCTCTCTACGACATGAAGAAGAGGGAGGGGAACAAGGTTAGAGGAGACCTACAGCTGGATGGATCACATTACAGCATATTAAACAGAACTAACAGGAGTTTCAGGTGGAAGATCTGATCACCTGAGGCAGCGTCTCAGTCGCGTGCAGCAGCAGATATTCAATGCTCTCAGGCAAAACAACGTTATAACATTTACCTGACAGAGTTTGATTAAAGAGAGAATGATGTGTTTACTGCTTTCATCAGTCAATTTAAACCAGCAACATGTACAGTGTTTGGTTTCATGAGTAGAGTTACTGCTACTGGGGCTGAAAAATGAAGCCGATGCAGAAGTAAAACGGCCATTTCCTGAAGCTAGCAATTAAGACTAGCTCCAGAAGCAAGCCCGCCCCCTTAGACCCCATCTGCAACCCAATTATTTAAATTATCTTGAGGCTTAAAGTTTCGCATAGCTAATGAGGTGGATGCTATGAGTGACAGCTAGCTGCTAGCTTACTGCTGAGACACTCGACCTCATGGACGTTTTCTGTGGTGTTGGTGCCTTTTGGAGAGTTTTCATTAAACACTGGACATGTAATTTGGCTTTTTGTGCAGTCAGCTGCACTCACGGACCAACAGGAAGTCTGTGCTGAAAAAAATCTGCGTTGATTTGGAGAGAGATGCAAAATGTGAGGGGTCACATTTGAGAGACGAATGCAAACCTGATTTCCTCCTTTTGTAAGAAGACAACTTTAGTAATGATGGTTTTAAAACTCTTTCCAACAACTTTTCTTAAGTTAGGCTCGAAAATAAGTAACCTTGAGCTTCACCTGTGTTTTATAAATCATTTTTTTCAGATGTATGTCCCTGAGAGACACCACGACAACGTAGTCTTTTTTCTGAGTGTCTCTTTGCATGGAGAACGTGCTGCGGTTCCTCAGTGGTTTGACACAGAACTGTAAAGCCTTTATAACATATAAACACAGTGCAAAGAGTGCAGTCTGCTGTCCATCGTGCGTCCTAAAGTATACAGTCTTCTGTACCTTTGGGGGTTTCTTTACATTTCAAGCAGAAGTATTAAGATAAACAGTGACTGTTACGTGTTTCTGACAGGCAGTTTGAATCCACCTGCGTTTGTTTAGCTTCGTCTTTTCTCAGTGTAAAAGGTCTGGTGGAGGTTTGATGGACCTCAGCTGCTTTTTCACTTTTTTAACAGCAGTGGGAAAACCCTGGATCAGATGGAGAGAAAAGGAGGAGGAGGAGGAGGAGGGGAAAGGAAGTTATGAGGACTTAGTTAGAGAGAGAGAGAAGAGAGAAGGCGATGAGATGAAGGAGGGAAAGAAAGGGTAAAATACAGAAACAAAGAGTGTGAGAGTGTGTGTGCTTGGCAAAAAGACAGAGAAAGAGAGGGAATATTAATGAGCATGAGACCCGGGCCCGCCTTCATGACATCATGCTGCCCTCCTCCTCTCTGCACCCAGACACATGATGAGGTCATGAGGAGGATGAAAACATTCGAGCGAGGAGCAGCGTGCAGGCTGATCAGAAACACATGGACTTCTCCCTCCAGCCAGCTCGCTCGTGCAAAAACAAGGAGCTCCGAGCCGACCAGCCGCTTCACAGAAACAACCTGTTCGATTCGGCCACAGCCTCGTTTCTCTTCCCTCCACCAGTCAGAGATGCAGCTGACATCCAGAGTGTTTTAAGAGCTGCATGATATATGATGAAATAAGCTTCTAAAGATGTGCAGAAACGATCACTTTAATAGCAAGTTGATTAGTTAATTAATACAGTAAGGATGCAAAACCCCTCTGAGGATAAACACAGGATGCATCTTCAGTTGTTCCTGTGTGTTTGTGTTGTGTTGAGGATGAAACAGCAGCAGCTTCATCCAGCCGAGTCGTAACCACGTGATGACAGCGCGTCATCAGCAAACAAACACGGACTGAGACTTGGATCTGAGACTCACTTACATCACAGAACTTTACTTTATCTGCTCCTTAAGTTTAAAAAACAGCTTGTTGTTTAAATTATAAAGTATAGATTTCCAGGACAAATAATAAACCGAATGGAAATATTTTTAGTGCTTTGTTTTGCTGTTAATTAACTGAGAAAAGATCGACAGATTAATCGATAATGCACCTTCAGACTATTTGCATCCCCAGTTTAAAGATACCATTTGTTATCAGTATTTGGGACTAGTTTTCTACATCTTCTGGGTTTTTTCTCTCACTGCTGAATAAAACAGTGATGTGTCTGCTCAGATCTGCTCGTCCTCTCATGTCTCTGCTTGTAGTTTTCTTGAGAATCGCTCATCCAAACGTCACACTCGACGCTGCATTTCATGGCTCTTCAGCAAAGCAGAGATCACTTCTATTTTAGCTGAATTCACTTTGACATGTCAACTTGCATTAAGTGCAAACTGTCTCTGGCTCTTTCTTAATATCTGCTAAAGGTCACACACACGCCCGTCCTCACATTTCACGCCTGTGAGTCCTGATAAACTTCTTCAGTTTGCTTCCAAACGGTGCTGATGAGCAGCGTCAGGTCCGTCTGCTCCGTTCAAGCAGCAGCTGACAAACAAAAAGCTCCATTCATCAGCCGGTCCAGTGACACGCAGCGTGAGGCCGGGCTGCAGACGCCGTAACAGGGAGCACGGGGTTGTGAGTCAGACCCACCACCCACGGCCCGGCGTGCTTCTGATTTCTAACAACAATCCAGTAAAATATATCAAAAAAAACACAACCTGGAACTTTTATTTCACATTACACAGCTATATTACCCTGCTTTTATCCCCTAACTGTTGTTTTCTCTTTTGCAATAATCAAACATCAAGACATGAACCGCCTCGGTCCAAAAATATCACCCTTTCAGAGTCAAAGGAGGTTAAACTCCAACCCTGAGCAGACTTTCAGCAACCATTTCCAGCCTGATCGCACTGATTTAGAGCCTGTTTTCCTCCTTCTTTCTGACAGCCAGTCGTCCAGGCGGTCTGTGTTGATAATATCTCACAATCCAAAGGAATTTCACAGGGCACACCCCTCTCTCCCAAAGCTCTCCCCCTCTTTCTCCCCCCACAGCTTCAGATAAGGAAGTGGCAGAGGAGGAACTCTCAGGTAACACCACCCGGCCAAGCCCTCAGGGCACGAAAAAGGAGCTTTTCACTCAAACACACACTATAAATCATGAAATATGGTGATTATTTCACCATTTAATGCATAAAACTCACTACTCTGCTCTAATAAAAGTGTGTCTGTGGTGTGTTAAGGTTTTAATGGTGATTATAAGTTAATAAGTTTGAAATCCTGTTAAAAAAAGTTGTGTTCCTGTAATATTCCTACACTGATTATAAGATAATATTATAATATTTTCCTTAAGTTAATAAATAGTACGTTTAAAGACGTGATTTTAAGTTATATTTGTTAGTTTTGTCTTATTATACAGGTGCCCTCTGTGATGATGTGATTTATTAATGACTTTAAATCGACTTTAAAGTGATTTTTACTCAAATTTAAAGACGTCAGCTCTACCTGCGATATAAAACAAGTGTTTAACTAGTTAGTTAAGTTAACTCAGCTTTAC
Organism: Acanthurus leucopareius; assembly: GCA_029814765.1. NCBI lineage: Eukaryota > Metazoa > Chordata > Actinopteri > Acanthuriformes > Acanthuridae > Acanthurus > Acanthurus leucopareius. Next base: position 1,194,963 of record JAQMCX010000018.1, on the reverse strand, counting down.
TAACTTAAAAAGTTAGTCTGGTTTGTGAAGTTAACAACGACGCGTTTTTTTTTAAATGTTAAAGTTAGCTAAAGTTATGCTAGCTACCTAGCTTAACCGACAGTTTGCGACCGTTGGCTAACTGACGTTTCTTACCGAGCAGCTCGTCGGGAAGGTCCGTTTTCTCCTCCGACATTTCTCCTGCCGCGGTTCACCCCGGAGAGGAGTCCGATGGAGGGGACGGCAGAGGCGGGGAAACTTCGAGAGGAGAGGCGCTGCTGCTCAACCGGAGGGAGGAAGCGACGGACTCCGGTGAAGGTGTCCTCCCGTTTTCTTCAGTTAGTAAACGTTACCTGTCGACACCGTGTGTGTGTGTGTGTGTGTGTGTGTCCGTTACTACATGCCTGCACTCACTTACACACACACTCACACACACACATGCGCGCGCGTTATCTCTGCATTACAGTGACAGGAAACGTGTGAAACTCTGGTTAAAAGTGTTTTCAGACAGACAGCAAACACCGCAGACAGTCTCTGTGTGTGTGTGTGTGTGTGTGTGTGTGTTTGTGTATGAAGGGAGAAGAATGGGGCACACGGAAGCACACACACACAAACACACAACCAAAAAAACAAAAAAAAACAAC
>JAQMCX010000018.1:1165729-1194330 GCA_029814765.1 Acanthurus leucopareius | reverse complement strand
CGTCTCTGTGTGTGTGTGTGTGTGTGTGTGTGTGTGTATGACACCCCCGCACGCGGGCCCCCTTCTTCACACACACACACACACACACACACACACACACACACACACACACTCCAGTGATCCCTCCTTTCCTTCACGTCCGCAGAAACACTGTTATTGCTGCTAAAAGTGACATAATTGCGACATCTGGTGTTCATTTACGTACATGACACTTTACTGTAGTTTCCCATCATTGAACGCATCACTGCTTTTGCTCTGCTTTGGTGAAATGTAGTGAGTACTCCATTACAATTTGAAAATATTTTTACTCATGTATTCAAATTTTTACCTACTTTAGTTACTACTTGTACTTTTCTACATTTCAACTACTTTTTTACTCTTTTTATTTAGCAGGTTTATTTTAAAGTAATGTTACTTGTCAGATATGATTTTACATGGACATGGACGTGCCTGCCTTCTGCTACAAAATCAAACCTTTTTGAGGCCCAGATTTGTACTCAAGGTGCATTAAGTACATTAGTAAGTAAGTACATAAGTAACTCCTGTACTTAATTACTTTTTTTTATTATTGTCACCAACTTTTAATGTTTTTATTTCTAAGTTTTGCTCTATGTCATTATAGAAGGATACACTTCACTTTTCATCCTTTATGTTTATTTGACAGTTTCAGCAGCTGGTTACTAGTAACTTTTCCATCAGAAAACATATTACGTGCTTGTATGACATAATGTAGTACTCGATTACTAATCTAAGCACCCTGCAGTATACAAAGTATTTACGATTGAATCCAGATTTAGTAATTTTAATATTAAAAGACTCTTTTGTGTATTTGTTAGTAGCAAAATCTAATATTCTATACGATATAACACTTAAAGTGTCATTCTGCATGAGTACTCAGAGTACTCAGAGTACTCTCAGTACTCTCAGAGGACCCGTAGGCACCAGATTTTAACAGCTGACATTCAAACCAAACAAGCAAATGATCTTTAGATGGATCCAGGTAATTCTGTGTCTTATTTATTGTGACTTTAAAGTGTTGAAGCATTTCCCCAGTTATGTTGTGATGGTGAACACAGTCAGTCTGGATTAGATGTGAAAGGACGCCCCCTTGTGACACTTTCTGTTCACTACTGCAGATTAGGTGACGATGCCCTGCACGAACATTGGAATTATTGTGGCAAATAAGTTATCCATTGTCCGTCTGTCAGTAATAGATCAGTTTAGGCATTGCAAGATTCAAATTAGATGACACAAAAATTGTTTTCGTACTTGAGATAAATGGGCTTTCTTGACGTAAATCTAATCACAACAATTTCTTATTTTAAATGGTGAAATCATCTCATGTTTCTGATCTGTTGCCCATGCGTTACAGTACAGTTTAATACAATACAGTGCAGTTTAATACACTACAGTACAGTTTAATACAATACAGTACAGTTTAGGATGAAGGAGCTGGCGTGAAGGGAAACCTGTGTGGTTCTGATATGAGACAGTTTGTTCCCCCGTAATAAAACGTCAGATATTTCACCAGCTGTTGCACATTAGTGATTCAAGATTCAAGATTCAAGAGGCTTTATTTATCCCGAGGGAATAGTGAGCTACTCTTATTAAAGTCTCAAGTCCGGTAAATGAGTCACACAAGTTCATTGAGGTGTTTGTTTTTCACATCAGCTGCCACGTGAAAATGAAACTATTTGAAACTTTTCTTAGAAAGTCTGATGAGTAACAAAGTTATTTGTTTTTTCCATTTTCTGTCTTATAGAATATGATCAGCTCGTTTCTCTGTTTCGAAGCATCACATGACATTAATACCTCAGGAGAAAAAAACATGAGCAGCAGTTATAATCCTTTACACTTTAACAGTAAACGCTGTTAGTAAAACCACAATATTTTATAATAAATAACGATGAATGTCTCCACATCTCACACTGCTTTTCTGGACTTGTTCAGCGCTCAGTGCAATATTTCCTGGGAATTTATCTATTTATGTTTATATTCAAAACCACTACTGAAGTACAATTTAGTTTTAAACACCTTCCAGGTGGATAAAAGCACAGTCGTGTGCAAGTTTTGCAAGAAAGAATCAGATATTATTCTAACTTTTTTGCAATTTTCAGTTTCCACTTTCCTGGAATTTACTTTAAAGTGCCGTTCTTCATCTTAATAAACAAAAAAAAATGTGTTTAAGAGATAAAAGTTTACAAAAAGTCCTGAAAAAGCTTGAATATAGCTGACTTGAATTAATGGATAATGTAATCATATTCCTATTATTCATATTGCACTTTATATTAACACTCAGTTATGAAAATAAACACGATTTTGTTGTTTAAGCTCATTTGAATTGAAAAATGTTGCTTCTCGTGTCAAATATTCATATGCAATTAATTGAGATTAATTAATTACAAAGCCTCTAAATAATTAGATTACTGATTTTAATCCAGTCCCACCACTAATATATATATTCATATTTATGCAGCCACGTGCAGTGACTGTATTTTCCTGCATCTCTGGAAGCAAATGCATTGAAATTTGCAGAAAAAAAAAAATGCAGAAATGACAGTAAAGGAGGCGTCAGTCTGAGTCAAACCACAGCTGTGATGAATCACTGTCACTGGGAACGGATGGAATTCCACTTTTGAACAAAATTCCAGGTCTCCTCCACAAATTGTCCAAACTGCTGATGGACCTTCATGGTGAAATCGCACCCTGTTGTGTTCTGAGGAGAGAAGGCTTGTTTGGCATCAAATCATAGATTTTTAATGAGGAATTTGAATAAAATAGCTCATGTTTCGATGCTCACCATGTTCAGGCAGGGTTGTTGTTCTAAAGTCTCCCTTGTCTGCTCGATGTTCCCCTTTTTGGAGCAGATCTCCTCTGCATCTTGCATCCCTTTTATGAAGAGCCGCAGGGCAGCGACGTGACATTTCTGACAGAGACACAGCGGACCTTTAGTTCACAGTCCTGGTGTCAAAGTTCAACAAACTTCCAGGATTTCAAACAAAAGCGTATGAGTGCAGTCTCTTAAAGGGCAGGGGCACGAGTCACACACAGGGCAGTTCAAAGAGCTTTACAGCTACATGAAATCACAAGAGGGCAAATAAAATCATTTTATGAAACATAAAAAAAATCAGTAATTAAGTAATTGAATTAAAAACAAAGAGTGCAGATGAAATCCTTTCAGCCTGGACTTGAGGCCCCTCTCACATCTTCTGGAAGACTGGCCCAGATTTTAGGAGCATAAAACTGAAACGCAGCTTCACTTTGTTTAGTCCTGACTTTGGGCACCAGCAGGAGACCCCCTCCACCCCACCCCGAGGTTCTCAGAGTCTGAGTTGGTCCATATGGCTCCAACATGTCAGAGATGTACTTTGGTGCTAAGCCATGAAGAGACTTGTGCACAAGCAGAGCTGTTTTAAAGTCTGTTCTCTGAGCGACAGGAGGCCGGTGCAGAGACCTGAGGACCGGACTGGTTTGGTTTAGAGAGCAGACCGTTACAGCGGTCTGACCTGCTGGAGACAAACGCATGGATTAGTCTTTCTGAGTCGGGTTTAGACACTATTCCTTTGATTCTGGCCATGTTGTTTAGATGGTAAAAAGCTGCTGATGTTATTGATTTAATGTGGCTGTTAAAGCTCAGATCTGAGTCCAGTATTACCCCTAATATCTAACCTGATTTTTAGGTTCTAGAGAAAAAGTCACAAGGTGACTGATGACACTTTCTCTTTGCTTCTGTGGACGACAGACGATGGTTTCAGTTTTGTCTGAGTTAAACTGGAGAAAGTCGTTTTGCATTCACACACTGATCTGTCTGATGCAGTGACTCGATGAATCTACAAGAGAGAAGAGAATGCAGAAGAAGCTCCTTCATGAAAACTTGAACATGCTCTGCAGCGATTTCTTACCTCATTCTCATTTTCCGTAACTGGAGAAGTGAAATTCATCGTGCCACTCTGCAACCGGAGGAAAAAAACAACACATTTGACCGTTTACTTCCACTTAGAGCATCGTCAGCACTGCAACACCTCATCTCAGCCTCTTTTTCTTTGTTTTTTTTTATTTTTTAACAATTTCCAATCAGCTGAAGTGTTTGTCAGAATGTGTCGCTTGTATAATAAAACTCACACAGGAAACTTCCTCTAGAAATCCCAAACCCAGGTCACCAGGGTCGATGCTGTGGCACTCTCGGACAGGCGGCGCCTGAAGGAATCCTGTGAGAAGAAACATCATGCAGAAGGCAGATCTGAAACTCTGCTCCATTGGATCTTTCATGTAGTTTGCTTGCAGCGATCCTGTGAAGATGTGTGATAGTTCTGTCGGACAGTAGCTTGTGGTGGCCTCCTGCACAGCGCGCAGAGTTATAGTGTGCAGGAAGGGAGAAGTTAGGGTCTCGTAGGAGTATTTTCCTCTTATTAATCATGTGATCTCCCTCATTAGCTGTATGAATTTTCAGCCAGATATTCACTGTTGCCGTGTTTACAGCGTCTCACATGTCACTTTCGGTTTTTGACTTTTCTCCAGAATAAAGAAGGACACAGGATTTGACATGAGTAGGATCACAGGGAATTTCCATCGGTGGGATGTTTTGCCACATAGAGGCCTGCCTGCGTTCTGAAGATAAGCTGTTGGTTTAGAGGTTTAAAGTATGCCTTTTGTTTGTTTGTTTTTAAATACTAGGAGGGAAATTAAGTTTAATTTATAAGACACTTCATGTTTTTATCACATGTCTGTGCATCGTGTTCAGAGTTCACTTTTTTTTTTGAAGAAAATGAAGCATTATCATATCTGTGCCTTTAACTTTTTGGAGGAAGCGTGAGGTCAGGTGACTTTATTTGTACCTGTAGGTAGATTTGTTCTGCAGCGTGTCAGAGCATCCATGTTCATTTACAACATCAAACAAAGAAACAAGAGAAGCGCTGACAGAGGACACATGCAGGACAGACGGCACAAACAGCTGAAGTCCTCCACGCAGCGGTCGCGAGTTCGACTCCGGCTCTGACTGTTTTGCAGAACACCTGACTGGTGAGCTGTGACTCGTTGAGCGAGTGAGGACTGCAGTCTGCAGCACTGATGACGTTTTTCAAATCCTACACAGACCGGATTTAACATCTGAGAAGAAGAGGAACTCTTTGTTCAGCGTAGTTCTCTGAGTTGGATTCAGCTCTTCAGCTTCTCCAGCTGAGGCCAGAGGAGAGTTCAGAAGCTATCACGTGTTTTTGGCGTGTTAACATTTGGACACGGCATGAAATATGTTGTCGTAACAGGAGGAGCTGATGTCAAAGTGAAGGTCAGGCAGCAGATTACTGATGCGGCGGAATCAGATTCAGTGTGAGACTGTGATTCCGTCACTAGATGGCGCCACTTGGCCATTCCTGGGAGCTCATTAACATGAACCAATGAGAGGACCAGCAGATTATTTCAGCAGGTTTAGAAACAAACACACTGACTTTCTGCATGTTTTGACCCAGAAACAGTGTTTTTATTTATTTTTACAGAAAGTGGCCGAACACGAGCGTCCTTCTGAAGAACATGATGTCCTTCAGTGTCTGAGCACAAAAACTGCTGCAGGGGGTTTGTGTTGTTCACTCACTTGGTATTTAGCTTCACTCTTTGTGGATCCATCAAAGGCTTTTAACACAGTTTGTTAACGAGGACAAACGTAAAAACTGTCATTTGAGAAATTTAAAAATGGACTAAAATGATCTGCAGAATGTAAAGAAATAAAAACCCCCGTGTTTCAGACACGAGAGCTCAGCTCAACACCATGGATTTGTTTATGTGTCACACATCCATCCGTCCGTCCGTCCGTCTGCAGTTTCCTGTTTGCACCTCGCAGGGCGATGTTGAGTCAGTGAGGCGTTCAGGCTCCCTTCGGTCCAACATGATGAAGAAGTGCTGCCTCCAGGGCCTTTTTTGAGCCGCCCGCACTGTGTGAAGAATGAAGAAGCAAAACAAGAGTCGACAGTGACGTAACTTTTCCACACCTGCAGGGACTCAAAGCAAACACTTATCGTGCAATCGCAGCATCTCATCATATCTTATCAAAACAGTCACCAGGGCTGTTGAAAGCGATGATCACAAGTTGTGATTCACAACATCTGATGAGATCTGCAGATGTGGCCGGACGTGATCTGTCCAAGGTGCTGAAACCAGCGGTGATGAATCTTCGGCTTAATTACAGTTACGGTTTATGACATCATTTCACATCACTCCTTCTGAGTAACCTTCTGTTATCTATAACAGCAACAATAAAAGCCAAATATTAATCAGTCCGGGCACAGTTCTCTGCAGTGATCCTCCTAAATGGTCACACACACTTGGAATGGAGGAAGCAGGTGAACAGGGGTCAGGCTGACATAACGTTTTACAGGAATCTCATATCTTTTTTTTTTTAATTCAGCTCGTGACGCATCAGCGGTTTGTTTAATCTGTAATCTTTGCATGGGAGTGATAGAAGATGTTCATATTAACTCGGCACGCTTCGTCTGTCCGACACACATTGAATAAGCATCACTATCTCACCGTCTCAGAACAGTTTTCATTAGGAAATGATTAATCACTTTACAAATTACTGGGTTTTTTGTTTTTTGCATCAGATTTCTAGACTCCAGGAGGCGGAGTCAAGAATGAAAAAGAGTAAAAAAACTTCAGTAAGAATTCACATCAGCCACCAAAATAAATGAAAAATCTCCACAAAGAGACGATAAAGTATATTTGATTTGTTTTGTTTTAGAGTCTTAACTCTTTTTTTTTTCGTCTTCTGAACGACATAAAGTCAAAAAAGAGGTTTAATCACGTGAGCAGGAACCAGATTCTGCTTTTTTCACTGAATGATTCACAAAACTTCACAGACTGGAGTCAGGACTCGACATCAGCATCCACCCAATCAAACATCCACCCACACTCAGCTGAGAGCAGATAACAAACTGAGTTTCAGAATGACCACAAAACAACAAAACTGACCGCGACAGAAAAACAAATTCAAGGTGAAACAAAAACCAGAATCACAGGTGTGAAACATGAAGACAGAGGAGACGCAGAGGGTCGGCTTTTGTTTCACTTTCAGTATTAAATTTCTCCCTCTTCTTCTTCTTCTTCTTTCATTTTTTATTAAAAATACAAGATGTAACACGCATCAAATTGATTGATATTTGGAAATCTGTTCTTTAAAAATGAAAGCAGAGTAATAAACTCTGACTCTCTGCCTCGAACTCTCCTCTGTCGCTAACAAAAAGGTCCAGAAGCTTCAGACTCTTTGCTTTGTGTCGTTTGATGAAGCCTGTCGGATTCCAATCAGGTTCGTTTAAGCTTCGACAATGAAAGAGATTTTTTAAAAAGATCCCTCTTTGAAGCGACTCTTTCATTATTCTTCCATCCTGCAGTCTGAGGAGAAAAAACTGTCTCCAGGTCTGTCATCTGTGGTTTTCAAGCTGAGCAGGTCGCCTCCAGGCTCCAGCTCAGTGCATCGGTGAACTGAACCGACCTCCGGTAAAGTCGGCCAGACTCTGGATCTGGTTTGTGACCACAATGTTCTGATGAATCTGTTTTTATTTTATTAGATTTTATGAAATAAACAAGCGTGTCGGCACAAACAGCGACCCTGCTGATCCTCGTCGGATCTTTTGCTCTCTCACCAAACAAAGATGATCTTTGTATCAGACGGCCTCAGGTCTGTTCATTATTACTCTGAAACATCTGCAGCCTTTTGGACCAGATGGACCAGATGTTCTCGAAGTACCTTTACCATGGAAATGCTAGCTAAATTCCTGGTAGCTATATAAAGTTGTGTGTGCTGCACGCCTCCTCTCCTCTCCCAGCATCCCTCATAAACGTGTTTGTGTATTTAAAACAGACTGATAATCCCTTTGAACCGAATAGTTTACTTAATCAAACTAGTTCAAGCACCCGTGGAACATAAGCACTGAAGTTTGAGTTTCACACGGGAAGCTCTTTGTGAAACCTTCTCATGATACCTGCAGGTCCTCTGAGGTTGTTCCTTCATCACCAGACCTGTTTTTACTGGTTTCACCTCATCAGTTGCTTTATTATTAATAATAAAAGAAAAAGGCTTTGACTTGTAGTGATTCTTCACTCTGACTCCAGGCATCCTGGGTGATCCTGTCTGTTCGAGGGGGTTCGAACACTGAAGACATAAAACATAAAACATCATTTAGAACGATTTGAGAAGATGATGTCACCATTTAAAATGTGGACATTAAGACACAGAAGCATGCATCATTTCTTCAGAAGGAAAAATGTTATTAAGCCAAGCATGACATCAGGAGTCTGGCTGACTAAAGCCAATGTTGTTGGGATGGTTAACTAGAAGAGGAAATTACTTCATGACATTTCTGATTCCAGCTGTTTTGATTAGAGATAATGTAACCGTATGCAAAAGCCCCTCCATCCCACACGAGAGTCCCATCTGCACCCGCTCTGGGTTCCTTCAGGGTCATTTTGGGATCCGTTTTTGAACTCAGTGACCCATTTAAAGAGCTGGTTTCATCCCTCAGTGTTTCCTCCCGACACACGAAGCAAATCCCTCTGCTCACAGTTCGTCTGCGAGTCCAGAAGTCCTGAGATCAAGAGGGAGTTTAGTGTTCATTGACTGGGAAAAGTGAGGAACATCTGTCCTTAATCAGACAGACAGCAACAGTGATGTCAAGTTCAAACTGTGTCACGTCATCAGGTAAAAAAAAGCTGCTGTGAATTTGCCTGCTTGTGTTTAAGAGTAAATGCATTTGGGGAATTTTTTTCCACTGGATTCTATAAACACAAAATTCAGCAGAACTCATCGACAGTGAAGCAGAGAAGTTAATGAATATAGCTCAGACGGTGGCTCTCAGATGTGGGGGCAGGCAAATGAGAGGCAGCTGCTGATGACACTCATTCAAATATCTCAGATGAAATCAAACAGGAGGCCCACAGCAACCTCGCGTTAATGTTAATGTTTAACACGCTGTGGGAAAAGTGTGTAAATGAGCACTGTTATCTGTTAGAAATGCAGGCAAATGACTTTATTTTTAGCATGATAGCATGTTTTTTGGGGGGGTTGATAAAGAAGTGCAGCCTCGAAGGGAACAGAGATGCAAAACAAGGCTAAAAGTGAGATCCGGCTTGGTGCTTGTGTGTGTAAATAAACTCAGGCTGGTTGGTTTTTGTTCAACCTGTCTGTCCGCTTTAAAACACCGCGCACTTAAATGTGCTGACGTAAAACTGAAACTCGCAGGAAAGATCTTAAAAAAAAAACAGTTTTATATTTTTGAAGCCTGAAAAATGTCCGTGTTTAAAGCGCAGTGACGCTTTGACCGATGCTGATGATGTTCAGACGAGTCGGCCTCGGCGGCTCAGGCTGGTAAAAGGCCGAAGCTCCAGAGGAAACGGACAATTTCCATTTGACGGTGCAGCGGGCAGATAAACGGCTTCGTGCAGCTGCAGAACAACTTACAACTGTTAATGTTTGCACATGTTTCATCACAGTTACCTCTGTTACCGTGATGTTGCCTAGGAAGCAACAAGAACCAAAGGGCTTCAGGCGTCAACAGACAAGGAAACTTGGTTATTTTCCTTCTGAGTTACTGAATGAAAGAGAGAATTGAAGGAGACCACAGCGGTTTTTTTGTAATTTAAAATAGAGACCTTGTGTTCTGGTGGAGACATGAAACTTAAACCACAAGTACGAACCTCTGATGCAGCTTTTACTTTCATTCTTTATAAAACCATTAATCTGAACTCACTTTCTTAGAGTTTTAAGTATTGTTCTTAAAATATTTCCCAAGGTGTTTCCAGTTTTATGGGACGCTTGGACATTGAAACAGGAGGAGGCGATCAAACCGCCTACAGACTGCTGGACGTGGAGGCAGTTTTTTACTAGAAAATGACTGAACCGTAGGGATTTTACAGCAGCTGTTTCCCCTTATAAAAAACCAAGCAAGATGCTCCTTTTGGTTTCTTCCCCTGGTTAGATCTTAACTGGAAACCTCCATCGATTTCCTGGTTCCTGGTGAGTCTCCCCACAATGCATCATGCTAGCTAATTATGCAAAGTGAAGTTTGTTAATAAACTTTCCGGTGACTGAATTACCCGTCAGTCCATGTGACCTCATGCGAGCGTGAAACAAACCAAACCACAACAGCCTGAGCAGGTAAACCACATGAACACATCAGACCACAAGGGGGCGTACTGGAGTAAACCACATGGAGAAGTTCAAAGGTCACCGGTTGTCACTTGTAGTTTCAGTCAAGTTTTTTTGAAGCATTGTGCAAGTGTTGAGGGTCTTTGGACTGCCGATCAGATTGCATCTGTGATGGGAAGTGTGGAGTAAACTGCCGAGAAACAGACGCAGTGACGTGTTTGTTTTAACGTTAACTATCATTCTGTTATCATCTATAACAACTGGCTGTGTTTGACCATGAAGCAGCAACGATTCCTCCTGTTTTCACCTCTTAAATCCTCCTGAAGGGATCAACAGGGAACAAAAGCTGCAGATCTAATCAGCTCCAAAACAGTTTATGATACTTTTTTTATGTGTCTGGTCTCTCCCGGCACTAAAGGACATTTTATGAACAACCTGAACTTTCACTGTCTGAACTGCCGGCTTGTTTTTCTTTCCTGGTGTTTCTTCAGTGCAAACTGAATGTTCAAACCTCAGTGTTTGTTTTCCTGCAACCTGCAGCTCTGTTGGGTCATTTCATGCCCGAACGCCACCGGCTGCTGACCAGAAGTCACATGTCTGTTTATACATTCACTCATATAAACTTAACTGTCTTTTCTAAATCTAGAATCTCTAAACTTGACTTCAGCAGTTTTTCCAGGCTGAGTGTGTGTGTGTGTGTGTGTGTGTGTGTGAGAGGGTTGTCACACACTAAAAAAAATAACCCAAATTAACCCTAAAATGTGTCACGTGTGTGTTTTTATATCTTGCTGTTTATTGTAATTGTGGGATTTCCAGATCAGCTGCTCGACCTCTTGGAACTCGCTCAAGTTTTTTTTTTTTTGTTTGTTTTTTTGGCAGAAAAACTGAAACCAAATAAAAACTAATTTGAAAATCTAAATTTGCTGGCGTGACGGACTTTTGAGAAAATCATGAAGTGCTCAGGGTGTTTCCTCATTTTTGATGTGTGTTTGGACGGATGGACGGATGGATGGTCAATTTCTTCTTCTGTGGTGATTCTTCCTGCAGACAGACACAAAGCTGTGTGTGTGTTTGTGTGTGTGTGTGCAGATTCTGGATTCACGGCCACAAACACCATTAAAACAGTTGTCTTTCAGGATATCTGTGAATGTTCTCACTCATCCAGGTCGTAGTTATTCTGGTTAGATAAATCAAAGGTAACTGGACTCAGTAAGATGTCTGTGAAGACGTTTCACCTCTTATCCTGACAGGCCTCGTCTAGTCTGATGAGCATGAACTGATGAAGCCCCTTGGATAAGAGGCGAAACGTCTTCACAGACATATTACTGAATATTTCAGGATGTTTAAAACTCTCCAGCATCAGTTAACTTCTGAACAAACAGTTCTAATCTTTGGCGACGTCCAACTTCAACCCCAAACAGGAAGCTAACACACGTCTGCAGCTGAGGTTGATGATGTTAAACAGCCTGTCAGACAGACAATCAGTCAGATAACCAGCTGATGGAAACCGGAAGCTCCTCACAGATGATTCCAGTCACACAGCAGCTTCTCGTCCATCACAGTTCGTGTTGTTATCAAGTCTGTTTTTTATTTGTCTTTCCAACCTGTCGGCCAAACCTTCTTTTGTTACACAATAAGACGTCAGCGCTGACCTGGACTTTTGAGCTGCTCTGCTTGTTTTTGTGACCTGTTAACCAGCACAAAGTCACTAAATGGACTTTTTATTTAAAAAGAAAAAGATCTGATGAGCAGAAAAAAATCTGCAGAACATCTGTACGAGTCAAACTTACTGAGAAGTATCAAACATGAAGTAATAATTTATTGCAACACGATGCTTTTATATTCTGACCTTTTTTCTGCAATAATTAAAGACTGTTTCTAAAGCCGTCTTGCAAAAGTTATTTCAGCAGACGAGGAGGAAACATGATTTACAGGCAGAGGATCAGAGGATTTACTGCCGCAGCTTCACAGTAGGAAGTTTCTTCCTGGTTTGTGGTTTCTCATCTCGATTCCTCTCAGGTTAAACACGATAGTTACTGTCACAGATGATCATCATTCTCAGTTTGGAATCTTTCAGGGGGAAATCATTAAACTAATTGGTCTTTAATCCACCATGACATGAGATTATCACACACAGAGCTGAGCAACAGGATTTTATTAAAAAACCTTCTGCTCATCAGATATTCTGAGGAAACATGAGGAAGAACTTTGTTGCTCAGATTTAAAAAAAGATCAGCCGTCATCGCTTTAAGCTCCTCGTCGATATCACTGAATCACAGAACGGACGTGAATTGATTTGAGTTGTTGTGAGTGTTGAGGTGTTTTTCAGCCCTGAGCAGCGACTGCAGGCCTCGCTGGCGTCGCGTTCCCAAATCTCAGAAATACTTTGGTGGTTGTTGTCATAACTTACATGATAAATGATTCCGGCTGAAACAGGATCAGTCAAGAAAAGTCTAACATGTCGCACACGACGAGCTCTTTCACTTTTAATTCTCTCTTCGGTTTCGTCTACTTGTCAGGTGACTCAGTGTGAAAAGCTGAAGCCCTGACAGACGTGTGGATGAGTTAATGGCTTCGGCAGCTTCGGCAGCTCCGCCACATTCCTGAAGTTCAGGTTGTTCCACTAACTGCCACCTTAAACTGGAGGCGAGTCCTTGAAAGTGGTGATCTCCAGGAGGCCTCTGTTACAGGAACTGACTGCCGGGTTCAGAACTGCTTCCTGAAATTTTACGTGAACAGGGAACTTGGTTGAAAACCGGAAGTTGCTAAACACCGTAAAGAAAGTTAATGACCAGAGACAAGATTTCCAGTATTGAGCAGGAAGCTGAACCCTGATCTGACTGATTGATTCGCACCCAAACATCCAAACATGTCTGTTTCTGATCGCTGGTTGTAACGTTTGTGTGGAAACATGTTGGAAACTGTGTCGCTGTTGACTGACTTGACTCTCTTTTAACAGCACAGGTTGTCGGCCCGTCAGGCTTAAAGGTGCACAACACGTCGGCGGACGGCCGGTTAACAAATAACTGAATTGTAAAGTTTTATTGAACAAGTTTCATACACAATAAAGAAATAAAACGTCTGTTTCCTGTAGTTGCATCGCTTACAGGCTTCAGTCAGACAGTAAACAGACAGTAAACAGACAGCTGACATTTTTTTCCGTCTGATGTCGACATAAAGAGAAGTTTCCTGCGTGTGATGTCAAGCGTCCGTGACACATTGACACACGATGTCCAACACCCGATGTGACCGACTGAACGTTAAACTTTAAATCAGAGCATCAGTGGAAACACACGGATCTGAATGACCGTTTCCGTCCGTCTCTCCTCCGTGCTGTCAGTGCTATTTTTTGTCAGATGATGTTATGACTCCCTGTTTTATTGTGAAAATCTTGGGTGGAGGATTCCTGGAGGCAAGCCCATCATCCCAGAGCCAAAACATCCCATGAGAGCTCTTTTGTCTGACAGTCTGGTGCTTTTAAAAGAAAGCCTGAGTGCTCTGAAGTGTTACTTTAAAACACACAGCAGCACTCACAAAAGCTTCCTGTTCGTTGTGACCCTGAACACTGTCCTCCTTTAAACTCAGCCACCTGTTTGTGATGCCAAAACAAAACCAAACAGCTGATTCCAATCAGATGTGTGTGTTTATTATTGTTAAAACAGCAGCAAAGGTCACATGATGAAGGTCAGCTGACTTCATCCTTTTGTACTTTTTTTTTTTTGGTCTTTTTCACCTGTGAACTGGTTTTTCAGGTTATTGAAGTTTTTGAATAATCAGACATCAAAACAGGAAGTTTCCCCCAGTTTTCTTTATTTTCAGTCTCAATATGATTAATATGATAAAACACAATGACAGAGGGGTTTTTTTATAAAGCTGCTAAATAGATGTTTCTGTCCTGTCTGTTTTTTTTTTTTTTAATCAAGGAAGTTTTGAAATTTCAAACTCGGGCCTGTCCCCATGTCTGAGCAGGGATAATGACGCCAGGTTGGGCAAAACATTTCCCATAAACATTACTCAAGTGGATTTAATCAGCAGCCTTCTGGGTGGATCTGTTTGAATGTAATCCAGGGTGTTTCAGAGAGTCTGCAGGGGAAGGAAACAGGTTATTTCAGCAGGATTCGACCTTTGAAAAGGTCAAAATCTCCTCCGAAATATAAAACAGTTAATCAATAAAAGGTCACCACTTTGAATTTTGCAATATCAGCCTGATCTGATTTCATTTTATCGTGTCTGTGGACTTTTTTCCCAGCGTGTTGCGTAAATCTTGACATTATCTCATTGGGAGACATGAAGCTTTTACAGGCTCAGTGTTTTAATCCGGTTTTATCTTTAAGTGGCTCTTTGAGTGATTTCTAAAACTCTTCAGGGAGGGAAGAAGAAGAGGCACAGTGTCTGATTGTAAAAGGCTCAAAAGGGGAATTTTTAACTCGATGGTTTGAGGCTGTAATTTTCTTTTATCCTGTTTGTTCAAAGCAAAACAAGTCAGGTTTTAATTTGTATGTCTGCAGCATTTAAAAGACCCATCAATTACGTGAACTCCTTTGAGCTTCACGCAGCAGAAAACAGACCTGAATGTCACAAAGAATCGACTAAATTTGTCGACGTGGAACATTTCTAATGTTTGTCTTCTGTCCTTTAAGAAATGAGGCTCAGATTTTGAGTTTTTGTTAGTTTTTTTAGCACATAAAAAGACACATTTGGAGAAAGAAATCTGTCCGACTGGCTTTAAAACATGAGTTTTGAACATGATGGGTGAACAAAATGTGGGTTTTGTTGCATTTTTTTATGGGTTATGGACAGTTTTGATTCTCTTTATACGTTGTTGAAACTGATCTGATGTCTTTACTGTCACTTTGTTATTCAGCTTTATTTGTGTTCATATTAACAGGGAAGGTTTTCTGTATTTTGTTCTGAACTAATTCAACAAAAACAGCCCATATATTTATCTCACAGAACTCTTCTCAGCGTTTTTTTTTTCCAAACTGGAGAAAAAGTTATGGATGAAACAACATCAGACATAATTAAATGTCTGAAAACAGGAGATAAAAGCTGCGAACTCAGAGGTGAGAAACCAGACGAAACTGTGGAAAAGAACTGAAGTTGCAGGGAAACTTTCAGAGGATTTTATGGATATTTTGATATTTTATCTTCATCCCCTCATTTACTATTTTCTCCAGTTTAAAACTTGTGCACCTGTCGTCAGACCTGCTGAAAAATAGATTTCAGTTGTATTTCATCAAAGACCTTCCACTCAACCTTGAAACTCATTAATCATTGTTGTGACAGCAGCAGTTTCCGTTCCAGTCATGATGTCATGATGTCATGATGAAGTCATGGCCGGACTCGTCCGAGGGATAACAGGGGATTGAATCTGCAGCATGACTCGCCTGAATGGCAGGAAAACACTGTTATAGTGAAACCGCAGCCAAACTAACCTCAATAACTGTATTACAGCTGGCCGTGTGACTCGCAGAGCAGCTGACCGCATTAAAGACCACTTAACCTCTTAAGTTCGTGTGAGTGCATGTTGTGAGGGTGTAGGTGGATTCCTCCTGGTCGGATGATGTTTCCTGGTGCAAACAGACGTGTCTGTTCTCCGCTAACAGGAAGCTGCGTTCAGTTTCCACAGAGAAGAAGAGGCAGCTCTTTCAGCCCTGCAGACGCTCCAACCACAGCGTTTTCACTCTTTCATTTCTGTTTGCTGTTGATCTTGTTGATGTTTTTTCCCGACAGGAGGAGCTTCTGTCTCCCTGCAGCAGATTCACACCTGCATGTCCAAAAACATCTAATCAAACCTTCCTTCAGGCTGTTTTCCTCCCACACTGTCCCGATTCAAGCTCCAGTTTCTTAGGTTGTGATCTGTTTGGTGAAATATTTGTTTCCAGAGTTTGAGATGTTTTGGAGAGGTTGCCAAAGATCTCCAGGGAAAACTGATTTAAAAAACCAGAGGATTTCAATTAGAAAACAACATCTCAGTGTCTCCGTTCCTTTTCTTCTTCTTGGTCAGCTCAGATAAACCTGGACTGGATTTCTGTGTGTCGGTACAGAAGCTTCAGATTCCCTTTTTCCCTGAAACTCTTTATTAACTCCAGACAGAGTGCATGGACTTGTGAGGAGCAGATGAGTCTCTTTCCAGACTTCTTCTCCTTGAATTGTTCCATCAGGGTTTGAACGCAGTGAAAACAGCAGGATTCTTCTTTAAAAGAGGGAGAGAGGAAGTTTAATAAGTGTTTTCAGATGTGAAAGGACCTGCTGAGCTTCATGCATGTAAACACCTGAGCACACACAGAGTGCTGATACTGCACAGATTTACCTCATGTTGTAGTTCATCAGCCCAGAGGTCAGAGGTCAAACAGTCTTAAATTAAAACCGACTCTGACAAGAAAACCGTCACTGAAAACTGACTTTTTCTCATAATTCTGTGAATCAAACAAACACATTTCCACTTTTTTTTGGTCTATATTTACTTTGCAAATCTGCAGCTTCTCCTCTACAATGCAGATAAACTGTTTGCATGTTTTCCAGCAGGAGTCAGCTGATTCAGCGTCATGAGGAACTTGGTGGCCGAGTTAGCATCAAAGGTTACAGCTCTTTGATTATCAGTTAAAAAATAAACTGCCACAAGTAAATGGAGAAGTGGAGGACAATGGTGTTTGATCAAGTTTTCCTTCTGTCACTGTCCCATGAGACCGACATGACGGACGTAAATGTCTCCAAAGAAGTGAAGCAAAAACAAACATGAGAGTCACAAGGTTCCGACCAACCTCGGCCTTTGGTCTTTAAAGTGGACGTAAAAGGCCTCGCAGTGGTTTCATTTGGTGTGAAAAAATGACAGGAAGTTATTTCAGTTTCATGTTTATGGAGCTTGAAGGACTTCTGAGTAACTGCAGTGTTACAGTGTTTACTATGTCATTGTGTGTGTGTGTGTGTGTGTGTGTGTGTGGGTGTGTTTTGTTTCTGTCTCAGTCTGAAGCAGCAGCACATTGTGAATAATCCTCTGTCCGACATGCAGCACTTTATTTATCTTATTTTGTCAACACTCCAAAAAAAACCCCCTTCAATTTCATATCTCTGAAAAAACACGCCGGCAGTAAAGTGGGTCAACCACAGAATCCAATGAGAGAACTTCCTAACAAATATTACACATTATCCAAACCTTTTATAAATAAACTTTGCAGAGATGACGTTCACTCTCATGTCTCATGTTTCCTATTCAGTCTGACAGGAAATTTCAACATAAAGGTTTTATTTTGAAAAACTAACATGAGACAAGTTTTTCCAAACTATCACACAAATGATTGAATGTTGGAAAATCTTATTTAATCATCATAAAACTGCATATTACAGCTTTTTTATTTTAATCATCACTCTGCTGAATGAACCTCTTTTTGTAAATAATCATGTTTTTGCAGATTCTCCTGATTTGTTATTTGACCGAGAATCTGAAGAGTTTTCTGTCAGAAAACAGCATCTCTGGATGACTCAGCATGACGAGCCTTCAGTGAAACAGTCACAATCATCACACACACTCACACACACTCACACACACACACACACACATCATTACATAACAGGAGAGGAGGAAGTGAACCATCAGCAGCTGGATGAAAACAGTTATTAGCAGATTGTTTTTCCATCTGAGGCTCTGACCTCTGACCTACACAGAGACACATGACCCAAGCTGAGTCACACGTCATTTGACCTGCTTCTTCAGTGACCACCGTCATCATGTGACCCGACGAGCATCACAGCCACTCAGAGCTTCTTCACAAACATCTCGCTGTTTGTTTTCCTCCTTGAATCAACCGTCAGATTCACAGTTTCAACGTGAAAACACAGTTTGACCTTTTTAGATGATCACAAAATGAGAATTTCCTCGCTATAGAGTGTTGACTCGCACATGAACTCAGGTGACCTCCCATTCTTAATCCGCAGGGTTTAATATGACGTCAGTCCACTTTTTGCAGCTTTAACAGCTTCAGCTCTTCTGGAAAGGCTTTCCACAAGGTTAAGGTTTCATTTTTGACCAGTCTTCCAGATGTGCATTCGTGAGGTCACACGCTGATGTTGGATGAGAAGGTCTGGCTCTGATTCATCCCAAAGCTGTTCTCTTCAGGTTGAGGTCAGGACTCTGTGCAGGCCAGTCGAGTCCAACCACACCAGACCTTCCTTCGTGCTCAGGTGCACAGGCATGCTGGAACAGGAAGGGTCATTCCCAAACTGTTCCCACTGGGCTGGGAGCATGGAGTTGTACAAAATCTCTTGGAATACCCCCCTCCACCAAACTTTACACTTGGCTCAGTCCAGTCAGACAAGTACCGTTCTCCTGGAAACCGCCGAACCCAGACTCGTGCATCAGATTGCCGGATGGAGAAGCGCGCTTCGTCGCTCCAGTGCACGCGTCTCCGCCGCAGTGGCGTCATGCTTTGCACCACTGCACCCGACGCTTTGCAGTGCACTTGGAGATGCGTGGCTCGGATGCAGCAGCTCGGCCATGGAGACCCATCCCATGCAGCTCTCTGCGCACTGCTCTGCAGAAGGTTGGCGACTGCACGTGGCCTGGCGTTGCTGCTGTCGCTTCCACGTTGTTATGATACCACTGACAGTTAACTGCGGAATATTTAGGAGCAAGGAAATTTCCCGGCTGGCTTTGTTGCACATGCAGGTGGTATCATGTCACAGCTGGACTTCACTGAGCTCCTGAGAGTCTGCACGCGCGGCCCAGGTGCTCGGCTTTGTGCACCTGAGGCCATGGAAGTGATTGGAGCACCTGACTTCAGTTACTTGGATGGGTGAGTGAATACGTTTGGCAGTACAGTGTATCTTAAAGTCTGGCTCATGGAGGTCCAGATGTGAGACGTTCCAGCTGTTTTTTCACCTCCCAGCGGATCGTTCGCGCGCAGCCCAGATGTGGACGCAGCATCTGATCCAAAATCACAGAAACACAAACACACGAGGAGATAAACATCTGCAGAAGTAATTTTCTGTCTGGAACAAAGTTTCAGTCTCATGAATCAGACGTTCATTTTGTCCCAGAAAAGACTGAAGTGACAG
The DNA here is from genome assembly GCA_029814765.1 of Acanthurus leucopareius. Classification (NCBI taxonomy): domain Eukaryota; kingdom Metazoa; phylum Chordata; class Actinopteri; order Acanthuriformes; family Acanthuridae; genus Acanthurus; species Acanthurus leucopareius. The sequence continues at coordinate 1,175,144 of JAQMCX010000018.1, read as the reverse complement.
AAAATCCAGGTGTGTTCCTGAACGTCACATTTTTAAAAAAGTTACTTAATACAAAGACTTTAAATGACTTTCAGCTGTGATCTGAGAATTTCAGTAAAAGCTTTCAGAAGAAAAGCAAATCTTGAAAATCCATCTCTTCCTTTTTGCAGTTTTCTGTTTGGTGACAAACTGAGGTTGGTTTTGTAAATTGGGACGTCGCGGTGAGTCACAGCTGTTCACAGCTGCTTTAAGCTTTTTATCTGGAAGGTTGAAGCTCTGGATGATGACAGTTCCTTCAAAGTGAACGCTCAGGTCTGTGACTTTAGTTCTTACATGTTTGCAGTCATATGAGCTCATGTTTGACAGACAGCAATAAAACGGAGAACACGTCGCTGCATGAAGCCGAGCAGCTGCTGCCACAGGGGGTTCAAGGGTATTTAGTTGTGGTTTTTACTCATAAGTGTGTCTTATCTCTTTGGAAAAGAATTGCTGACTACAGTTTTATGAGGGAAAACAACCTGGGAGACTTTAATGAAGTTAGAAATCTGCATGTTGGCAGAACTTTCACACAACAGGAGCTGGAAGGAGCTCCTGCAGGGATCAGTGACGTCTGGGTCTTTGTCAAACAGGGGAACTTTCATGCTCAGTTTACTATTTAATTTCATGCATGTGTGAAGAGGCGTCCAGGATCTGATTGGAGACTCCACGTTATTACAATCAGCCCTGTCACACTTCACTGTGACGCGAAAAGGTCAGAAACCAGAGACGAAACCACTGGATTGACCCATAAACCTCAAAGAGGAAGCAGAGGAGGAAGAAACTGCCTCAGCCTCTTCTGCCTTCACTAAAAAAAGAAACAGATCCTCTGGGTTTTGGTTTCTATTGCTCAGTTGAAATACAGTATTAGATTTAAAATGAGAAGAAAACTTGGCCTCAGAGACTCTGCTGATGTTCGACATCAGTGCAGGTTTTGGGGGAAAACAACAACCTTTTCTTTCTTTCTTTTCCAAACTAAGTGCAAAGTTTTTTTGGACTTTATTAGTTGTTCCATCATCTGTTTCCTCACAGTTTTCCTATGAAACGCCTGTGATTTATTCCCTGCTTTGTTATGAAATTCAAGAAGTTTGATATGAATGGATAATTGCAGCAGTCTGCTTGGATCAGCGTGTCTTTGATTGCACAGTTGACACACTAATGATTCATGATTTTTATCAGATGTTTTTGTCTTTTGTGCTCTGAGCTCAAAGAAAAGCTTCAACTCATCTATTTGTCACTAAAGTAGATAAAGACTGGAGCTTTAGAATCAGTCTCTTTAAAATCTGAACTGTTTCTAAAGAAAATCCTTCATTTCTTCAGTGAAATGAACCAATCTCGTCGAAGAATCCTGATCTGATTCAGATTTGTGCTTCTTGTGATAAACTCAGGATATGAAACACCAGCTGTTGCACTTGTGATAACTTTTATTCGAGTGTCATTCAGAGCAACACGTGCACACAAATCTATTCATTCTGTATAAGAAAGTAATGACGGTAAAAAAAGCTGCTTCACCACAAGTTACCTCGTTCCTATAAATAGCAAAAAAATAAATTAAATCTCAGCTCATAAAGTGTAGCTGCTTCACAAACCTAGACTTGCAGACTAAGGAGGAGGTAGTTTCACTGAAGGCCAACACTTTTATCCTTTAAAGGCTGATAACTGTGTGTTTGTTGAAGTTTCGAGCATCAGTTCTGCAGGTTTTCTCCCCGTTTTCACTCTCAGACATGAAATACCGTGATATTATATTACAGACACCCAGGTGCAACAAACAGTATCATCTTTGCAGAAAAATCATTGCCTTTAAGAGAAGAATTATGTAACAGAAGGTGCACAGATGATCTATTAACATACTACACATCTACACAGACTGAACGAATACAACTTTTTTTTTAAAAAGTGCATTAATTACATCACAACACATTATTCCTGTCAGTCACCTGAGCTGAAATGAAGTGGTGTCTAATCTGCAGAAATTGATGCTTTTTCTTTCTAAATTTGGCGTCACGTGCAGGACAGCAGCTCATTTCAGGCTCGGTGATGCAGTTTTTTTTGGGATGTTTGTGCCCTTTTAAAAAGGAAAAAGCAACATCAGACTGAAATACATTTGAAAGGATTTGGAAAGTAACAGAAAAATGCAGAAAGAACTGAACAAACTCATCTTCAGAGTGTGAGTGTGAGTCCGTCTTATAGTGCATCTTGAAAAGTGCAGCGTTCTGGTGACAAGCACCAGTGAAACTCTTTCATATCCATCACAAGACCTTCTCTACTTCAGCCTATCCTAAGATCACATCTGCTTCCACTTCGTTCCCAAACGCGCACACGTCGCCCAGGCGACTGTCGATCCTCTGCAGTTTGAGCTTCAGCCTGTCGGCGGCGCCGTCCGCACTTGCTTTGGTCAGGATCTGCGGGAGCTGACGGACCTGCTCGCCGGTGGCAGAGGCGACCCAGGTGTTGATGCGTTCCAGGAGCTCTGAGACGTTCAGTCCTGAAGTTCTGCCCGCCTCCCTCTTGCCATCCTCGGACGGGAGTCGGTGCACGATCCGCCGCAGCCGCTTCAGGGGCATCCGGTGGTGGCTGAAGAGGGGCGGGATGATTTCTTTCAGGTAAACGGCTCCATCTGCAAGAGAGGAAGAGGAGGATCAGTGAGCTGATCAGGAAACATTCAAAATCACTGACCCCTTCTGCCGGGAGAGCGCAGGTGACATCACCTTTTGTCGCGTTCTCGTCGCAGCTCGCGCACACGCTGTCGTGCCAGGTGGAGCCCTTCAGCACCAGGTGCAGCCCCGCGGGGTGGCAGCGTCTGTGCTCCGTGCAGTTCAGGTGGGCAGACGTGACGTCAGAGAAGGTGCCGTTGGGACAAACTTGACAAACGGTGTCATGATCAGCGGTACCTGGAGGACAAAGGAGATTGGGTTTAATGTCACAAGTGTCAGATTGGAACCAAAGACCACGTGATGCTCCAAAACCCTGCAGAGTCGTCATGGAAACACAATTTGGAGGAAAATGTGTTTCCATGAAAAAAATAAATAAAAAAACAATCAAACAGCAGCAGAACAAGCCATAGAAATTAGCCCAAGTTCAGCATCAGTGAGCAGCATCACTCCTCAGGTTTCATCTACTGTACAAACGAGCTGTAGTTACCACTTTTCGCCTGCGGGGGGCAGTAGAGTTCAGGCTAAAAACATGCCCTAACACAACTCTCCTCTTCACTCCTTTTAATCCAAAGGCAGCCACAAAAAAAACAAAAAAAACCAAAACAAAACAAAGTGGATGTGGCAACATCTGTTTCTTCATGATGTTCCTCAGCCGCTGTCACCATGGCAACAGTGTTTAGGCAACACTTTCAAGAGGAGAAGATCTTTGAATTTAAGTTTAGAGGAGATGAGCAGATCTTCACTGATTTTTTTGCTTAAAAAAAGTTGTTTTTTTTTTTTAATTATAACAACATTTTTAGCTGAATTTATAAGTTATTCATCCAGCCCCCTCCTGTCCCCCTGGGGGTCCGCGGGCGACACTTTGAACACCACTGAGCCCTCAGCCTGCTTTTATCTGTCAAATGTTCAGACGAACAAGAACAATATTTACCAAATACATGAAAACACCCTCATGATGATCATATTCCATGAATCCTGACACTGAGGTGACCCCGCTCCTGCCCCCCCACAAACCCCCCCATCCCCACCCCCCGGGCGCAGCAGCGTACCTGCGGTCAGCACTCCCTGCCCGGGCGGACACTCGCTGTGCGGCAGACACATGTCGTACTGCGCCTGGTAGTAAAATCCTTGTTTACACTCGCACTGACAGTCTCTGTCCGCCGTGCACGCCGCCTTCACCACCTGGTCGTGCCCGCACACGCCGCACCGGAGGCACTTGCCAATGTAGTTCCACAGTTCGGTGAAGGAGCCCGTCGGACACGGCGCGCAGTCGCTCTTCCGCGCGGCGGTGCAGCGGGCACGCAGGTAGGACCCCGGCGGGCAGCGGTCGCACTGCAGCCGCTCACCGGTCACCGGGTCCGTCTCTTCGAAGGTGAAGGGTCCGGGCTCAGCCACGGCGAGGTGCAGAGACAGCAGCACCAGCGGGAAGAGTGGTGAGAACATCTGCAGAGGAAAGAGGGGAAAAACAAAAAAATACGATCTCACACGCGGAAACAGACGGAATATTCAGAAACACACAGAAGAGAAACACAAGCGGAGCCTGAAGCGCGTACGTTATCACAAACCGAGTGAAACGTCTTAAACTCTTATTATTTCTGTCTGTCAGCTTCCGGCTGTCATTTAAAAAAAATATATTATTATTATTATTTAAAAATTAAAAAAACAGAAAAATCAGATTAAAGTTTCCATCAAATCCGAAAATATTTTAAAATCAGATTAAAAATGAAAGAAGTGAAAAAGAGCGCAGCTGTTCATCTGACGCTCAGGTGTCTGACGGACGTGAACCTATCAGAGCGTCTGCAGAGAGACGTCGGGGCACGTCCAGCCTCGCGCCCTCTCCACCTACCATGGTGAGTGTGTTGTGTCTGGATGCGGGATGAAGGATGGCGCGCTCCACCTCTCCGACGTCTATTTATGACAGCTCGGGGCCGTGGAGCGGTGAAAGTGTCCGGTCCGCATTTCTCGGGAATACCCTGAACTCGTCATCTCAAAGACATCCACGCTCATCCCTCCTGTTTCTTCAGTTCATTCATTCTTGAAATGTTCCGCCTCTTTGCGCGTCATTGTGCGGGATCCCGCAGACCGACACAGAGTCCGCGTGTTCTGCCGTTAAAGGGATTTCTGTCTCTAATCTCCTTTAAATTACAATTTATTTAAAAAAGGAAAGTCAAAAGAATAAACTTAATTCAGTTTTTTCACAAACACATCTGCGCCTTTTCAACGATATTACGGTTTTATTAGGATCAGTTACAGATTTCTGCGGGTGGAGGTCATTGTGGGTGGGGGTCCACACCCAGGGTGCGGGCACGTTGTCATCAGGCTCGGCTGCTGTAACATAAGGAATCAGTTTTACCGGAACACACGTGTATTCTATGTCGGGAAACACTCGGAGCACCCTGCGGGGATCAACTCACCTGAGCGGGCGAACCCGGGACGGGACGGGGTGGGGGGGCTGCAGTGTGAAGTGAGACAGGCAGGTGAGGCTGGGAGGGTCAGGAGTACCTGTACAGGTTTGGCTGGGTGCTGGTGCTCACACAGGTGGATAATCAGGTGTTTCAGGTGTCGCGTGAGAGGATCGCAGGTGTGAAACTCGGTTAAATGTGAGAAACCACGAGTTTCCTGTTGAGCCGCAAAGATTCGTTTCACTTTAGCTTTTTATATTAAAAAAATCATCATCAAATGTGCAATTTAACGTTAAATCGGATGTTTAAACGGACTGTGAACTTACCTGTAAACATCAATATGACTTCTGTATAGAAAGACTTTATAATATTTATCTATTATTATATTATTGTATCATATATTATTATTTATTTGTTCAAGTATTTTACTTTTTCTCTCTTTTTTATTGTAAATTGGCTCTAAAGCCCAAACACCTGTCCTCAAAGTGGACCGGAGCAGATGATTTGATGCTGCATTTTAAAGCCTGTCACTGCCACAAGGGGGAGCTATTTCAAGGTTCAACTTTCATTCATAAATTTCTCACGAGTCATCAGATCAGAGCTCCTCTCCGGTCAAACTCCGCAAAAAGTGGTGGGAGAAGAACCTCTGACATAAATCACATCTCTTCAGAGTTTCCTTTTTTATGATTGTGAGTAATAAACTTCAGCTCACCTGCAGTGAATCTATTTTTAAAGTATGAAATGTGCCAAAGTTTATGCTGTTAAAAGGGTGAGTGGGAGCCTTGTTTTAAACAGTGACAGCAGGAACGGGAGTGAGTGGTGGTGAGGTGAGGTAAGTGATGGAGCTCGTGTGTCAGACTGTGGTTACTCCTCCTCTGTTAAATGATGTGGGGGGAAAAAAAGCCTCGGGGAGACATTTGCAGGTTTACATGTTGACCTTTTCCTTCAAGTGGTTTGAAGAATTCGGTGTCTTAAGCAGCTCGACATGTGCAGCTGTTTGTCGAGACTCAGTTTGCAGAAACAGATGTGACCTTCAGCAAAGGCTCAGGTGAAATTCAACCCCGAGGCACCTGTGAAGCAGCGCTGACTCATCCCGTTAACCTCCACCCATCTCACCACCTTTTCTGTCTTTATAAAACTTTTCAGTAAATTTCTGTTTCTCCTTTTTGTATTTACTTTTTTAAAACGATGACCACATGCTGAGGCTCATTAACCTTTGTTTGAATAATAAAAAACAATTAACTAGTGACATCTAGTGGAGAAACGGTTCCACTGTTCCACTGCTCAGAAAGTGTCACTTATAAAATAACTGGAAAGGCTTTGTGTGTTTATCCTTTGGAATGATCAGAATCTATTGATGAGGAGCTTTCAGGTGATCAGCAGCAGCAGATGAAGGTTCAGTTAACTGGTTTTACTGTGGTTTAAAAAACAAAACAAAACATATTTGTTATAAACATCTATGAGATTTTAAGGGACAAATGATCAGAGATAAGAAATCCCTTTTGTCACTTTCCTTCTTTTTTTCTGTCACTTAAAATTTAATTTGAATTAACTTCAATGAAAAAACCTCTGATTGATTTGTAGATTGTAGGGGAATGTTGATGTTGATGTGTTGGTGATGAGCATTATGTCCACATACAATTCTGTCCGGAAATGTGCAATGCCTATGTGCAATAATCCATAGCTTTAACTTTAACTTTGAAACTTTTGTAGCTTTAATTTCAATTTTTAATTTTATTCATATATTTTGTACTTTACACTGTACTGTACTGTGCTGCTGCCGGAACAATTTCCCTGAGGGGGTCTCCGAAGGGATCGATAAAGTTCAATCTAATCTAATCTAATCTATTTAGGGAGTTGCAAGAAAGTTGATACTGAATGTATCTGTAAAGTGTTCACTGATTACTTTTTTTTTTCACTAAATATCCAATCTTGTAAATCACACATAATAACATAATAACATGGTTATCTTAAGGCACTCGCAGCACTTAGTAAAGGTCAGGGAAAGATCTTGTTTTGGTTAAGTAAGGACAGAGTTATCAGTGGCACAACACACTTTTTTAACATTTAACAAAAAAGCACAACCATATCAAACTTTTGAGCCATAGATGGGAGTCACGATGATGTTGTAACTGTTGAAATACTCAAAATTTGCTTTTCTCATAGTTTGAATTTCTCTTATTTTGCTTTGAGACTACAAATTTTTTTAACAAGTTGCAAACTTTGGGAAAGAAAAACTCCAAAAAAGTGTAAGATTTAGTAACGTTAGAGTTTAAAAACATCAGGATGGTATGAGAAAATGTAAGATATTCTTGTAACCGTTCTTTTAAAATTATCAGCAAACAGTACAGTAACTTTATTTTGGGGTTTGATTAAATAATTGTGTCAGGTCATGAAAGTTATACAACAAAACTGTACAGAGGTTGGCTCCTGCCCTCTGATCTGCAGTCAGAGAGATTTTAGTTTATAGTTGGAAAGAATGTGTGTCTGTTAGATCATTATCTTTTCATACAAATTTGGCTGCAATGTTTTCTGCTCCTCAAGTTTGGGAGTATCATAATACATTTCTCTACTGGTATCTATTGGGAGGCCCACTCTCTCCTGGCAGTCAGTGAATAATCTAATTATATGTTTTCATTGATATAATCATCCCTCAGGACATTCATCCTTTCCTCTTCTCTGCCTGTTTGCATGCCTAATGTCTTTCCCTCCCTCTGTGTGTTTGTCTTTCTCTTCTATCTGTGCTGCTCTTCCTCAGTGGCCTGTCCTCTCTCCTGGTCTCCTTCCTGATCTTGTTGAGAGGAGGTTGTTTGGCCCAGATGTTACCTATCTGTAAACACCTGAGGCTGCTTGGTGTGTCTTCTGTATCCATACTTTTTTCCTGATTTATTCTGTAACATGTGACATTTAATGCATGTCTCTGTCTGGGGAAAGAAATATTTCCTTTGTCACTACTCCTGAGGTTTATTTTAATGTCCTGCCTGTTACAGTGAGGCAAATATAAGTAAGGAAATCTTTCAGTGTCTTGGTAAATTATTTCAAATTTTGTCTGCGTGCTTCGTATGGAAGATAATCTGAAATCCATTTCCTAATTCATATTTCATTATTTTATTCATGTGTGTACTCATACCATGCTGCAATGTTGGAAAACAGGAAACCTCAGGAAAACCTTCTGTCGTTACAATTTGGGAGCTTTCGCGTATTATACCAATGTAGTTATCCTGGAGAGTAATATAGGCACCCTTTTGTCAAATTTCATCAAGAGCTCAGGCGCTGCCATAAACAACGCAGGTGTCTCATATAGGAGAGACAGCCGTCACATAGGCCCATGAAATACGGTACGCCGGAAGGTTGGGAACTTCTTAGGACTTGAGGAGTGAAACAACCTAAAAGCCTCACTAATTAGACACAGACATACACATGTTTACAAAGTGACAGGGAGGGGGTCAGGTTTCTGTATCTGTGTGGTGTTATATATATATATACACATACATATACATATATATATTTTTAATCGCTTTTAATTTTTAATGACTACGCAGTATTTTTTAATTTCTTATTTACGTGAGTTATTAATTTATGCGATTTATTGCTTAATTGTTATTGTGGGGCTGGGCTGGGGTCAAAAGTTCGGGGGCGGTCAAAAGTTCAACCTGTCAGAGTTTGACAAAAGGGTGCCCATATACTCTCTCTCTCTCGTTTCATCATGTGATTAAAAACTTTTATCTGAATGTAAACTTCAAACATGTTGTTGCTAAGCAACAGAACAATGCGCATCTTTAACTCTCCTCCTCTTCCTCGCTCCTCTTCACCTCCACCTTCTCTCTTTCTATTTTCACCGGCGTGCTCGACTTCCTGGACTTCTTCTTTGGTGCGGGGTCACTTGACTCCTGCCGCTGCTGCTGATTGGTCGGTGGGCTAACACAAGCCTCTCCCCGTTGGTCCTCTGTGACTCCATCGTCTCGTGACACAGGTGGACTGTTCCTGTGGGCGGGGCCAGGAAGGGGAGCAGGCGCCACCTGGTGGGTGTGAAGGTTCTGACAGCGTTCAGTTTTCTCCAGCGGGTCGAAGGAGGGAGGAGAGTCCCGTGAGGAAGCACTGCATGCTGGGAGGAGAGTGGGAGGAGGCGGAGCCTGGGGATGCCGGCCTGACCTGTGGGCGGAGCCACTCAAGGTGAAACTCTGGTTCAGATTCTGGGGTCCAGAGGGAGGAGGGGCTGCAGGGGGCGGCGTGTCCTCCGAGCCGCCATGTGTCAGGTTCATGTGAGCGTTACACCCGTTTCTGTGGGTGCGCAGACGGACGCGTGTGTGAGCTTCGTCCTCCTGCTGCCAAAACGTGTCCCTG
>JAQMCX010000018.1:1150911-1165629 GCA_029814765.1 Acanthurus leucopareius | reverse complement strand
CAAGTGCGGCCTATATATGTACAAAATCTTTTTTCTTTTTAAATTTAGTGGGTGTGGCTTATATTCAGGTGCGCTCAGTAGTCCGAAAATTACGGTACCTAAAAATGTCTTAAAGTGTAATTGTTCTTTTTGCATGTTTTTGTACATCTTCCTAAAGCATTTTAAGTGAGTTTTTTTTTGCCTGAAGAAAAACACAAACAGGATTAGAAATGACTTTGACTTACATATTTTTATATATATAGATAATGCAATAATGTAGTTTTCATAAATTCTTGAGGTCACAATAACTATGAAATAAAATTCTGACACTGTGACAGCCATGTTGCATGTTTCAGCCCATCAGCTGCACATAAACTCAACATCACCGCTGATCACTTTGCAAACCATACTATAGACGCTCAGATTTTTTTAATGTATTTTCCCAACTTCCAACAGGCAAACACCAAAAACTGAGTTATTTTAAGAGCAGTTTGCTATGAGAAGTTCTTACTGTGTTACCTCACAATTATATTTAATTCTGGAAAAAAAAAAAAAATAACAGAGACTGTGTTCGGCGACTTTTATGAGTAAGAAAAGACACATTTAAAAATGTTTAAATTCTACAGTCTGCAGTGGATGAGCAGTCAGAATACAAAGTTTACATTGTTTATAGTTAAGAGGCTACAACAACGCTGTGGTCCTTTATGTTGGCGTGAGGATGTGTGGATGGATTTATGACATGTGGAGGCAGCTGTTGAGAAAGTCCCAAAAACCTGCATCATTCCTGTGTTAGCTTATTGTTTCGCATATTTGCTGAGTATTATTGACATGTTCCTGTTGTAATCTTCCAAACTACTGTTTGCCAAACCATTCTTTTTATCTTTTCAATTTTTAAAAATGCGTTCCTTTTTTCAAGCACTTCTCGAGCAGTTCCTCGGCAGTGGAACGGTGATGCGTTGGCTGTCCAGCGAGCATGCAGGGAAAATGCAGAACTTCTACAAACGGCTACGTCCTGTGTGTGTGTGTGAGTGTGTGTCTGTCTCTCTGTGTGTCTAGTCGTCACTCTCGAAGGTGTGCAGGTAGGTTTTGAGGCTCAGGGTGCTGGTGTAGGTGAGGTTGGTGGAGCGGTAGAGGTCCAGGCCCGTTAGGATCTCCACGTCTCGGACACGAGCCGTGTGGAGCTTCAGCAGGTCTTCGACCCACTGCGACTCGTCCTCGGCACTCTGCAGAGACACAGACAGGAAGTGATTATTCACCTTATCATTTAAGCTCCTGTTCACCATAGTTTTAAATTTAAAAAGATTTGTCTTAGGAAAAACTGCAAAGCACAAAGTTTCTGAACACGTTAACTCTGCTCCAGCCAACTAACCATCTACTCGTCTGCAGGCCTGCAGGGTGAGTTATGGCTGACACTCTAATGATCTTCATAATGTTAAGCGGTCGTCATATTGGGTGTTTGTACTTTGAAAAGCTGTTACACACAGATGAGAGGAAAGAATCTGGAGCACAGCTGAGACAAAGCCAGAAGCAATTAACTATTTTGCAACAACCGAAAGTTTTCATGCCTCTAAGCAAAACTTATGCAAGATAGGTGGACCAGGTCAGGTTGATTTTTCAACAGACTGAAACGGTTTCAGTGTCTTTCATCATTCACTTACTTCAATAAAATTCCTCTTAACTGACCGTTTTTTGTTTTTTTTTTGGGTTCGAGCTTCTTAAGTATGATGATTCACACCTTTGCAGAATTTTAGATACTCATAAACTGAAACTCTTTGGCTTATTGCTGGTTATTGTTTTATAGGGAGTAAATGATTAATTGATTTATGGGTTCTGGATTACGAAAACTCTGAAAATCAAGATTTGACCAGGTGTTGCTGGCGGCTGCTCTTTGGCAGAAACACATGCTCACCTGACTTACCAAGCAGCCGAGCAGCTAATAACAATGAAAACTGCTCCGACATGACTCTGAAATGAAGAAAACACCCAGCGGCTCACCGCCACATGTCAACACACCCAGTGATGTAGGAATGTGTTGTATTTACTCCCACTCTGTTTCCTCATAATCGTGTTAAATAGTTTGTGTGTCTTTAAACATCACACAGAACACAGTCATGGTGCACGCCTCTGTCCTGTCACGTCATGTGTAATAACCACTGTTACTGCAACATTCACAGTCTTAATTGGTGTTTATGTCGCATGTTGATGGAAAAGAGCATCCGCACACTGATGCCAAACCACAAATTAGCTGAACACAAAAATGTAATAAACTTTAATCATGCTCCATAACACGAGCTTACCAAAGCCGCCAGTGGTTTTCCATTAAAAAGTGCCTTTTTTTCTCTTTATTTCAATTTATTTTCTGTATAATCCTTTTGAATCCATTTATTTATTTTCTACTCTTCCTTACTGTAATCCTTGAGCTGCATTATTTCAAACAATTTGTCAGCCTTTTGCCGTTTTGACAAGGTCTGTTATAGGGAGGGTTGTTAAATTTATCAGTTTGTCGCTTTATCGCTTTTATATTTTAAACTGTTTATAACACAGTAAAACCAGCTGCTCACTCATAAATAAGATTAATGAATAAAGTCATGCTTACAGCAGGTTTGCAAACCATGTGACAACCTCCAGGGCTGGAAGAGGAAGCCAACATAGAAATGCCAAAATCTGCAGTTCCTCAAATGGCCCCTAGGGGCAGACTCTGAAAGCAGGTGAGCCTCATATTAAAAAGCCCAACTCTGCTGCTCTGACGTAAACATTCCTGTTTTCTGGCACATGTAGCAAACACCAACACTACGCACAGACGAAGAAGTGACTAATAAATCAAATTAATCATTTGTATGTGATTAAATCGTTTCCTTTACAAAGCGACAATGTGCGTTATTGCTGGTAACATATGAAATTAGAAAATCCTGGCAAATCCTGATGAGTCACACATGTGAAGCTCCACAACCCTGTCAACAATAACAAGGATCCAAAAAAATGGACCAAGTTTGAAACCACCCTGCCTTCAGCCGAGAGGCGAGATTATTTTATTTGACAGTCAGTTACAGTTTGATTTGGAGTGAGGAAAAGCCTCAGTTGATCTACCGACTGTTGAATCTCTCAGGGGAAAAAACCAGAAAGAATCTGCTTTGTCTGGGTTGACCATGTTAATTTGAAAGAAGTCCCTTATTTTGTCCTATTTTGGATACGTGAGAGAGAAAAACACAACTTTGTGCAAATAAACTCAAGATTTCAAGACTCAATTAGAAATCCATACAAAGTCTGTTACACTGAATCCAACTCTGGCAAAGTGAAAATGGAACGAGAGAGGACAGAAGTGTTGGCTGCGCCACCTTTGCACTGAGGCTGATTTGAATGCTAAGCTAAGCTAAGCTAACTGGCTGCTGGCTCAGGCATATTCCACAGAATGTTGAACCTTTTTCTTTGCGTTTCTTTCTCTCAGGTTCGTGTTTTGTTTCTGTTCTTCCTCTTGAATTTTGAACAAACATCTTGTGTGACTGAATCTCGTTAAAGTGCAGGGAGATGATTGCGGTCACGTCATGCCCGAAGCATCTCGATAATAAAAAATGAGACAGCAAAGAGGAGACAGACAGACACAGTCAGAGACCAGCTGGACTAAATAATGAAGCAGTTTAGCTGCTGAAGAATAATTTTTCTTTTCTCTGTAGTCGGTGGAGACTAAACTCCTGGACTGATTCTCGTCTGCTGGACAAAAGCACAGCAATAATGTTTGTCTAGCTCATTTGTCAAAGCAATTCATCTGATCAGAGCTGTTTGTACGTCTGCGTGTGTCTGGAGTTCCTCTGCATCCTTCAGGCCAAAAATGGATTATTTTTTATCACTACTACAAGAGCGTTCTAGCTGTTCCTGAAAGATTTTACATATACTTTAATTATGACTCAGTGAGTGACTCATCAGCATCCAAATGACAACAGGAGCATTTTGACATTTTGTGCACAAAAAGCGAAACAGCAGCATTAGAGTAATAGGTCACCATCTCTGGTGAACAATCAAAAGTCACAAGAATAAATATGATATTATATATTATGAAGCCAGATTAGCTTCAGGCGGCACAGTGATGTCAGGGCATGTCAAGTTCTTCCCTGCAGCTTTTCAAACCTCAGGAAAATGTCACTTGAGTGACTGATAACTGACGTTTTTATTCACTTAATTACACTTGATTGTAACCGGAACAACATGTTCATTACTGGCACAGTCGTCACTTTACCCTTTTCTACTTCTGTTTAAAATAAAAATATGATTCTCTTCCTGATTCTGGATATTTTTAAAAAAATCTCCTCTCAATATTCCAAAGTAGAAACTAGGGCTGGGACTTTATCGCATTAATTACAATTAATTAATTACAGGAGTGCTGAGTGGAGGAATGCTGAGCTGGTCTGCACAGAATGAATAGTTTAATAAGAAAAACACACAAAAAAGGTTGTTTTCATCATTGGCTCCAGTGCTGAGGTGTTTATGGCCATTTACTTGATTTAGTGATGGATAAGAGCCTTTTTAAATGAAACGTAAACATTAGTTGATGCAGTAAAACTGTTCACATCAGGAACATCAAACGATAGCAGTTTTACACTAAATACAAAGGAACTGCAAGAAACGTCTTCTTGTTAAAAAGCCTCACACTGTTGACAGGAGAGTGGAAAAGGAAAATGCACTTTCACAGTCTTTCCTTTCTAAGAATTTGGAAGATTAAAGCATCAGTCTGTTGATATTAAAGGCTTTTCTTTTAGTCAATAAAACCCTAAAAACACTCAAATCGTAAATAAATGGTTTATCTTCTTCCTTCATATTTTTCCAAAACCAGTGAGAGCGAGAACATGCAGGGCAGATGGAGTTGGGAAGACGTTAAGCTTTAAAAAATGCAGTGCCACGCTATTAAAAATGCAACCTGCAGGTTTAACTTTTAACTTTTCATGAACATCACTGTTTTTCACAAGGCATTTTTTCTCACAGTATGCTTCCGTGCATTTTTTGCAGGTTAACTTCACTGCTTCAACTGCAGCAAATCACAGCAGTGCAGCGCACACACACACACACACACACACACACACACACACACACACAGTGCCCCAACAGACCAGTGGTGTGAACTTCTACAGCTTCTTGGTTTTAGGGTTTATAGGTTGCTGTATTAGCAAGGCGATAATTGCAGATTAGTTTCAGCTGTAAACTATAAATCCTTTACGAGTCTCACACTGTTCCTGCATGGAGCTGTAAGACATTTCGACATAAATATTAGCCCAGCTGAAAGTGGCTTTATTATTTCCACAGATCCATTAATAGGAACCCATATCTTTAGGAAAATATGCACCCATAAAACAGGCACAAAGAGGAGGAAAATTTGGAACAACTCCTGGAAACACACCATCATGTTGTTCCTCCAAAGAGCTACCGGTCATTTAAGGATAAGCGCTGAAAGCAGCTGCACATTTTTAGCTGATGGGAGTAGATTTTTTTCTGCATGCAGAGAGCAGCTTTTTCCTTTCCTTTTTTTAAAACCCATGACTCCTTCATGAAGACACTTTGACCAGATCAGCTCACACACTCATTCACTTTAACCTTATGCAGCAAGAAGAAACTGGTTATTATGAACTCATCACTGGACTTCTAAAGAAAGAGGACATGTGGTCTTTGAATGCACACACCATTTCACCCAGTTAACCTAAAGACACTCATCAGCACAATCACAAGTTACTGATCCAACAGAGATTTGTCAGAATCAATGAAAACAGGATTTTTTTCAATGATAAAATTCTCCAAAAGGGTGCCTACACAAATTAAACTCACATTACGTCACATTAAAATGTCTAAAAACATCTATATCTTTGTTCTTTGTGAGTGTACACGTTCTGTGTACTAACGTCAGAGGAATCTGCCATTTTATTCAAGATAAAATTTCATTTTAAATCTCATCGCTAACTTTTTCAATGCTATAAAGATTACTTTAAGGGGTGTTTCAGTTCACGGTTAAGTGTCAGATGTTACATGATGTAATACTAATTCAATTTACAGAGTATTTATTAATGTCATGTTATCAACTGCATTTGATTTTGCCTCTTTTTTGAAAAAAAAAAAAAGAGCTCAGGCTCAAAAAAGGCTATAACAAGGTTGATTTGGGTGGTCATAGGTGGTTTCTGTGTTTAGGAGATAAAGAAACAACGAAGGATCCTGAAGCTTAAACAAAAAGCATGAAACTTAATGGGCTTTATTGAGACACTCTCCACAGCCAGCATCCCTTATCGGCTCCTTTGAACAGAAAATCTGATAAAACAAAATTATCTTTGTGTTGAAAAAACGCCGTCGCTGTGAGACCAGCTCAGATTTTCCCCATCATCCCCTCTTGTTGATCATAACACACTGACAGACACCTGAAAGCATCCATCCACCCACTGAAACCATTAACCAGATTTTCCATGTCCATGTTCCCAGGCCAGTATGAAGAAAAGCAGGTGACATTTCGTGAGAGTGGCGAAAGGGTTTAGACGGAATAAAAACAAACATACTGACGAGCCTTAACTTCAACATGATGCAACACACACCCACAGACACACTACTGACCTTTACAAGCAAACTGATTTCATCATTAAAAAAACACATCAAGTCCTTTCAAAGCACTTAGAGGACAGACGATGTAATCAGTTTATCTTCTTTACCCACTTCAAAGCCTGGTTTCCTGATCTGCTTCTCGGTAAAGTTCAGTGTTCGTGGTTAAAAAAAGGAAAAAAGAGGACTTTTAGGAAACACAGTGTGAACAATAATGTCCAGTATTGCATCAGAAACTTTGTACCTGAGACATTAAATCGTCCTTCAGCAGAAAAAACATACAGACGAGAAAAAAGGACAGAAACTGGAGGAAAATAACGCAAACACACGTCATAAACCGCTACACAAATGGTTTGCTTCATTTTCTGTGTAAACTCACAGTTTGTTGGAGTGTTAGCATGCTAACATTTTCTAATTAGCACCAAACACAAACAGCTGAGGCTGCTGGGAATGGCATTAGTTTTTTCTGATATGTTCATAAAGGAAAATACTGGCAACACTTTTATTGAACCAAAAGTCACCAGACAGAATCACCGAAGTCACATCATCTGAAAACAATCAGCGTTTGTTCAGCTTTCATGCTAAGATCTTCAGGTATAATCACCTTTGCAGCCTCACAGCCAGCAGAGCCAGAAGTCAAGTTTTCAAGTGACAGTTCGTGTCCAGTCAGTCGCCTGATTAACAGTTTCCGGCTGACATTGGCCAACTTTTCTAAAATAGCACTTAATTAAAAATGCAGACGGTATCAGATTTTGTCTTGTGACAGATGACTTTGACAGAAACTACGGAACAACCGGACATTTCTCCCTCCTCTTCTCCCCCATCCACCCAACTCAAAAAACCACATGGACAATGTTTTTGGTTTTTGAATTTATGAATCTTATGGAAATTACCTGAACATGTCACTACATTTCAAACTGTTTTTCTGTTCAGTGCAATATTTTCCTGTGTACTTATCTATTTATATTTATATTCAAAACTAATACTGCAAAAGTGCAATAACTCAACTCGCTGCTACTCTGCTCTGTGCAATATTCCATGTAAATATCTTGTCATTATGTCCCTTTGTAACTGATAGCCACTGTTTATTTACACTTGCTTATATACAGCTCTTTGCACTTGTATTTATATATATATATATTTATATAGCTACATACAGTTACTGTATTTTCCTTACTCCCAAACACTGACTGATGCAACTCTGGAAGCCAATGCAATGAAATTTCATTGCCCAAATGCACTGCTGTGTATTTGAGAAATGATAATAAAGGAAGTGTTAGTCTAAGAAAAACCGGTGGACAGACTGGTGGAGGAGGATTTCCAGCGAATTGCAGCTCATTCTTATCATCACAGTTCCAGTTAGCAGAGAAAATATGTTCCCCTGGAAGTCACTGACTTCTCTTTGAACCTGAGTGGACCTGAGTTTTCACATCGCTGCACTTCACCTTAAAACAATGAATTTTGTCAACGCTGTCACGTTCAAACGTTCAAATGAGACAGTTTGTCAAAGAGTCTGATGTGTGTGAATGTCATCAGCCGCATGTTTCAGCCTGGGATGCATATATTCATCCATCCATCCATCCATCCATCCATCCATACATCCATACATCCATCCATTCATTTTTTAAAGTGAAAAAAGCTAATTATTTTTCTAAGTCATTATTTAATCAACTGACCACCAGTTTTTTCTCTATTTACTTATTTTCAAAGACTTTAAAGACGAGACGTCCTGAGTTTTTTATGGACTAGAAACAGGAAATGGCTGAAAGTGTTTCTGCATAAAAGAGTTTAAATCAACACGTTCTTATGAATGAAATTCAAAAAAGCAAAGTCAAGGTCGACTTGATTTTAAAGTGTTTTGCGTGCGTGATGACATTACGTTACGTCATTTAAATGAACTGTGAGACGGGAAAATTCCATGACTTCCATATTGGGTCTGAACACCCTCCTGCTGTGCGATCCTGCAGTCGGTTGACTGACGGCGAGAAAACAAACAAACTGAACAAACTGTCGTTGTAATTTTTTTTTTTCCAAAACGTGTGTTTCAGCATCTACACACTGAGTGACAACATGAATACGTGCATGAATGAGCATACTCATGCTCTGATTCACCAAACACACACACACACACACACACACGCCCGGTAAGGGAGTTCAAATATATCAACTTTGGCCTGAAATGTGTGTTAAATCACATCTGAGCTCACAATCCTTATTCAAATGTCATTTGTCACCTTTTCTTTGACTCCTGATCTCAGGGCAGTTACGAAATCAACAAGCTTCATCTGAAAACTTTTTTTTTTCTTTCTCTCACTGTTTAAATCATCTGTTTGGAAATTTCTTTTCCTCTCTCCGTCACTTCTCCTCCTCCACACGCTGAAGAAGTCCATGTTTCTAACATCACCGGGATGGAAACCATTCGCTCAGCGTCTAAACTTCAGGGGATCTCTGTTATCTCTGTCTCTGTGAATAACCTCCACCATGTTTACTTCATGTTTACAGTCTCCTTTCAGTAGCACTTTACTTAATTTTGCACTGCAATAACACTGACTGATTCAAGGTGGAAGGTTGAAAGAGCTGCCTCAGGCGTCGTCTCACTCGTAGGTGGATGCACGTGGCTTCAGCATCCTTGACATTTTTCAGGATCTAAATGTTTCCTCCCCTGATGATCAACACCACCCCCAAAGTCAGTGACGTAGCTGCTGGTGTAAACAAACAGCATGTCCGTTTCATCATCTCCTGGAGGACCAGTGGGGTTTAAGTTCAATGGTGTGTAAACTTCATGTTCATACGATTTACGAAACCTGCAGGTTTTCTCACAACAGGGCAGTAGAACGGATCAAAAGGTCAGAATGGATCACAGCTGCCGCACCACAAATGACTCATTACTCAGATTCACAAGTCATAGCCCGCTGATGTTATTACAATACAAACACACACCTGAAATGTTTGGAAATGTGGAAATTTTAAAATTTCTGAGGTCCGTAAGGACTCACAGGCTAAACCTCAGACCTCTCGCCTTATAATGTCTGAGTCAGAGAGTCAGTCTCACAGAGTCCGATGAGTTGATGCTGCTGTTCACTGCCAGATTTCACTATTTCTTTTCTGTTCCCTGTTACTTTTAGCCAATTTATAGTGACTTATTTATACCACTTCAGTTAGATTTTTTGGTAAATTATCCCCAAAAAATTAAATTATCCTTCTCTTTAAAAACCATCACAGACTTCTCCCTGCTCAAGTCAATTTCATTTGACTATGACATTTAAATAATAATAAGGAAACGTCAAAATATTATTCACAGCCTGTAATTACAGACAGTCATCGGTGTCACAAATGACGGGAAAGTCTGGGTGTGACTGTTCGTATGAATGTGTTCGGTTACCACCAGTTTTCTTAGAACATTATCATCCATTTTCAAAAATGAGAATATTCCAACTGAAATTTCTAAAAAATAATATGCAATTGCACCGAACTGTATATCTGTAACCCCATTTGAGGGGGATGGATGACTAAGCGTGACTCATGATGGGTGTGAGTCACAGCAGTCCATGGTAAAGGAGGGTAGAGTGGTTATGATTGATTAAAATAATGATACTATTTTTATTCTTATCACTAGGAAACATCTAAAAACTATCAAGAAAATGAATGACTTGTTACTACCAGGAGGTCAGTGAGTGTGTGTGGGTATGAGTGTGTGTGGGTTTGTAAAGAGCAACTTCTGAACTTCTGAAGAAGCCCATTTAAGATTATATGTAAGATTCCTTGACATGGGGAGGAGGCCTCGCTCCTGTGAAAGCTAGTCCGCATCTTTCGTCCGTGTTTTCAATTTCCTCGAAAGTTACTCAGCCTTTCTAAAAGCCATAAGCTCTCAAACGCATCTTGTGCTGGCAGGAAATTGGTCCTTTAATCTTCCAAGAAATGATGCTGAAGCATCCCGGAGCCTCCGTCAGGTCCTGTGGGTTTCCCGGCACAGCAGCTAGTGCATCTTGTTAATTTCCCAGACACAACCGAGGCAGCTTCTCTGCGGTCCTTCCTCTTGAGAGATGGATTTACATCGTCTCCTGCATCTCATGGACGTCCACAGGGACATGTGGGTAACATACAGGGAGGGGTTCCCTTTGCCAAGCTCGGCAAAGAAGAGGGATGCTGAACTCAAACATGGGAGAAAGAAAGAAGTGACTGCACGAAGGCTGATGTTGACTTTCTGCAAACAGTTGATCTGTAAGCATCTGTTTGACTCATCCCCATCAAATTCAGGCCAAAAAACAAATTTTGGTTGTAGTGTTGTGACGCCCTTTTGTGTAATGTAATGTGTGTGATATGTGCTCATGGTGTAACTATTGTGTGCACAGATTTACAGATGAGAGCGTCAGTGATGCCTGACATCCGGTTTCCCGCCCAAAGAAGCCGACAAGATGAAACATGTCGTTCCAACCCTCCGGAAAACCATTAACCTCCTTCTCGAACCAGCACAACCAGTAAATAAGTCAAGACAACCTGACATTTAGAGGCACAGATGGGATCCTCCAGAGCTCGAGTTATGAGGAAACAGACTTCAGGTTCTTCATTGATCTGTGCTTCAATATCTGCTGCTCAGAAATGGCGCAATAATGCAGCTGCTCTCACACTGAACTATATTAAGCTCAACTTTCAGCTGCAGCAGTTTGGCAAACAATGCCCCCTGTTGGATCTTAAACAACATTTGCAGGCGGTGTCACACCAAAGAAACAAAAGATGCAGTTTTGTTTTTATTATGGCATTTTTGTGAAATTCAAAAAGTCCAATTAGACTTTAAATAATAAAATATACTTGTATTGTTCCACTTTTTCAGAATTTCCTTCAGCTGCAGAGGATATGACATAAATCCAGCTGCAGTGAGGGAAGTGAGTTACCTGTTTCTGAGCTGTCACAGTCGTTAGTCATATGAGGATTCATTTTGCAAATTGGTAATTGTCAGTGAATCGACCTTGACTCATAAATCTGCCATACAGTTGTAAAATCTGGGGCTGCAGAATGAGTCATAGTTAAAATCTTGTATTTATATGGTAGTCTTGGCTTGCACACATGCCTGAACACGTTCGCTGATTCTTTTGGCAGCGGTGACGGGATTCCCTTCTGTGGCTGTAAACAATGAGTTTTCTGCTCAATTCCATGTTTTGCAACCTGCTGGTATCCAAGAGACGAATGCAAAAGATGAAAACAAAACCGTCACTTCTCTTTTGTACCAGAAAAAGTTTGAAAATTGAGCTAAACATACCAAAAGTTTTCATTGAAATTGCAGATTTCACTTCCATTTCTGTCTTTTCACTGACTATTTTGACTTCAGTAAAAAAAAAATATACTCTTCTTCACTCACAACGCGAGACAAATTCAATGACTTTCTGTGTTTAAAGTTTGCAGCTAAAGTGAAGAAGCAATAAGTTTGGCTTAGCATATTATATTTAGAATAATATATGCATTTTATCAGCCATTTCCCATAAAACACAAACTGCTGTTTATGGTTTGTGGACTTCTGAACTTACAGAGTGCCAGTCGTTTTCTTTGTCTTTATTTTCCCTGCAATATATCCATCATCAGAATATCCATGTATCTAAAAATTTTTTGTGTCATTTCTTTCGGGCCAGAGTGAGATGTGTGAATGGGTTAAACCTTTACATCATGAACAAATCATTAAAGCAACAGTTTCACTTTTTGTAAATTACAAATCTTTTTTTGCTGAGAAAAGATGTTCGGATGGAAATTCTCACGTCTGTGCAGTACATGTGAATGTAAACGTGTGTTTTAACTTGTTTAAACTTGACAAAAGATCTGATGACCGTCATCATCTCAGTGTGACACAGAGATAAAGTGGAGTCGAGCAGAGTTTAGTCTCTTCTCGATGTTTGGCTGGGGAACACTGATGCATTGGATTCTATATCACGAAAGTCACGTACGCATCGAGGTCCATGAGTCCAAGATACTCCACTCACTCAAGAGCCTATAAACACCAGCTTTACTACTCACTCTCAATTGCACAGAGTTTATACATAGAAATGAGCATGTATTTGTCTTTTCATTAGAATCCATTGATCACACTTCTCCTTCAGCACCGAGCAGCTGGGACTGTTTGTCGGGCACGAACGGCCAAATGTTTTTGCCAAAAAACTTTTACGAAAGATGTCTTCAGGGAGCTTAAAGCACTGACAATACAGAGCAGAGGGTCAGGATCACAATTCAGATGGTGTGTTTGGACCACTTGCTCATAATGACTCAGAGGGTGTTACATAGAAAAAATATTGTCCCTTCTAGTTCATAGAAATTTACAGAACTCTTCCCTAGAACTGTTTTCATGGCCAGATGACCCAGCTGCAGCAATCAGGACGCTTAAGTAAGGACAGACATGTAAATCAGCCTCTATTTGTAGAATAATATGGACAATTTGGACATTTTAGAGGCACACGGTGTTCATTGGGGGATTTGTTGCTCAACAAATTTTCACCTAATGGGAATCGAAACTCTAAACCAAAATAGGGAAACAACAACAACTGTGCTGAATTGAAGGTGGGAAGGAAGAAGAGAGTTCCCCTTTGTGTGAGGCACATGATCTCATGTTGATGCCTACAGATAATGTTGTAACACACAGAGACTGTGTGAGTCAGCCTCTCGACATGGAGGTTTACCCAAACATCACTTTAAAAGGATTCTCCTCAAGCATCTGTGGCCACGGCACACGTGCTGCGAGGAAGTTTCCTGTACTCTGCAGCAGAGCAAGTTCATAAAGTTGCACAACAGCATGAGCATGTTCTGCAGGACGCAGCCTGAATAAAAAAAACAAGTTAAATATTAAAAAGGGTATATATACAGCTGGAGCACCACGGCTGAAAAAATACAACTTCTGTTCATTGACTGAAACTACGGAAAGCAGCTGTTTTGACTTGTCTTTGTTTTAGTGAGCTGGTTTTAGTTAAAGTCAGATGTTGCAGACAGAGGAGCATTGTTAATTTATGTATTTTTATGAGGTGATTGTAGCCAATAAGAGTTAGGTATTGACCCTTAAGTGATCACTTTATCAATAAACTATTAAAATCATATTATTGCTGACTGGTCAGATAGATGAATACAGAAAAGTATCTCTTACATTTTGCCAAAATTGAATTCACTGCTGCATTGAAAGTCATTAAACAACATTTTACTGATGTAGCTGCGATTTTAAGTTAAAAAAAAAACATCAGAAGGATTCTGTCGATTAATTCAACCAGAAACAGAATCATGCACAAGGGAAAAAGGAAAAGAAAAACTTAAGTGATCTCCTGAGAAAAAAAACATTCATTTAATGACTAAACTAAGACAAATTCCATGTCAGTGACTCAACAGAGAACAAGCTGGGTTTAATAAATGAATCCTATCACGACCTGTTTACACTGTGCAGGTTTTCTGTTTGCTAAATGTAGAGGTTCTTCATTATAATGGAGCTACGGTGTAACGTATAATGTGTGCACGTCTACAGTCTGTAAGTAAACATGCACAGATGGTTTATCTCTACGCAGCAGCAACGTCTGCAGAACCACACGAAGGCTTCTGCAAAAATGAAAACTGGCATCTTTCACTGCCAAAAGTCTGATTTCCTGAAAAAAGCAGATTTTATTTGTGTTTCCCCCTCAGAACCGAAATAGAGTCTGTTAGCAATCCTTGGAAGTTAAAATCCCACAGCACCTCTGATTCCTGAAAGGAACAGAGAGTCAAATAACTTTCAGGATATTTTTAAAACCAATCCAAGTTGTCAAAGTGGAAATATGCTCTGAACAACTGAAATCTGCAGCCTGGAGAATCGAGAAAAGAGCTCATTTATTACACTTTTATTTTGTTTTTTCAGTGTTTTTTGTCTTTGTTTAAGGTTAAAAAGTACAGTAATTTAATACATTTCTCTTTCTTTTATGATGTGTTTAAATTGCATGAAAGCAGTTTTCCCACTTAGTGGCCTCTATAAGTTTTGCAGGAAGCTGAGCAGCAAGGTTATTTTAGTTAACGAAAACGAACGAAAAAACGAAAACTAGAATTAAAAAAACATTTTTGTTAACTGAAATAAAATAAAAATGAGAGTTTGAAAAAAAAAACTATTACTAACTGAAACTGTATTGTGTGTTTACAAAACTAACTTAAACGAACTAAAATTATAGCGAAGATTTCCTTCGTTTT
>JAQMCX010000018.1:1117053-1133886 GCA_029814765.1 Acanthurus leucopareius | reverse complement strand
TACCTGCACCTTCAGTCCTCTGCAGGGAGGAAACGTGTTTTACGTTTGCATGGGTGTGTGTGTGTGTGTGTGTGTGTGTGTGTGTGTGTGTGTGTGTGATGATACTCCTTCTCCATCTTAACTCAAAGGAGAAATTATCAGTTGTAATAATATGCTTTAATCTGCACACAAAGGGACTGTGAGCATTGAAAGATATTAATTTAAATTATTCTTAGAAGGGATCATTGAAGGTGTCATCCAATGGGAAACCAGTTCGGAGTGGATTTGCTGGGAGGGGCTGGAGGTTGTGTGTGTGTGTGTGTGTGTGTGTGTGTGTGTGTGTGTGTGTGTGTGTGTGGCTGGGCTGTGATCCAAGCCAACTTGTCAGCTCATACATCATGAGGACGGCTGCTTTCACGCGAGAGACGAATGTCTTCTCATATCTCCATCCACCAGTTTTTCTGAGACATTCGAACACGTCCGAACCTGCAAACTTAATCAAATCACATGTCGCCTTCGTACGTATTTACAGCCGCGAAGGAGCCGAGAAATCTCATGTTTGTGTGTAAATATTCTCACAGAAAGAGAGATAATTACAGATGACTCGAACCTAAAGGATTTGATATGAAGACGAAAAGTCTTGTCTCAGTTTCTTCAGGCTAAATTATGATTCATGTCTTTGTGTCAAACATCTGAACATTTTTATTAAAACAGACTCTTTATCTGCACCTCCTCCCTCCATCTGCACCTCCTCCCTCCATCTGCACCTCCTCTCCTCTCCTCTCTGGTTTCCCTCCTCGTCTCCATCAGGACTCTCGTGTCCTCCCGTCTGCTGCCCCCAGGATGCAGTTCTCAGTCAGACTCGGCGTCTCGTTGTTGGGCTTCATCCTCGTCTCTCTGCTCCCTCAGCCGGCGCGAGGTCAAGGTAAGAGCATCCACCCACCTGATCTCCACCCAACGGGGCCGACGGGGTCAACAAGGCCGATTTACCGCAGGCTAGCTAACAGGCTGATGATGTTTTAGCAGCGGGATCCCACAGGGCGGGTCCACACTGATGCTAAACGGGAACAGCAGGAAGTCAAACGACCTTTGACCCTGTGATGTTCAGCTGGTAACTTCAAGGCGTCTGTTTTGATTTAAAACAAAGTCAGTGAGCTGGAATCAGGATCAGATGATGCTCAGCTTCCTCACAGCTGATTGGTCGTTGCCACATGTTGCTGAACATCTTTCCTCGTTACCTGTTTTCAGTGTTTAAATGAAACTCATTTCCGGCCTCGTTGAACCTCGGCGTGTCTCTGTGTGGAGACGCAGGTTTCATCATCTTCACTCACAGTTTTCATTCAGCAGGTCACAATCTGAGTTTCACCGTGTTGCAGTTTTGATGTGCAGCTTTTGCCCCAAAGACACTGAAAATCATCCTGAAATGTTCGTTTTTCATTTGTCCTCTCGGTGAACTTTTACCAACTCGTTTCTGTCTCAGAGGGAAAAAACCTCGTCGCCAAAATTAAACTGAGAAAATGTGTTTTCTTGTTTGCTGGAGAAACTTGTTCTGTCTGTTCTGCAGTTTTTATCAACACCTGTTTGACATACAGCGGTTTTTGATAAATTTACCTTTTTTGTTTAAAATCGCAGTGTTTGTGTGTTTCCCTGCAGCTCGTCTCCGCCTGTGTGATCGTGTTTCCTGTGAAATCGTCTCTCGTCCTGTTTAACTCATTTAACCTGTTCAGCCATTAACCCGTAACCTCGCTCGTTACCTCATTAGCAGAGAGAGATGAGTCTCCTTAACACCGTCATCGTCTTTAACAGTCTCACACACTCCTCTTTACCTCTCCAGGGATGCAAATGATGGATTGATATTCACGATGTGTCTTTAATTAGCTGTGCTGAGTGAGTTTTTCACTTATTATTCAGGAGACTCCGGCGTGGATCTGAGATCTGAGATCTGAGCTGTTTCTGCTTTTAATGTGCTGGGCGCCAACTTCTAATGTGAGCATGTGGAGGAAGAAAGAAAACACGTTAAACGACTGATGCTTTTAGTTTTCATGCTGCACCCAAACACGTGAAACATCTGCCAGCTGTTAAAGGTTGTCGGCTGAGCTGAACTTGAAACGGGACTCGACCTGCTCGTGTTGATTTATAAGAGCAGATTTGGGTTTGAAAGGTCAGAGTGAAGCTCAGTTTTCAGACCTGGACAACAAAAACTAAATGTTTCTTTATTGAGGAGATACAGATGTGTTCACTGCCCGCAGATGTTGGTGCTCTGACGTCTGATTGGTTGAAATCGGTGCAGAAAAACCTTAAACATGCAGTTCATCTCATGCAGACTCTTATCCTGTCACTGTCATGTTTGAAATATGGCTGAAATGTTGCAGAGAAGAGATGCTTTTCAATGTGACGATACAAGTAAAATACCTTAAAGTTTCATCATTTTCGTGTTTTTTGACCCATTCTGAGAAAAACAGCTTAAAAAATTATGTTTCCGTGTCAGATTTTTAAGTTTTCTTTGTACAGTTGTTGCAAAATTTGTCTTCTTGGGTTTAATTAAAATCAGACCTCGCATAGTTTTCCTCATTATGTTTCAGGCTGCAGCTGGAGATTATTTTCATCATTGATAAATCTGCCAGTTCTTCTTAACTGATGAATAATTTTGTCCACAATGCATCTCTGAAAAGTGGTTCTTACAGTTCAGTGTGGCTCAAGGTGACTTAAACAGCAGTTCAGTCATTTAATTTGCATTATTATCACTGCTGACAAGGAAAAGCAACAAATCTTGAAGGTGAAACCAACAAATATTCAGCAGATTTCCTTCAACAGTGACTGAAGTGATTCATTGATTATAAAGACAGTTGCTGTGTTTTTCTGTCGGTTAGTTGACCGTTGTGTCGTGTGTTTCTCCGTCAGTCGGTTTGCAGCCATGTTTGCCTCAGTGAACGTTCGATGTAACACTGAAGCAGCAGAGTGAGTCCGTCACATTGAGGATATTTGTGGCAGTAAACTGAAAGTGGCGGCGGCGGCAGCATTCCTCAGTGACGAGGCCATAGTTTGCTAACCTCGGCTACACCGCTGACCCAGGAACAGCAGAGGAGTTATGATCAGCTTGGAGGGTTTCCTCTGAGAAACTCTGTTGCTTTCAGGAGTCACATTAACAGACTTGAAGCTTTTCTGTGAGCAAAACCTTTTGCCAACAAGTCGAGCGTGGAAATGTGAAACCAGGAAACTTTCCTCTTTATTTAAATCCTGTTTATTCCGGCTCTTTCTGCCATGTGGGAGAGTTAGTTCGGACCGTTGTTGGGTAAATGCTTAGTCGTGTCCTAAATTACTCTCCAACCCAACACCTGTCACAAATCCTTTAAAAGGTGAAAGGTCAGAGAGTGATTTAAGTGGCTTATCTGAGCTTTGTTGAGGCCTCGCGTGTTTTCCCTTCCCTTCTCCCTCCCTGCAGAAATAATGGCAGAAGGTACCTGCAGGTTTGTGCACCTGGAGGGGAAAGAAGCTGCAGGAATGTGGACGAATGTCAGCGCTGTTCAGTCTAGTTTGTTCTGCAATGAAAGTGTGTGTGTGTGTGTGTTAAATATAAACGCTGTGCAGTAAAAACACTGATCTCTACAGTTCAATCTGCCAATGATTCATTGTTTTCTGCAGAAATAATAACTGGTTTTGGAGTTTTTCTGTTTCATGAACTCACCTCAGTCTCCTCACATGATAATGTCCTCTGGGTTCTCCTGCTTTCTGATCATTTAAAGAAAACTCAAAACTTTGCACATCTGACTTGCTGCACGTCTCCTGAGGGGTTTGACGGACACGTTCTCGACACTTTCAGCAGACGAGTTTGCTGTTTGCACAAGATTCTCCATGAAAAATAGATGAGAATTAAGTTCTCACGTCTACAGGCGAAGTCTTTTGTCTCCACAAGGCTGTTTGCTCAGCATCCAATACTTGTCTCAGTGTGAGAATACAGTCTCACAGAGAAGATCCATGGCTTTCTGTGTGTGTGTGTGAGTGTGTGTATGTGTGTGTGTGTGTGTGTGTGTGTGCACTGCTGCAAAGTAACTGACAGGTTTTCTCAAGAGGCGTGAGAACAAACAAAGCAAACAAACCAGAGCTACACAGGATGAGATCTACTTAGACTTCTTTATGAGCCTGCACTCTAAAAACTCATGCATACACATGCACACACATGGACACACAACACACTGACACACACAACAAACACATTTGAACAAACAGAGAGGTGCGAAATCTGCTTCTGGAGTCATTTGGGATTTGAGCAGCTCTCTGCAGACGAGAGAAAGTCCTTTGTTTCCGAGACAGAGAGCTAAATCCTGAGCCGAAATCCCATGCAGCCTCGTTCTCGTCCCCAGGTTGGTGAGATAACTGCTACAGTTTTCTTTATTTCTGTTTGTGTATAAATATATTTGCCTGCTGTTGAATGCACCAGCCTCAAATTCTCTCCATTGAAATGAGGATTATCCCTCCTGTGCTGAGTTCAAGTTTCTTTGCATACCTACACGAGTCGCCTCCTGCAGATGACGACTGACATAAAGAGGTGGTTCACCCCAAAAACGCCGCCGAGGCGTTTGATGACAAGTCTTATCAGCTGGAATAAACCCTGTTCTGTGGAGAAAACTGCAGGGGAAAGTGGATGAATGAGTTCAGAAAAGACAACAGACACTTTCTCTGTTAATTTGTGCTGTTTTTCAACAAAACAGGGTCGTTTTTGTATCACAGGTGAGACGTCACCTGTTCCAAACACATGATGTCATCACTGTGAGTCTTTTAAAGAGACGGCATGTTTGTCACAAACAGACACAGCAATAAAAAAAAAAAATCCTTCTAAAAGGTCAATTTTTAAGAGTTTCTTTTCCTCGGTTTGTGTTTTGGGTGAATCGTCCCTTTAAGCGTCAGAGCTGCTTCAGGCGTCAGTGACAGTGTGGGTATTTAAAGAACTCAGCGACAGCAAACGTCTCACCTCATAACGACGACAAGAACGAAACGCACAAACCAGTTTGTGGGTTTCGTATCTTATTTTCCACCCGCTGATTTTTTTCTTTTTGTTCATAGTTAACCAAACTCGACCGGGGAATGCGTCCTCTGCTCACTCATTGCATGGGATTTTGCTCTGTGGGTGTGAAAATGATGGGGTGTTGTGTTTGTTGACCCTGGAAATGTGTTTTTTTTGGCATCGCTGTGCTTTACAACGGCCTCGTTCTGCTGCTTTGACCTGCGTCCCAGCGAGGAAACACCTCCGGCCTGCACGGAGCTCAGCGACATGCGATCGTTGTTTCGTGCAGCAGGAGGAGGGTTGAAGCGACTCGATGCTGTTGACTCTTCTGATGGTTCACACACACACAAAACACACACACACACACACACACACACACAGTCTGAGGCCGTTGTAAAGTGTGTCGCATGTTGTGCGACTCGTCGTCACGCTGCTGCTCGGGACAGCAGAGGAATAGTAAACAGATGCTATTCCAGCTTCTTCCCCTTTGTTCGTTTTTCTCCTCGCAGTTAAAAGGAAGTCACATTCACCTTTTTTTTTTATTATCCTTTTTTGTCCCTGATGACGGTTTCAAAGCACAGAGATGCAAAACAGGAGAGAAAGGCAAAGAAAATGAGATCAGGACTGAGAGGGATCAGATAGGAGGACTGAGGGACGTACGAGGATGTGAGCTTAAGACAACGAATATAAGAGAAGGATGCAGGGAGGAGGTTGGAGGAGGGGGGACCAACAGGTAATCAGGATGAGAGTCAGGGGCGTTGCTTTGATGCTACCGGTAAGTGGAGCACAGAAGAAGAAGAAGACGTGTCGTTTCTCCACGGAGACGAGCACAATGCAGGTTCGTCAACACGCGAGGAGGATGAGGATGAAGACGAGGAGGAAGACGAGGATGAGGAGGAGAATGAGAATTTGTTTTTTAATGTGACATCTGTTCAAGCTAATCTCTCTGATGTGCATCCTCTCGCTTGGATGACACACAGTTTCTTCTTCTTCTTCTTCTTTCTTTCTTTTTTTTCTCTCTTCTCCTGACGGTTAAAAACACAGATGGAGCGACTTTCCTCCACGTCGCCAAAACTCTGGAGGGAGTTCAGTCCGACTTCACTCAGTCACCGTTGTGTTTGTGTTTTTAATGGATGAACGACCACGAAGAAGTAAAACAGACGGAGAGTAGACTCAGTTCTGAGCTGTGGTGCTGTTTTACAACCAGTTTCACAGGACAAACACACATTTCTGTCACCTTCAAATTCAAAATCCTCTTGTGTTAATGATAAATATGACGATTAAAAATATACACATCTGGAAATTATTCGTCTTTCAGTCAACTTTACCAGCAGTTTGTGTGAAACTGGTGTTTTTTTACATCAACGCTGACTGAAACAGAATGAACTCCGTCCATTGTTCTGGATGTAACCCACTAAAACTCACTAACAACTGCACTTTTTCTAACATTGAGATAAAATATTGGATGTTTGGATGATGCATGACAGGAATGTTTTTATTATTATTCATTATTCAGATATTTACAGTATGTTTAAAATGGACTTTTACCATGTAAAGCTGTGTATTGTGTTGTTTTCTCTGCACAGTCTCGTCGCCTCGTCGGTTTCGTGCTAAAATCGTGAGTCCCGGCGATCTGCATGTGTCCTGGAAAGAACCAAAAGGAGAATTTGAGAGCTACAAGGTCGTTTACAGCACGCTGCCAGGTAAGATCCAGCTGTGGTCTGCAGATGTGCCCCTGCAAACACTGTTTAATGCAGCTTCTGTCATGGTTCTGTCAGTGAGAGCTCAGCCTGTAAAGGGATGGATCGGAGTTTTTAAATGTGGCTGTTTAAAGTTTCGATCCAGCAGAAAGAGTGATGAAAGGAAAACAAACACTTACTTCTTTGACAAGAGTGATTCTACAGTTTGTTACTGTGTTTTATTGTTACTATGTGACTTAATTAAATCCAAACTAACCCTTTAAAACACAGAAATCACACAAACAACCTCACAAACTGAAGCAGCTCAAGTTCTGCAAAGTAAAGTGCCAGCTTTTGTGAAAGGAGTCTGGTGGTTTTGAAGGGAACATAGATGGATAAAATGGCTTCAGTTCCCCGTCAGACGAAGCTGCTGACTGCAGGGTGAAGTGCTGAAAACATTTCTGATAAATCGTGCTCTTAAGCTGATATTGATTTCTTCTTTCAGCGGCTGAAATGAGTTTTGCTGCCGTTTTCTTTCACAGCAGAACAAAGTTTAGCTTCTGTGCTGCTGCTCGTGTTTTCTGACTGCCATTTACTGCAAAACCTCATGCAACCCTGCTTCAAAAGGCCTGAGCTGCGTCTCTAAAGAGGAGAGGCAGATTCTGTTTCTCTTCAGACTGTTTTAAAGCGAATATTCTCAAAATGTTGCTGCTGAACTGATCAGCTCTGGATCTGTTCTGGTTTCGTTCAGACCAGGTGGAGCTTTTGCTTTGTGCAGAAATCTCCTGGTTTAAATTTGATACATAGAAGGAAGCCACATCCTCACCCGCAGGCCGAGCAGTTCGGCCTCTGTGATGGATCATCTGTCCAGCATCTTGCTGCAGGGCCCCTCAGCAGTAATTTCCACAGGCTGGTGCATCATTAGACGAGCCTCCATCAGCTCCTGCAGTTTAAAGCTGCGTGTCGACGTGATGCTCAGACGACAAGATGGAGTTGTTGTAAAATAACAAACAGAATGCAGGTTAATTGAGATTCTGTCAGTTCACAAATCATTTTTATATGATGCTTGACTTCTTCTGGTGGGACAAAAATTCCAGTTATGCACAGAGGAGCTCAGAGGTTTGACTCTTTACCCCCCGAGGGAGAACAAATCAACTGTTTTATGTGGGTTTCACCTGCATGTTGGTTCATAATTCACTCCTGAGAGAACGAGACATGCAACCACACACAGGATCTGATGCGGCTGTTCAACAAACAGTGAAGGAATCAGTGATGAAGTTTGTTTTCCACAAAGTTCTTCTGAAAACAGTTAAACCAGCTGAACATCGGTCAGTGTGAAGCTCTGCTTGTGTCAGCTTGTGTCAGCTTGTGTCAGCTTTTGTCAGCTTGTGTCAGTTTGGGTCATTTTGCGTCATTTTGCATCATTTTGTGTCAGTTTGTGTCAGTTTGTGTCAGTTTGTGTCGGTTTGTGTCAGGAGTTTTGTTGAAGAGCATTAAAGTTATTTTGCAAGCGATCAGATTCACTTCAGGTGTGATTATGTGCGACGATGAGTAGTTTTTTCTTCTGAGTTTAAGTTAAACCAGCAGCTGTCTGAGGCAGTTTGAGCAAGTTTGAACACTCTGACCGTCATGAAGGAGGATTCATGTGAAAAGTCAGCCTGCCTGTGTTTGAAACTGAGTGTGAACTGACATGAAGCATCAGAGTCAGAAGGTTTGATTCATCTTCTCACTGAGGAACTGATTCCTGATTAAACATCATGATTGATTTAAGGAGATTCTTTCACAGATTGACCATCACAGTTGTAAAGTGTGTGTGTGTGTGTGTGTTCAAACACACATAATAAGCTCATGAGCTGCTCTTTAGTCTAAAAACTGGTGTCAGTTTTTTTAATTGCAGTGAGCAAAAATAGGTTTTTGTTGTTTGTGGATGTGAAGCTGTGAGCCTTCACGTTGTGTCGAGTTGTGATCATAATTGATTAATTTAAAAAATGCTTCCTGTGACGTCAGATGAGCTCAGACTGTGTTTGTGTTTCCTGCAGGCTGAAAGCAAACAGATTATTAACATTAAATCTTTCCTTTATGACCTTTTCACTGCCGTTACACTTTAATTAGACCTCTGAACTTCCATCAGTTCAAGTGATCTGTTTTTTGTTTTAGAGAGAGGATCATTTTCCAACATGGCGTCTTGGTCACAAACATGAACTGGGACGTCCTCATGTACTTTTAGAAGTTAAAAATGGATTAAAAAAAAGACAAAACAGATGATTGAAGTCACAAAAGATGAAAAAATGTTATAGTTTTTTATAACAGTCGGACAAAATAGATGTTCAGGCATTAATTTGCTGTAAAGATTGAACACATTTCTTCACTATTTATGAGCAAATGTTTCATATATTCGTTTTTTATCGGCTTAAACTGTCACCTGGTTCATCATTTTGCCTTTCAGAAATACTTTAGATTGAGTAAAAACAGTTTTTCTTATCATTTCTCAGCTTCATTCTGTTATTTCTTTTCTGTTCTGGTTATTTTTTCCCGCTGAAAAAGAAAATCTCAGTGCAAAGGGATTTTTGTGAGAAGGTGCAGCTGCATGAGCTGCTGTAAAACTGTCCTCTCCTCCCGTTATTGTAATGACGAAGTGCTTCAAGAATCCTTTTTGTTAAGAACTTATAATTATAACTCGGTTAAAAAGATTCCCAGTGTAAGTTTGAGGAACCAGCAGGGTCATTCAGAGGGTTCTTGGAGATAAAGCTGCTGTTTTGATGAACTACAACTCTGTAAAAGTTTTATCTGTTGAGAAGTTTCTCAGTGATGGAGGCAGAAAGACGTTTATGAGCTGAGCTGTGAGCGAACGTTTTAATTATCTTGGAAACTTGAGTTTAGCTGCTCGACCTTAGAGGAAGTCAGTGAAAATCCAGATAATCACTGAAAACAATCAAACACTGGACCTTCTGAAAGAAAGAACATCTGAACACAGTGATGGAGTTTGTATTTAATTAACATAGTGGACAAAATTTACTAAAATAACTAAAATAGTTGACATAAAGAGACTCTTCCTCCCTTCCTTGTTGGACTTTGATGTTTGCATGCAGATGTGTTGATTGAGTCGCCATCAGAGTCACATCTGGCTTCAATCAGGTGAAATTTCTGTAAAAAATTAATGTCAGAAATCATCTTTATTTTCCCGATGAGACTGTTTTCACAAGCATGTTTGTCAGATTTGAACCTGGTTGTTTTCATTAACCCGCTTGCCATCAGTCCGTCAGTCTGTCGGTCTGTCGGTCTGTCGGTCCATTGTGACCTGGAGTTTAAAGGTGGACTCAGCCTCCATCATGAACGCCGCTTTCAGCCGACAGCAGAGTGAACCTGCAGCTTCTGCTTCGGCTCTGCTCTCTGTTTGCTCGCAGTAATGGAGGAAATGTCAGATAAGACTCGGCGAGCTCAGGCGGTCGTCCCCCGACGCCACGGCGGAGGGTCGGACGGGTGGAGGAATGTCACGGGGGTGTGAAAGCAGAGGGCATGATGAAAGATGGAGCTGGAGAGGCAAACAGAGAGTAAATGGAGGAAAAGGGATGTTGGACAGAGATAAAAAATAAAAGGTAAAGCAGCGAGGCCGCGACGGATCCGACATGAATCTGATCATCTGCAGCTTCTGTCAGAATAAAAACCTGCAGCTCCGGTTTTCTTCAGCCGAGGTCAAACGTTTGTCTGGTGTCATGTGATGACGAGACCACAGGAAGTCACATCCTTTGAACCAGCGGCTCTTTGGTCACATGACGTGTCAGTTTAACAGGAATGAGCTCTGCAGGTTTTTTTCCATCAGTGTGCAGGAAGTGAAATGAACTTGACATTTTGTGGGACGAGTCCACGCAGCTTCGCTCTGCGACACGTCGCCTTCGGGTGCTGCTGCGTTGTGAGGAATGAAAAGGAAGAAGATCAGATTGAAGGAGTGAGCAGACATGAAAGGATGGCTGCCTGCCACCTGAAAACGATGAGGACGACCCTCTCCTCGCTGCAGGCGGCTGGTTTCAGTCTGACGGAGCTGGAGGTGATTTTCTTTATCAGCAGGCTTTTTTTTAAGCTCCGCTGAATGGTTTCATTGTGTTTTACTTGGAGCTTTTAAATCAAACATTGTTCTCCCAGAATGTGAAGACAAACTGAGGATTATTGAATTTAGCTTTTCTGTATAAACATTTTTTTTTGTTGTTTTTGGAGAAATATGTCTCGAGTGGAACAGATGAAGATTTGTCAGGAGTCAAGAGAGAAATGACTGTTTTTAAAAAGGGAAGCAGCATGTCGGTTGTTGTGCTGCCAGGCAGCAGCAGATGGTGAAATGTAGGTTTTTTTCAATCAGTCTTAAAGAAATTGGCTTCAGTAATCTGACAGTTTAGAAAGATTTAATGATTCCAACTCAAACGAGCAGCGGCACGACAGAAGAAACTGAGCAGAAGGTAAAACGACAAACTGAATTTAATCACAGATAAAAACGCAGCGATAAAAAGTGTTAAACTTGTTTGCGTGTGATGATCTTGGACTCGTCAGTCTGCGTATGTGAACATGGTAAAGTGAGTCTGAACGCCAGGAAACAGAAACCTACGCGTTCAGTCAATCTGTAGACCGACTTCTGCCAAACCTTCTGCTGCGGCGGCGACAGAGAAGCTCGTTTGGCAGGAATCAGCAAGAACAACGAACCTTTAACGACTGATTCATTTGATTTCATTTATCTAATGACTTCCTGCTCGTGTTCTTGGTTTATATCTCTTCCTGTCGTTGCTGTTGTGATGAGCTTTCGCTGCCTCAGGTGTTAATAAAGTTAATCCTGCTCTCTTCAGTCTGTGATGCCTTCAGGGCCTCAGGATGTGTGGGATTTTCCATTGCTGACTGTGTGTTCTTGTCTCACTCTGAAACAGGTGGAAAGCAGAAAGAGGTTCAGGTGCCGAAGGAGGAAGCGAAGCTGCTCATCAGAGACTTCGACCCGTCCAAAGAATATAACTTTAAGATCGTGGCGGTTCGAGGACGTCAGCAGAGCAAACCGCTGCAGGCCAAACACGAAGGTGAGAGACGAGAACGGATGCAAATCTTTTACTCTAAAGAGTCTGACGTCCTCGATGAGTGAAAACTGAGCGACTCAGTCTCCATCTGATGCTTCTGTTTGATCCATGAATGTCACAGTTTGTCGTTTGAACCACAAGCTGAAAGAATCCGTCATAAGCAAGTTGGTGTCAGTGCATCAAGTTATTCCACTTTGATAAAAACATTTTCATGCTTTGCTTTCAGATCAATGCAACAGTTATTGATCATTTTGAGCTGTTGAATCAAGTGATGGTTGGATTGGTGAAATAAAATGCAGGATGCAACGTGTGAACTGTGTTTTGAAATGGTTTTACTCCGATGTTTAGTTGTATCGTGAGTTTAGTTCAATGAGAAAAATATCTTCGCCATATGTTTTTTACATCCGAGCAATTAGAAATAAGTTTAAAAAATGTGCATTTTTGATCATCGGTTGTGAGTTTTGTATCTGGAGTTTTGAAAAACGACATCAAAGCTCTGAAACTTGTGTGGAAATGGTTGTAAAAGAAGCTTTCTTCAGATTTGAGGTTCACAGAAGTAGAAACGTATAACTGAAAGTTGTTGTAAATGTAAAAATGAACTGAAAATGAAGAATGTTTTTTTATGTCCACAATTCAGTTTAATGTACAAAGAACACCAACGCAGGAAATGCTTTTCTTTACATATGGACAGAAACAACGTTTAGCATGTCTTTTTCCTCTGCTATGATTGGAAAATACCTGCTGTGACATCACAGTTTGTGGGTGTGGCCACAGGAAAAACAAGCACAAAAGCTGAAGGTGGTGTTGATTTGAGGTGTCTGTGTTTTTCCTGTGAAAGTTCTGCCTTAAAGCTCCATCACACACTCACACTCCTGCTGTGTGTTTGGCTGATGCTGCTGAAGTGTGTGTGTTGTGTGTGTGTGTGTGTGTGTGTGTGTGTGTTGTGTGTGTGTGTGTGTGTGTGATGGAGCGAAGGAAAAGTAAAGCAAAGCAGGAAAGGATCCAAACACAAACAACAACAACAACAGCAACAGCAGCAGCAGCAGCAGCCGCCGCCGCTCGGCTCACTGCTGAGGCTGTGAATGTGGCGAGCTCGTGTTTACCGCCGATCAGAAACCTGCTGGTGTTTACTCGCCACGCTGAGCTCCGGGAGGCAGGAAGTGCCGCTCGTGAGCCTCGTAAACAACATGTTTAATGCAAAACTCCACAGGTGCTGAGTGTTTTTTTATTCCTTCACACATTTATTCATGTCAGGTTGGAAAAAAGCTCTTTGATTCACTGTTTAAAAATCTCACGCTGCTCTTTGAAAATAAAGGAAAACAAACATGAGGGGTCGGCGGCGGCCTGATCCGAGCTGACGAACGTTGCGTTGTTGTTGTTGTTGTTGTTGTTGCTGCTGCTCAGCTGAATGAAAAAACGCTGCAAAGCTGCACCTAAGAAATCTGAATCTAAGTGTTGGTGACGTTTGGCATTTAAACGTGCTGCTGTTTGTGAGCACAGGCTGCAGGCGCCGGCAGGACGGCTGCTCTCAGGCTTTAAAAGCCGCATTGTTGCTGAAACGTTTTGTGATTCATTGATCATCACACACAAATATTAAAATGCCAAAAATAGAATAATGAGGATATTTAAACAGAAAGCATCAGTGTTGATTCAGAGTTTCAGTTCTTCCACTCAAATGATCTTATTTTTTAAATAAGTCAGTTGTGTTGAAGCTGTTGATTTAAATCTGTTCTGATTTAATGGATCCTATTTGTTAATTTTATCGTCTTCTCTTAAATTCTTCAAAATTTTAATGCTTTTTCTTCGTCTTTTCTTTTCTTCACCAGCTCAGCGTTCAGGTGTGGAGGTGGTTCAGTCCCAGAGGACACCAGGCGACAGCGGCGGCGTCACCGAGGAGATCAACGAGATCTCAGAAGGTAAGATCCACGACAGGGAAACCAGCTAAACAGGAGGCCTGAAACTGGGAACACCGGTCCATCTGTCTGCTGAGAGTCTCTGGTCTTCTGGACTCAGGAAGCGAGAACACAGGAGGAGCTTTTAAACCGACGTGTCAGTCTTCAAGAGCAACTTTGAAGGAGAAAGTTTTTTAAAAAAAGTGTCCTTTGATGGAGAACGAGTGTTTTTCTAATCGGAGAAGACGTCTCCTCAGGATGGAAACTTCTTTTCTTTTCATGAAGAAAATGTTTTAAAAGGATTCGACCATCTCTGACACACAAGCTGCCATTTTCAAACTGAGACCTCGACAGAAGACAAAAGATCAGTGGCTCGACAAACAGGTAAGTGGAAGCTGAGGAGCCTCAAACGCTCTGCTGCTGCTGGAGGAAATCAGAGAGATTCAGAGTTTGTGGAAACAGACGTTAAATGTTTCACACGTTTGAAGAAGGACGACGGCCTGTGGACGCAGTTTTTTTTCCCGCCGTCACACATCGAGCCTCGCTCTCCGGGAGAAACGAGAGAACGGAAATGAAACGGTGTGAAGAAGCAGAAACCTGCGACAATCAGGAAATGAGCGGAGAGACGAGAGCCGTAAACAAGGCGGCCGTGATTTTAAAAGTGATTGTACGAACTCCTGCTGAGGTTCACAATCAGATACTGAAGGGAAGCGACAGGAAGTGAGGACACGAGCAGGTAAGTCTGAACCTCTCCGACACACAAAGCACAGCAGAGCCGAGTGACTGAGTTTGGATTCACACCTCAGAGGAAAAACAGTTCAGCTTCTGTTTGGTCACTTTGTGTCGTTTTTGTCGCTGTTGTTGCAGAGAAAGTGTCTGTTTGCTTCATTAAAACTCAGAAGACTTTCATAAACAAACTGGAACGTTTGCCTCACGTTTCTTCTGACGAACCTCATGTCGGTTTGGTTCCTTTGCAGCTTTTTGGAAACGTGATGCGTCCGTTTGTGTGAGTCGTGTTGTGAGTTTGAAGCCCTGAAACGAGGGAACGGTGTTGGTGACGGTGCAGACGGGGTTTGTGGCAAATGTCTCAAACCCAAATTGCAGCTTCTGCTTGGAAAATTGTCACAATGGGAGAAAAACTCTGCAGCTGAAACCTTTTTTTTGTTACCTTAATGTTCATCTCAATCAGACTCGCCTCCTTTATGACCTCCTCGTGTGTGTGTGTGTGTGTGTGTGTAGTTGTTTTGTTCAGATTTCCTTCAGTTTAGTTTGTGTTTTTCTTCCTTCAGAAGGAGAAAAAAACCTCCACATTTCTCTTCACTGCAAATCTCATTTCACTTCATCACCTCAGCTCTTCCCCTGTAATTACAGGCCGAATCAGCTAAATAGAGATTTTATTCTTCAGACTTTGCCACGAGACTTTTAGTGATGTTTTTTTTTCTTCTCTGGACGTCAGAAACTTTACAAACCTGTCAGGGTTTTTCTGATCTTCAGCCTGGAATCACTCGGCCAGCAGTTCGCAGCATCATCTCTGACTTCCTGAGGGTTTTTTTTAACCCCGTCTGAGGTTTAATGCTTTTCAATCTGAGCTTTTGTGGCATCTGAGCTGTGAAGCCACAGTGTGAGAGTGTCAGACTGCAGATTACATGTTGAGGCTCTGCAGCTGAAAATGTTTAAGGATTAAAGGTGTATTTTCATTTTCACAAGGTGTAAGAATGAACTCTGAGAGTTTTAGACTCAAAAAAACCTGAAAAGATGTTTTTAAAGTGACATTTGATCCTGAAGGAGGAAAAAATAGAATCAAAAGTCTGAATTGTGCACAGTTAGATTAATACACTGGGATTATTTACTCATTGAGCTGATTGGTTGCTTCAGTTACATGCTGAGCCTCAGTGATTGGATGGATTTCAGTGTTTGTTTACCTAAAAAAACACCAATCAGAACCGACTGCATTCATGCATGTGATGCATTTTTTAGTTTGTCTGAAAAAAGAGAGTTTTTTTTATTTTAATAACCAGAATAAAATCACTCTTTGTACAGAACTGACCCTCTTCTTCTGCACATTGACAGTAAAATAACATTCAGGATGCTCATGTCTCATTTTTGTGAGTGAGACGGGTCACTGGCAGTGCGACAGATGTTTCAAAGGGTGCTTCACATCACCAGCTGTGTTTGCACGTGATGCAGAAGACGTGTCACCGTGTGGAGAACGATGGCAGACCACAGGGATGGAGAGATGGAGGGATGATGGAGGGATGAGGGAGGGATGGAGGGATGGAGGGATGAGGCGAGCCAACAAATCTGATCCAAAACACTGAGATAATTACAGCCACGACTTCTATAAAAGTCCCTTTTTTGACTGGTTACTGCTGCAGGAGTCTCCTTCTGTTTCTTCTCTCTTCATTTCAGTCTTGAGTAACTTTATTTTTACACTCATTTATCACCAGAAATGTTTATCATCTGCATCTCAACATACGTCATTAAAATCCAGATGTGTCGCCTCAAGTGTCCAAAAATAAGAAACAAAGACAAAAAAACAGATTTCCACTTCTGTAAACTTGTGGAATTTTCTGTTGTTAGTAGCAATGAAACAAACTGGGAATACTAACAATAACAAACTATAAGTGCAATTACTTTTTTTCACAAAATAACTCGAGTAAAAGTTAGCATTACTTTTGTGAAAAATACTCAGAGTAAAACTAACAAAGTACCTGGTAGATAAATGCCATTACACCATGAGCACGTGTCTATTTTTGAAGCTTAACGAGACATAAAAGCTAAAATATTTAATAACTTTATCATCATAATCTTTCAGATTTAGGTCAGACATTGAAATTTAACACAGCTAACGTTAGCTTGCTAGCTAAACCTTCACTTTGTGCAGCTCAGTTGGATGGAGGAGCTTTTTAAAATCAGGGAGCTCTGAGTTTTTCGAGGTTCACACATTTCATCCTGATCATCATCATCAACATGTGGCCAGATGTGTTCAGGGGTTGATGCTGGAAGCTGCACAACATCCAGTCCGACGTTCGGTCCAAACTGGGCAAACTGGTTGTTTTCTGGCTGATAAACGCTGTTAATCATCAGCCAGAACAAAATGACTGACAGTGTTGAATCAGTTCACCACCTGACGATGAAGCGACATGTTTTCTAATGTACTGTGTGTGTGTGTGTGTGTGTGTGTGTGTGTGTGTGTGTGTGTGTGTGTGTGTGTGTGTGTGTGTGTGTGTGTG
>JAQMCX010000018.1:1094219-1116953 GCA_029814765.1 Acanthurus leucopareius | reverse complement strand
CCGCGTTTCATAGATCCATCATAGTTAAATCATAGACTTTATATTCTCACATGTTCACAGAGCTCAACCCTGTGTGTGTGTGTGTGTGTGTGTGTGTGTGTGTGTGTGTGTGTGTGTGTGTGTGTGTGTGACCATGCAAACATCTCATCACGCTTATTTTCCTTTTTTCAATGCAGAATGTAACTTCTCAGATTGGATCAGATTTCCTGCCTCGCAGTCTGACATCAACTTGCACAGACTTGAACCTTCAGTGATCCATCGCAGTGAAACCCGTCATGTTATGTAATCATGAACTGAGACGTTTCAAAGGTCTTTAAGTGTTTGTGGAAAATCAATTTTAAAGACTTAAGAATCATCAATAGACAGCAACATTAAAACTGATGTTGTTATTAAGAA
The DNA here is from genome assembly GCA_029814765.1 of Acanthurus leucopareius. Lineage (NCBI taxonomy): Eukaryota > Metazoa > Chordata > Actinopteri > Acanthuriformes > Acanthuridae > Acanthurus > Acanthurus leucopareius. Next base: position 1,116,557 of record JAQMCX010000018.1, on the reverse strand, counting down.
AATTGTCTCTCTTAAATCTTCAGTGTTCAGGTTAAAATACCGACACTCGTCCTCTGAGCTCAACACTGCTGCTTCATGCAGAGTTCATATATGTGTGTGTGTGTAGGAGTGTGTGTTAGAAATGACTATCAGACAATAATGATTGATGGCTGATCAATCAGAGCACATTTGGTGGAAGAAAAACCTGAGTATCATTTTTCAAACCGGTTTGCAGCCGAACAAAACGATCATATCGACATTTAAAATGAAAGTTTACACTCACAGAAATATTTATTTCACTGTAAAACACAATAACAGCATGTGTTTTTAAATCAGATGCAGCTGTTTGATATTTTCATTCATGAGGTGAAAACGAGTCTCTGATTGAACAGAAGGTTGTTGGTCACATCTCCAGCTCCTCCTGAGCCAAAAGAAACTGGATCTCTTTGCTCCTGATGGATGAAACTGAGTCTCATGTTGCTTCTCCGCTGATGTTTCATGTTTAATGATGCAGTTTATGCAGTTTAATGTTCCTTATTAGTTGTTTTCTCATCCATATCCGTGTTTTGGCTGCTTCTGATTAACTCAGTTTTAAATATGAACAGATTGGAACTAATGTTTTCTTTTTTTTTTTAAACTCAAATCATCTGCAGAGAAAAAAAAACTTCATCATAGAAAAAAACAAAAAGGGTTTGAAAAGTTCAGGATGAAAAAAATCACAATTTTCCTTTTGAGCTTCTCAGTTTAGAGTCTTTGTTTCAGACTTGTGACCTTTCTGTTGCCAACATACACACACACACACACACACACAGACAGACAGGACTCTGTGTGTGTGTGTGTGTATGTGTGTGTGTGTGTTGTTGCCGACGTGACCCATTTATTGAAGTCTGATTCCTGGTACATTTGTTCAGACCTGGATAATTGTTCTGTGTCAGTGGAGGACAGGCGGTAATAACAAAATCACAGCTTGGACCTCATGTTCTTCTCTTCAGGGTTGAGTGTGTGTGTGTGTGTGGGTGTGTGTGTGTGTGTGTGTGTGTGTGTGTGTGTGTGTGTGTGTGTGTGTGTGTGTGACGTCTGACAGAAGATTGAGTCACACACACAGTTCATTTCAGCCTCCTCTCAGTTGTCTGCAGGATCACCTGCGTTCATCCTCAGGTGTCCTTCAGCACCAGAGACTCGATCATTCAGCTGTTTGTAATCAAAACACTTTAACTCTTTAAAATAAATTCAGAAATATGAAAGATTATTAAAAATCTGAGTTCACTGACACGAATTAGAACAGTTTCCAGTCAGATTTTGGCAAAGTTAAATGATAACCATCAAATATTCATCCGTCAACACACAGTTTGTGTATTTCAGCTTCATTTCTTGTAAATCAGGCGTAAAAAACGTATTTCACTGCTGAAAAGGTGATTTTTAAACAGATGCTAATATTTTTTTAAAAGTTCTAAAAGACTGAAGTCAAATAGAAAAATAAAAAAAAGCTTTTGTCTTATTTGTTGCTCAAAGGTAGAAATCTGACAGCCAAATGAACCACAGCACCCCCACAGGATAGGTGAGGTACTGCGAGTGTCCAGCTGTTTTACATTTAGAAATCAGTCTTTAAGAAGCATGAAAACTTAAAAATCTTGAAGGTCATAAGGACAACAGTTGTATTAAAACAAAAATAATCTAAAAAAAAACACATGCATCCTCTGAATTTTCAGAAAGATGCAGAATGAAAGTCTATATTTTCCCTCAAAAACCAAGTGACAGAGGTGAAATAATTATCTTAAAAGTTCTGATGGGTCCAAAATGATCATAATATTTGCATTTGAGCAACTTTACTGAAAAGATCTGATTGGCCGGAGGATCTCTGAGCCAATAGCAGAACTGCGTTGATGTCACGTGTCATCATCAACCTCTGAGACTCTGGAGTTAGCATTAGCATTAGCATTAGCGCACAGGTTTCTTGGCTAAAACGTCTGATCATAAAGTATAAAAGTATGATTCAGCAAATCCAAACCAACTACACAACATGTAAGAGCAGTCAGAGTCATTTCGGTCTAAACTTAAGTGTTTTTACCAGTTAGATCGTCAAAATTAGAGAAATATCAGGTTCAATCCCTTTAAGTTTAACGTTGACATTTTTCTTTAAGCATCTTCAGTGAAGCTGTTGGATATTTTCTTCTCTCATACGGTGACGATGAAGTAAAACCAAGTTGTTAAAGGTTTTTACAGGATTAATCATCTGTTTCTTTTGTTCTCGTTCAGCTCGTGTGTTTGTGGTGAATCAACTGTAGCGACAGTCCGGATGTGGATTTGCGCTGCAGCAAATGTCAATACTTGGACACCTCGTGGATTTGTTCGTGTTGGTTTTTTGTCTCGTTCTCACAATGTGGCGCCGCACATGGTGGGAGTTCACCGCGTTCGGCTGGTCAGAAGCTTCTGCAGCCAAACGTTGGTGTGCAGACTGAGAACATTTGTTTGCTGAGAAAATCTGTGATGAAGACGGATAATTAGCTGTGTGACTGTATGCATGTACGTTCTCTCCTGGTTTAACAAATTATTCGATCTAGCAAACACACACACACACACACACACACACACACAGGCTCTTCTACAAACCCTTCAAAATAAAAAAACCAACTGTCTCACTGCATCAGCCTTTATTGTTGCCTCAGGACATCGAGAGTCAGACAGTTTTATTCCACATCATAGAAATTAAATTAAATATAAGAGTGAAAATAAATTGGACGGATTAATTATCACGGGTGTCGACTCACAGTATCTTTCTGTTCTTGTGTTTTAAATTAAAGGGCATCAGACAGAATTAATTTATCAATGTTTGTTCTGTCCAGAGTGACTTTATAGTTTTTGTTAGAATAAATGAACGATGTGAAAAGGTCCTGATGAAGGTGTGACGACGGTGTAACGGTGGTGTGATGTCGGTGCGATGGCGGTGTGATGACTGTGGGATGAAAGTGTGATGACGGTGTTGTGACGGTGTGATGACGGTGTGATGGCTGTGTGAAAATGGTGTTTTGACGGTGTGATGACGGTGTGATGTTGGTGTTTTGTCGGTGTTTTGATGGTGTGATGACGGTTTTGTGACGGTTTTGTGACGGTGTGATGTCGGTGTTTTGACGGTGTGATGACGGTGTGATGTCGGTGTTTTGACGGTGTGATGACGGTGTGATGTTGGTGTTTTGACGGTGTTTTGACGGTGTTGCGATGGTTTTGTGACGGTTTTGAGACGGTGTGATGACGGTGTGATGTTGGTGTTTTGACGGTGTGGTGACGGTGTTGTGACGGTGTGATGATGGTGTGATGACGGTGTGATGTTGGTGTGATGACAGTGTGATGTTGGTGTTTTGACGGTGTGGTGACGATGTTTTGACGGTTTTGTAACGGTTTTGTGATGGTGTGATGACAGTGTGATGACGGTGTGATGACGGTGAGAAATGGGTGGAATTGACTTGGATTGTGGATGAAGTTTGGCCAAATTAAACTGGACAGTTTCCGGTTTATTTAAGTGAACTCCAGCTGACAGATGGACAGATGTTGGGCAGATGTTGGGCAGATGTTGGGCAGAATGAAGGTGTGAAATGTGATGAAATACAGAAGTGGCCTCTAAAACAAAGGGATGTACTGAAAGATGATGCTGTGCGTAAATGAACCACATGTTTCTAAAGCTGCACCTCATATTTTTTTTCTGAGGATTAAAACTGTCTGAGTAACATCGTTTGCATGTTACTGTTGTTGTAAAGTCTGTGTGTGAGATGGCAGAGGTGGAATCAGAGATTAAAATCCACATTTTTGAGCTCTGGAAAAGCCTTTAACACACACTGTCCTCCATCCAGCCTCAGATGGAGACGATGGCGACGACTCCGTGAGCTGCTGCGCCTGAAATAAAGACGAATGATGAGCCTCTAAATCACATGTGCAGAGGGCTGGAAAGGCCAGAGATGAGAGCAGGTGTTGATTTAGTGAAATCAGAACCAGAGGAGGTGAGGAGGCGGAGAGGGAGGCGGACGGAGGAGGGTGGAGGAGTCTGAGTGCAGCCGAAGCTCCATCATCCTCCACCTGACACTGTGACAACCTCATTTAGACCTGAGAGATGAAGGGATGAAACCAGTCAGAGCTCAGTTGGTTCGTCTCTGATCATCAGGATGGAAACGAAACAGAAGAACGTTTTTCTGTTTGTTGGAATCAAACTGCTGAATGTTTCTGACGGGTTAAAGGAGAATATTTGGAGTCTGTTTGTTCATTTAAAGCACATGTGGCCACTTTAATGAAGTGAGAAACACAGAGGGGTTCATGTGCTCACATTCATGTCGTCATCCAGGCTGCAGACAGTTCAGATCAGTTAAGATTCACGGTTTCTGTTCTTCAAATGTTCTTTTCTTTCGCTGTGACTCATCTTTGGGACTCGGTGATGATGTCAAACATTCTCGTCCTGAACTGGTTTGATGGTTGGATTATGTTTGTTAGCTCATATAACGTTATTTAAAGGCTAAACTGGTTTCTGTGGAACTGAAAGGTGACTGAATGGACTTAAAGCTGCTGGTTGCAGGTTCCTGCTAAAACTTGGTTCCTTCCAACTCACAAACATCATGTATTTTATCAGTAAATGTGTGTTTTCTTTACGTTCTCCATCTTTTCTCTCCATCAGTAGATTATTGTTCAGTGAATCCGTTGATGGTTGTAACTATTTTCTCTTTTCTCTTTGTTTGAGTTGTTGTTTTCGTGCTGGAAACACCTCGGTTCCTTCGAGGTTCACAGATCCAACTCTCACAACTTTTTCTTCAAATTTAACAGAGAAAAAACACTTTCTCTTGTTTTTTTCTCACTCTTTCTTGTTTCTGTGACTCTTACTCATTTCGTCTCATCTAGCCTCTAATTATCACCTTTTCTTCATTGTTACTTTGAACTTTCTTGTGTTTTTCATCACCTTTTTGCTCTCTTTTTAATGTACTTTTTCTCTTTATCCGTCATTTTCCTTCATCTTCTTTTCTTTCTCCTGCTCATTTTCTGTCCTTGTTTTCTTTCTTTCTCTGTTTATCTTTCTTGAACTTTTTATCTCCATCTGTTTTTGTCTTTTCTCGTTTTTCCTTTTGCTTCTTCTGTTCTTTTCTCCTGTTTCCATTTTCCTTCATTTCGTCTTTTTTTTCTGCCTAATTTTCTGTATTGACACTTATTTTCTCGTCTCCTCTCATTTGATTGGCAGGTGGTTTGTTTTCGTCCTTGTTGGTATTCTCTGCGTCCTGTCTTCTCTCATTATCCGTGGAGTGTTGAACAAAGCAGTTTGTTTCGTTTTGTTGTCGCTGTGTTTGCGTTGTGATGACAGATGACGATTAAAGCTTATTTATTGCTTCACTCTCGTTCATCATTGAGTTTAAAGTGCCTGTTAGATTGTTTGCTTCTCGTCTGCAGTAATAAAGATGTTTTATGGTCAAAATGAGCAGTGAACGAACCTTTAGTTCCCTTCTTTCTTTCATCAAATAACATCTTTTTATTTCCCTTTCCCTCTTTTTTCTGTCTCTTTCTCTTGAAAACACTCACACACACACACACACACACCACTCTGAGTGCCTCTTCACGGCTGTGTGACAAAAAACAGTGTGAACTCAGTGCCTGGAGGTGGCGCCGTACCTGTGAGAGGGATGTCAGCATGACACGGTGACAGGTGTGTCGCCTCACGGCCGAGTTTAATCACCTTCACTGTTTTTAACACGTCTGTTCGTCTGTTTCAGCTGACGGAGTTCAGGAAGTGAAAGAAAACTCTGCAGGAAAAGTAAAGGAACAACTGATTCATTTAGTTTTTATGTCATTTACAAAATCAACTGCTGGTTAAGAAAAACTTAGAAAAACAGATGAATTTTATCAATATGAGTCGTATTTCTTCATCGTCTGTTGATGCGCTTTGAGTTTCTTCAGGTGCGACTGTTAACAGGTGCTTGTAGTTTGCAGAAATGCTAAAAACGTCAAAGTGTTAAAGGTTTAAACAAACGTATAGAACTTTAAGTAAAATGCACACAGGTGTATGAGTTTTTTATGTTACATAAAACAGGAGCTGTGGAGTGAAACAGTGATGCAGATCGAATTGTTTTCATAATAAAGGGCTTCATAATGAAAAAAAACACTGTTGTTCAACCAAACGAAGTCGACGCTTTCAGAGTTCATGATTTGTTCGAGTGATTATTTGTATTTTAAAAGGGCTGATTTAAAATCCTTCTCTCATTATATTCAAACAGCAGCTTTGAAATTATCACCAGTGTGAGTTCAAGCCGATTTATCAACTGCACGATGTTTTTATTTGTTTAAAATAATTATTAAAAGAAAAGTTTAATCATTTCGGAGTTAAAACAGCCTCAGAAAACCTCAAACATGGCGGTTTGTTGTTCAGGTCACGTTAACACTGAAAAGTTTCTCATCATGTGTCATTATTTTCATTTTCTCTTTCTGATAAGAAAAGACATTTTCCTCAGCAGTGTGTGTGTGTGTGTGTGTGTGTGTGTTACTGATGATAGAAGACAAAAAAAACCTCACTTTTCCATCTCTTTGTGTCAGAAATCACTGCTCATCTGCTCTCCGGTTGCCCCGCTGCTCCGGCTTCGTTCTGCTGCCCAGTGCATGATGGGAACAGTTTGACTGCTCACATGTCACACTGAGCCGTTCCCCGGTTATTCTGGATTCATTCGTACTGTCGGTGTCTGCAGAAAAGCCTGTGGATGAACGTCTCTTTACAGCACAGAGATGCTCAGTGTGACGCCCGCTGTGGGTCCTGATGCTGTTACACTCGGACCAAACAGCCGCGATCAATACACCGTTTACAGGCTGCAGAAGATTTTTATACTGCAGAGACACAACAGATAAAAGACTGACAAAACTTATCAGTGCATGGTAGTATATTAGTTACACAAATATGTCTCATTTTGATTAAATTGAGAGTGAAAAGGTGAAAACGGACAGTAAGATTTCAGCAAAAAGCAACAAAAGTAAAACATGATCAAAGTTAATGAACATAAACACCTAAAAAACCTAAAATCCAGTTTTTATTCCATTGTGTGGACACATCAGGCCAAAGGAAGTAGAAACTCTGGCCGCTGTGATGACTTTTTCATCTTCCCGAACACCTCTGATGTAAAGTTCAGGATGAAAAATGGTCCATGTGATCAAAATCACGTTAAATAGGCTTGTAGTTACTCTGAAAAATGCACTCGTGCTCACTTTACCCATTCAGGTTCTCCTGCTTTTACACACAGATGGCTGCCGTGTTGGATTCAACACCCTGAAACCTGAGAGGCTGATTTTTTTTGATCCCTCTCAGCAGGCTGACACTTACAGCTGTAATGGCATCAGTAGGTTGTAATGGCTGTAAATATACCGAGCAGAAGAGCAGAAGAGCGGGAGACATCTGAATCTTTAAAACGCCTTGAAGTCGTACAGAGTTTAACAGCTTAATGGAGACAAATCAGGAGCAACAGTTTGCCTCCAAACTTACCATAAATTAGATTTCACATCCTCCTTCAGAGAGAAGCGGGGTCGATGTGGAGGATCTGAACTTCCTCTGAACTCCGGAGCCAAGTTCTCTTATAATTCATCTGACTGGGAGATGATGCTGAGATGAGCTCCTGTGTGATCCACAGGCGTTCGCGCCTCTGTTCGGATTTATTGTGACAGTAATGAGGTGAATTAATCTGCAGTAGCTGAGCCTCATCCGGCCACACGTCTCTCCAGAGGCTCAGCTGCATCAACAACAATCAACAGAAGCTTTCAGACGGGAATCTCCACGTGGAAAATATGATTTCTGGCTGAATACTGTTGATTTTTCAGAAGATTTGGTTTAAGAAATGTAGCATTGCAAAACTTTTCCTGCAAACTGTGCGAACGACAGTTGATTTATTATTAATCTCTGTGCTGAACCTGCTTGTTTACATCACCACCCTGCTTCACATTTATATCGTTACTGATTTGAACAGACAGTTTGCTGCAAATACTCATTTTTCTCACTCTGATCTTCATTGTTTTGAATTTTCTGAAATCTGTGACACTTTTTGTGTTTTCAGTTTGTTACACTCCAGCTGAAATTTTTATGCCTTTTTATTCTGAACATATTATAAAAACACCCGGATGGATTTGCCAGCACTGTTTGATTCGGGTCTGAGGACGTCATGTGACCAGGATGACAGCAGATATGTGAGATCAGAGGTGTCGTCTGAGGCTCGGACGGATCTGCAGCTGCATTCCAACCAGCTCGCTGCTCTTTCATGTTTCACGGCTGCTCGCTTGAGGTGCCGATCGGCCTCTTTCTCATTATGTTGAGGAGGAAAAACCCTGGATTACGTGTCTTTTTTGTCAGTGGGAAGATATTTAAAACGTCTGTGATACTCAACGAGAGACTGAAAAGGAAAAGTCTGAAGTGTGACAAACTGAAAAATGAATTATAATCATAATTTAAACCTTTTTTTTTGGATCTTATGCTTCAAGTAATGAAAAATACAATCAGGTGCAACATAAACTTGTAGGCGACATTTTGTTAAAAGACATTTTACGGTTTGTTTCAAGTTCAACTTGTGGTATTTATCTATTTTTGTTGAAGGAGAACTAAAATTTTGCTTGTTTTTTTGCAGTTTAGTCATTTTAAACAGAAGTTGCATGTTGTTCTCAGAGTTATGTTTAAAGGAGCTTGAGGTCAGATTTCATCCAGGTGTGTTGAGAGACTTCTGTACCTGTCAGGCTCTTCATCTGAGTGACGGCGTGAAACCCCATTAGCTGGACGTGAAGCTGGTTTCACAGGCTGTCGTGGAGCTGGAGACTTGGAGGCAGCTGACCTTTAGACTGCAGGCGTGTAAATTACATGAGTGTGGACGGATCCGTCACACGAAGCCCTGAGGTGTGTTCGCTCACCTGTAACACAGCAGGTATCGACCGCTGGCCCACCGTGACCTCACCTTGACTGCTGAGCGTCGACATTAAAGGCGTACTGTTTGTGTGTTTGTAACCTTTCTTTGTTGGATGTTAAAATATTTGTTTAAAAAAGCTGATAGAAAGATTTTTCTTTGTTACCTTTTGATAATTTAACAGCTGGACTTTATAGTTTGGACCTCAGAGTTTTTTTCTGAGATTCAGTGTGACCATGAAAAATCATAAGTTCTGGATTCCTTCAGATAAACAACAGCACAACTTTGAATGGTTCTCAGGTTACGACATAAAATAACCCTGACAGAGTGGGTGTTCGTTGCTGTGTGTTCGTGGTCTGTTCGCTCTGCGTGCAGCCATGAATATGAATGAGCGTGTCAACAAACAGGAAGGATTCATTAGAATATTGTTTACTTTTGGCCGGCGCAGGTCACATCCTGGTTGGTCGGTCCTGACCCTCGCCGTCACGAACAGGAGCTCTCTCTGCCGGAGGCGTCTTTCTGCTCGCAGCTCTCTGAAGAAGCTGTCAACACATCTGCCTTTTCCAGCTCTCTTTTCCCTCCCTTCATGTCTCTGTCTGTCTTTTCCTTCTTCTCTTTCCTCACCTGCATTTCATCCCTCTTGTTTTAACACTTTGTCCCCTCCAGTCGGCAATTTGTACCCATTGGGCGGAGGGATGTGATGGACAGGTGAAGTGTTGCCTCGCTGTCGTTTTGTGTTACAGCAAACGTCTCACATCTGTCAGACTGAGACTCGTCGTTCCTTCGTCTCAGTTTTCCTCGCTGATCCGACGTTTCAGATCATCAGAGAGTTCGTTTCTGCAGAAAAACACCAGAGACAAGCAGCTTCCTGACACTTTGTCATCCTTTCTGTTTGTGTCTTTGCTATCAGAAGAAGTTCATCCTGTTTTTTTGTGGTTCAGATCTCCACATGTTTACATGTGGCTCAACACATTTTCTCTGAAATGATTTTGTCTCTTGTAAACCTGCTGGTTTTATGTTTTGTTTTCAGTCCTCCATGTTTCCTTTTTGTTTATTTCAAACAAACCAGGAATCCAAAGCATCACTTCCAGTTGAAATTATGGGAATAACTTCATTTCTTTGAGCAGTTCAACTGTTTTCGGTCTCAACCACATCGAATGCTTTTACTCACCGCTGAACGGAGCAACAATCTCCTTTTTTATCTCTCTGTTTACCAGCGTTTTTATTCTTTCTCATTACACTGATGCTTTTCTCTTGTTCTGCTGTTAAAATAGAGACACAAACTGCAATAACGGCATAAATAAGTAATAAAACAGTACAATGCTGATGATAATATGAGAACAAAAGCAGCGTTTCACAGAGAAAAAAGAAATAAAGAAAACAAAGGCTGAGGGGAAGATTAACAAACCAAGCAGAGAGAGAGACAACATTTGTGTTTGCAGGAGCGTCTCTCGGCTAGTTTCACTCTTTAATATTCATCTCTTACAGCTTTTAGACACAAACTTCTCCTCTTCCTGTCCTTTTTTTCATTTTTCGCCATCTGTCCAGGTGCCGGTTGTTTCCCAGAAGTGCCATTAAAAAGGAAGCTGCTTCTCTTTCACTTTGGGCTCAAAGACACAGTTTTGCCCTTCAGTCTCACTTCCTGTATTGACTGAGAAACATCCCTCCTTTCCTCCTTAAATCCTTTTAAATCCTCCCTCTCCACAAAAATCCATTATTCAGGGTTTGTCACCTGAAAGTTTCAAGGAATTTGCGGTGAGGCCGTGAATACAGATGTCTGTCGACGACCTGCAGACATTTTGCAGTACAAACTGAGAACATTGCACCGATGCAAAGTAATGAGTTTCAGCAGTTTGTCCCCGTACTTTTCCTAATGCACATATTGTGTTTTAAATTAGAGTTTTCATGGCTTATTTTGAAAAGTGCAAAATAAATGTGTTTATTTACTAAGTCTGTCATTTTAACAAGCAACAGTACTGAATATTTACTGTTTTTTTTTTTACTTTTGCTCATTTAGTAGAACTGGAAATGCAATGTTTTTTAGGTTTTCTAACATTTTGTTGTCTGCTGGTAACATGGAGGGAATATTTTAATAAATTATGAGGAAACACAATCATTAAATCATTCATCAACACTAACAGATGGAGACCGAAAGTGAACAGAAATGTAAATGAAGCCAAAATGCAGAAACCCAAAATAAAGATAAAGCATCTTAAGGAATAATTTTAATTTGATTTCAGATTTCTTATATTGTAAAGACTTTTAGTTAATTGCAGCAGGTTTTTAAATGAGAATTTCAGTTAAAGATGTGTTGAAATCATTTTTTTAAACCTCTAAGGTTCGTGTGAACTGACTGCAAGTTTTCTCTTACAAGGTCCCGTTATAGATTTGTCCTCGGCATCAGTCGTTCTTCCGCAAGTCAAGATTTTAACTTTGACATTTTAAATTCCTGCCGTTTCAGCTGAGAACTGATGTTCCTCTCAGTTTCCTTCAGTAAATCACAGCTCATCAAAGAAAACAGACAGACAAATCCAGACTTTTCCACCAGCTGTTTGCAAAAGTGACACATTTTACTGCGTTTCTCGTCTTATTTCCTGAAAAGAATCATAATTATCACTATTTCAGTTGAAAGTTCATTTGGTTATAAAGACACAAAACTCACATTTAAACACTCTGACACACCAACATTTGACTCGACTGTAAAAAGTTCTCATTTCGCTGCAGCAACAAACTAACAATTAGCTTAAATGTTCTGAATTCAAGCTTAACTTCACATTAGCTGTAATTTCTTGGAAGCTGGAGCCTCTTTTTTTTCCTCAGAGCAGTGAAGTAATTGTGCGTTTTATTTGTCGTTGCCTTTTTCTGCCCGCTGATGTTGTTATTTAACCTGTAACAGACAGACGGAGGAGGAGGAGGCTTGAATTCCAACACTGTAGAGACTTGTAAGCACCGATACACTTCTTAGTTCCTGTCAATGATGAATGAAATGACTGCTGAAGAATGCCCTTTCACACACACACACACACACACACACACACACACACACCCTTCAGCCTCCTGAGATGTTAAAACAAGCTGCAACCTGACAGAAATATTCTCTCTAATGCATCTGGAGGATAAGAGATTGTGCGCTCGCGGCTGCAGATTTACAGTGCAGGTCTCACATGTCCGGACAATGGCAGAGCAGAGGACGAGTGTGTGTGTCTGCGCCGAGGACGAGTGTGTGTGTCGGCACCGAGGCCGAGTGTGTGTGTCGGCACCGAGGCCGAGTGTGTGTCAGATAATACACTGTTTTTAAAAGCTCAGTGCAAATCTGCAGACCAGTAAAGTGGTTTTTCTAACAGCTTTTTCTTAATCCGACGTGAAAGTAAAACCAGTATGGTTTTGTTTTCATTGTTTTCATTACTGCTGTATTACTCTGTGTGTGTGTGTGTGTGTGAGTGTGTGAATGCCTGTGTGTGTTTTCCTAAGCTTTATTTATTCAAGGAAGGGTTGCTGGGCATGCAGAGCTCCTACGCAGCGACGCCTCACCTCGTTTTCTTAAAATATTCACAACCAAGAATCTTCAGAGCGACCGCAGACGTTTTCTTTGGCTCCTGAGTGTTTTAACGTTACGTTTGTTGTGCAGGAAAACAGCTGAGACACAAACACACACACACACACACACACACACACACACTTCATGTGGTGTAAAACCAACACGATTAGCTTAAAAGAGCACAAACGGTGTCGTGGAGCTGCACCACTGGGGATAATTATCTGTGAGCCAAAATCACATTAAGACACAGAAGAGTTCTCTGAAGCCGAGTTTTAATCAGTTTTCACTCTTTTATTTGAATCTGTTGTTGCACTGAAACGTGAAATCTGAATGTGATGAGTTCAAACAGAAAAAAAATGGGATTTGAACCCAAACGTGTGTCACATTGAGTTCAACGTTAAAGTGACTGATGCGCACAATTACACTCCAGGAAACTGCCTCAAATTACATCAGTGCTGGGAGTTTAAGTGCCTTGCTCAACTGCATTTTGGCACTTTTCACTGTAATTACTGGATCCAGTGGGATAAGAACCAGTTCTTTTAATGGTTTCATTGTTTTTCCACAGGGACCGAGGCTCCCGGAGCTTTCCAGCGCTCCGTTTGAAGGATAATTGGCCGATGGAAGTGCGGTTGTTTCCCTGTTTGGTTGGCCTTTGGCTTCCTGTGTGCTGGACTGACTTTTGTAAATGAACTGCTGTTGCCTCATTAGAGTCTGGTCTGTTTTTATCGCCCAGTAAACTGTTGAGACACAACAATGGAGCCGGCTGTTATTTTTCATCTGCTAAAACTAAGTACCTTCCTCCTCCAGGGTCTAATTATACTGTGTTGAACTGAATTAGAATTAATGAAACACTCTGTAATACTTTGGGACAGAAGCTGCACATCAAAATGTCCTACTTTTACTGCTGCAGATTTATGATGGTGTGTGAGTGTGTGTGTGTGTGTGTGTGTGTGTTCATGCTTTACACACACTTTTATCTGGTTCATACTTTCCAGAATGGAGGTTCATTTAAATATGAATTATGTTACAGTTGGTTTCTGCGTGGAAGCACATCAGGATCATCTTGGTTGTGTTTTTCTGTGTGTGTTTGTGTGTGTATTTGTGTTTGTGTGCAGCCGAGGAGGAGTTCATGTGTAAGACTCCGGCCGTAGCCGACATCGTCATTCTGGTGGACGGCTCATGGAGCATCGGCCGCATCAACTTCAGGCTGGTCAGGACGTTCCTGGAGAGTCTGGTCAGAGCCTTCAGCGTGGAGTTCGAAAAGACCAGGATCGGTGAGGAGACTTGGATCTGGTTTCAGGGGTCATTCAGATCTCTGAGATACCAACTGGATCAAGTTGACCTCTGTGTGTGTGTGTGTGTGTGTGTGCAGGCCTGGCTCAGTACAGCGGTGACCCCAGGATCGAGTGGCACCTGAACACATACACCACCAAAGAGGCCGTGATTGACGCGGTGAAGGGTTTGCCGTATAAAGGAGGAAACACGCTGACAGGTACACGAACACTCGGACTCTCTCATCACAGGTAACAGACGGAGCTCTGAGGCTTTCTGAGTCGTTTCGTCCGGACTTTCGGACTTCTCAGTTTGATCCGAACCAAAACAGCAGGTGTGAAACCTCATCTTGATTTATTTAAGGTTGTATTTAGTTTTTGTCTTTATTTATTTAGTTATAAATAAGTGAGAAAGGGGTAGGGATATATATACGTTTTACTTCCACCTACTCCTTTTCAGACACTAATTTTTGGTTGTTTTTCTTTCTGCTTTTAAATGTATTTCTGTATGTTCAAAATAAATAAATTCAATTCAATTCAATCCTCTGGTCCATGATCCGGACCAGAACCTTGGTCCGACCAGAAGAGGTGGTCTCAGTCCGGATCAAACTGAACCATGGTTCGGTTCATGTCTAGTGTGAAAGCAAAGGTTCGGACCTTCGTACCAATGACAGGAAAGACTTTATTAAGAGCCAACTAGAAAAAATTCATAAAGCCACAATCATCAAAACAAGACGTTTTCAACACGCTGACGTCAGACGCCAACAAACCAATCAGAGTAAAGTTTAGAGACACACAACCCACGTACTTGATGACGATATGACGCAGGTTTGTCATGTAAAGTCCGTTAGTCCGTTTGAATAATTGCAGTGTGAAACCGAAACCAACCGGACTAAATGTAGATAATACAACAAAAACACGAACCTTCGTACGGACTTTCAGGTGTGAAAGTGTCTTTAGTTTAATGTTAACAGGTCTGAACCCAGAGGCAGGATTTTAAAGTCCAGAAGTCCGGCAGGTTCAAAAGTAAAAAACAGTTCAGGTTCAGGAGAAGTTAGCTAAAGGTCGGTGAAAGGAGAGTTGATGCGTGGCGGCGAAAAAAGCAGCATGAGAATGTGAGAAATATTGACTGTGAAAGCTGAGTTGCGTTCAAAGACCCATCAGGGGTTAAAAAATCTGTCAGGAGTTCAGGAAAATATCATTTCTTTCATTACTGGAGACAGAAGAACTGTGCTGCTCGTCAGTCCTGGTTGGTTTTGGTTGGTCAGTCTCCGTCTCAGCTTGTCAACAGAGTTTCAACCAACTCAGACGTAAACAAACTGACCTTGACCTCTCAACCCAACATGCTGGAAACAGCCACAGCGTCGTGAGCACGATGGAGGTCCAGTGATGGAGGACAAACAGTGAAACCAAAGTATGAAACAACAATCTTTTCCTAAACATAACTAACTAATCTTGGTACCTAAATCCAACCCAGCTGTGACCGTGATGCTCAGTGTTTATGAGACAAACCGTCACACTCCTTTGGTTGGTGACAACAAATTTAACTCAAAAACACAAAACGCAACTCTAATTTTAACCAAGAGGTCAGGCAACAGTTGTGTGTTTTTTCCATCATTCTGTGGTCTGATTTCATGCAGCACACACACCATGAGTGTGTGGACGGCAGGTCACATGACGAGCTGATTTTATGGCCGAGGAGGTAAAAGTGTGCAACACAATACAAAATATGCATCTTCCGCCACCACTTTATTGTCAGTTCTTTGCTTTTATTGTGAAGTTCCAGCTGCAGGAAGTGTTTGTTTTGCATCAGCAGTAACTTCAGACAGAATTTTTCAAGCAATAATGTCACAAACATTCAGTTCATTATGTTACAAATCTATAAATAAAGCGTTTGATCAGTTGGCGTCAGTCTGCGGTGTGTCAGCTGATCTGTTCGCGGTGAGTTAAATGACGCTTTCGACCAGCCGTGTTCATTAAGACGCTACAATCAGTCATTTCAGCTGTCATCCCCGACGTCTGAGGCAAACTGTGAGTGCAATCAGACTGTCAGTCCGACCTGAACTCACGATAACAACCTGCCTTTGAAGGAAACTATAAACGGTTGTAATTTTCTGCAGTCAGTCATTTTAAATAGTGGACGTCCAAAGAGTGATGAATACAAGGAGGGAGGGAAATGAAGAAAGAAATGAAGAAAATTAGATTTTCTTCTGCACAAAAGGACCAAACTTTTCTTCTATATTTAAAAATATTTAGAGAATCTAAATGCAAAGTAAAAGATTTTTGAGGGACTCAGTGTTTTTCTGTTAAATTAGAACATTTTGCAAGTAAAATCTTTCTGAAAATTCCCTAGTTTTGAAAAAATAATTAGAGGTTTTTCACCCTGCAGCTAATTTACCTCTGAAATACTGCCGGTTATTTGTCTCTGCACACAGTTGATTTAAATCAGGTCTTTAAATTTGCTGTTTTAGAGTCTCTTACGGCCTTTTTTTGTGAGAATTTTCTTACGTTTCTAAGAACCTTTGATGGATAAATTTCCCTGCAGCTCAAACACTAATTTCCCTCTTTGGTTTGGGTGTAAAACCTTCACATATAAATGAACAGGAAGCATGCAGTCATGTTTATGTAGATCAGAGTGTGTTTTCATACGTGTTGTGTGTTTCAGACCGTGTGTGTCAGACTGTGTGTGTCAGATTGTGTGTGTCAGACCGTGTGTTTCGGACTGTGTGTGTGAGACTGTGTGTGTCTTACTGTGTGTGTCGGACTGTGTGTGTCGGACTGTGTGTGTCGGACTGTGTGTGTTGGACTGTGTGTGTCGGACTGTGTGTGTTGGACTGTGTGTGTCAGACTATGTGTCCGACTGTGTGTGTCGGACTGTGTGTTTCAGACCGTGTGTGTCCAACTGTATTCACCGGCTCTCGTCTCCGTGTCCTTCCAGGTTTGGCTCTGACCTTCATCCTTGAGAACAGCTTCAAACCGGAGTCTGGATCCAGGCCCGACGTTCCCAAGATAGGAATCCTCATCACGGATGGGAAGTCACAGGATGACGTGACGCCTCCCGCACAGAGCCTGAGGGATGCTGGGATTGAGCTGTTTGCCATCGGTACGCTGCAAAGACTCTGACGATCCAGACGAATGACGTCGGTCACAGGGTTTTTATTCATGTGATGCTTTAAAAATGAGTTTATAAAATTATAATCATAGACCAGTCGTCTGTCTGCAGGGTCGAATATTTTATATGAAAATTTTCCTTTTTATTCTGTCACAGGTTGTTACTGTAAACAAAAAAAGCTAAAATGTTGATTATAGTTATATTTCTTAGTCAGCTCTTTTGAACCTTCCGGGCTTCACGTTCTTACCGTGAAACACGTAGTCACGTAACAAAAATGCTGAAATGGTGAATTTATCAAGTGAGACAAAATATGGTGCCAACAACAAACTGCACCAAACGACCATCAGGAGGAAAAACCTTCTCAGACTTTTAAATATCATTTAGAAATTAAAATCTGTTGCTTTTATTCTTTAGTTGAGACAAAACAAGACAAAAAGACGCAATTTGAGCTGTTGGAAGATTTATTTTAAATATAAAAAGCTTAATCAATAAAAGAAACAGATATTGAAAACATGACGGTGAGAAAATGTTGAATTCATGAAAAAAATCTAAAAAAGTTCAGTATCAATACTAAAGGCCCTGGAAAAAAGAAAGTTAGTCTCAAGTCTATCTGTTTACTTTGCAGACGTTTGGCAGAGAAAATACTCTTGTTGGAGTTTTTTTTCTGCCAAAACCTTAAAAACCACAGTTTTGTTTCATGGACTCAGTTCAGCTTATAGAAATTTTATTAGAGTCTTTTTTTAGCATTTCAGTATTTCAGTTACAGTTTGCTGTTTTTGGCAGAACACAGAGCCTGCAGGGGGCGACGTGGGGCCTGAGGAATGATTTAAACTATTTATCAGCAATCAGGTCAAATCAATACGACTACGAATCAATACTCTCCGTGAGTCTGATCTGTCTGTCTGTCTGCCTGTCTGCCTGTCTGTCTGTCTGTCTGTCTGTCTGTCTGTCTGTCCAGGTGTGAAGAACGCTGATGAGAACGAGCTGAAGGCCATCGCTTCTCCTCCTGAGGAGACTCACGTCTACAACGTGGCCGACTTCAGCGTGATGAACGACATCGTGGAAGGTCTCACCAAGGTCATCTGCGACCGGGTGGAGTCGCTCGACAGGCAGCTCAAAGGTCCGATGGTCATGTGACCCCGCAGACGGCTTGTAGTGTGATTACTCTGTCGATGCTGTTGGCTGTAATTATGGCTGCAGGAGATCCCCAAGCAATAAAAACTCAGTCCCTGTTTAATAAAATGTACCAGCCTCATCTAAAGCTGCTTCCTCCGTTATGAAAGATACAAACATGCAGCTTAAAACAGCACGTTTGGATTTTACAGTCTGTCTTTTTCTGATTAAGCAAATCCAGTTTTTAAGTTTGCACATGAATCGTTATTATTTCGGCTCTCAGTGTTTTAGCTGTAAATCCAACATGGAACAGATGCAACATGTGTTTTCTTTTGTTTCTTCTTCAGGAGGAGAGTCCGCCCCCCCGCTGACCTCCGTGGCTCCGCCCCGCGACCTGGTGACCTCTGACATCACGGCTCGCAGTTTCCGTGTGACGTGGACTCACGCGCCCGGCCAGGTGGAGAAGTACCGCGTGGTGTATTACCCGGCCAGCGGAGGACAACCGGACGAAAAAGTATCTGAATTATGACTTTTTAAAAAAACTTTAATACATGAGTGAAATTATTTATCATATTTCCTCTCACACGTCTTTGTCTATTGGCTTTATTTAGTGACTTCAGCTGTGACGTCTTGCTATTGGTTGTCGAAAGTGCCACTGAAACTTGTTTCAGAGTTACAATGAACAATCTGCTGTTCAGGCTTTTAATGGAGTTGATTTAAAACGTTTTTATGAATCCAATTGACTCGTTTATTTGAGTGATTCAAATATTTCTCTCAAGGTTTCATTTCTTCACCTTTATTGGTGAAACTTTATACCTGATTTCCCAGCAAACACTGATGTAATGGCTGCATTTTAATGAAGGATGCTCAGTTGATCCTGTTAGCGAGTTCAATTAATTTATCAAAGTGATTTGCATCATAAAAGGTAAAAATTTGCAGAATTTGCAGTGAGATGATCATAAACTCTGTAAGCTTCTTTAATGAAACTCTTCCTTCTGTAATGAAAAACAGTGAAAAAAACACCACAAGTACAAGTTAAAGCTGAACATAATAATCTTCATGAAGGACAGATTTATTGCAGGACTGCTGAATTAGATTCATTAGTTTTAATTTGATTTAAATGAACTCGTTTTTTCTGCAGATCTTTCCACAGATAGCAAACCATTTTTTCGTAAACGTGTGTGGTCTGTTGATGCTAACTGTTCTGGAAGTTTCCCTTCTCGTATAACTTCACATACATTCAGGACCGTAATCTTTTTTTGAGTAGATATTTATGTTTAGACACTTCCCTCTTATTTTAATCCACTTCCTCTTTGATGTTCATTACTACGTGCAGCTGGAACGGCCCTTTTTCCCCGCGAGGAAAACTTGAGGTTTCATCAAAGCTAATCTGATTCAGTTCCAGTCCGTTTAAATCCCTTTGGAGCTGAAAGCCTCCGGCAGCAACACGTGCTGCATTCAAGGCTCTGTGGGATTTTTGGATGTTTTAATGCTTTTTGACGTAAAGAGTGCTGCTGTCAGAGCCACAAAGAACACAAAGTCTGAGATAACTGAAGGTTTTTAAATGATAGTGATATAAGAGATTAACCCCCCTGAGCAAACTTCATTCCAGCATCACACTGTAACTGTAACTGTAACTGTAACTGTAGATGCAAGATAAATACTGAATGAGCCTGTAAGGTTTCTGGATGTAAAGTTCTCCTGCAGCGTCCGGCTGAAGTCCAGCTGTGGTCTGTCTTCCAGGTGGTCCAGGGGACGGAGAACAGCGTGGAGCTGAACTATCTGAACTCTCTGACTGAGTACCAAGTCGCCGTGTTCGCCGTCTACCACAGCTCCGCCAGCGAGGCCCTGAGAGGCAGCGCCACCACACGTGAGTCTACACACCAACAAGGAACCGAGGAACCAAAGCAGGACAGTGAGCTGCAGGTTTGGTGTTCACCTGTTCAGCCTTCAGCTTCCTGCAGCTCAACATCTTCATACAAGCTGACGTCTGAACAAACTTTATAATCATAGTCGGGATAATTTAGGCAGTTAAAGTGCAGAAAGGAAACAAGTCAGTCATAAAACAGATATCAGTGTGTTTGCATACACTTTTACTAATTAACCTAAACAGGACTTTCTTCATTTTTTACTATTTGTTGCTCTTTGATGAACCAATTTCCTCCTCAACTGTCGACTCGCTTAATATTCACCATATTTTTCTAAATTCTTGGGACTTTTCAGAGAGCAGAATTTCCTTTAGCTACCAATTTTCCATATTGTCCCTCTCTGCTGGTGTTAAGTAGTAAATATATTTAGTGTCTTTCATCTGTCAGTATTTTATTTGATGAAAACATTTCCGGCTGTCAGACTGTGGAGCCGCTGTGATAATCTGAGCGACATCACGCTGTCTGTGTCTGCTAACCAGGCGTCAACACGATGACAACAAATCCACAAAAAGCTAATCTGAAGCACAAATGTGATTTTAACCTCAGCAGATCTTTTTTTAACAACTCTCAGAATAAAACAGTCCTGACTCACATTAAGCTCATTATGTTGAGCTGTAGCATCTCTGACCGGCAGAAACGTGTCGTTCCGCAGCAGCAGATGATGAATTTAGGCCGCGGAGGCGTCGCAGGTGTTCCATCATGCATGTGCGCCTCGGACAGGACGCCTGCAGTGAGCTCTAATTCTGCTCGTGCTGCCCGAGGCGTCATCACGTCTCAAACGCTGAGCGGCGGCCCGGCCACTCGCTCGCTCGCTCACTGATGAAGGGCGAGGAGCTTCTCCCCGTCGGTGGAGGATGAATGTTAAGTCACCGGTCGACCTTGTGCCAAAGTTAATGAGGTTCGGCTGCTGCTGTTTGCTGCCACTGCTGCTTCAGTTCCACCGTGTGACGGAGGCAGCAAATGAAATGTGACGCCGGATTTGTGTGTGTGTTTCTGTGGAAGACGGCAGATTAAAACAGAAAAAGAGCTGAATGTAATGAGTGTGATAATTTGAATAATACTGTTTTTGTACACATGTTGGATGAACATTAGATTTTTTAAACTACAATCAAATTAATTCAGGCAGAAAGAAAAGTGTCAAAGTAAAAGCTAATCATCTAAAAGGACTCTTTAAGAATAAAAAATAATGTTTAATTTCAGTTTATGGAGATTTTTTCTACGTTGCTGTGAGTCCAGAGGCTGAACCGACGACACTGAGTGAATGAAACACTGTGGATTTAATGAAACTTGACTTTTGATCGCACAGTTATTGAACTTATTAAATTAAAACTGAAAGTCAAATACATGTGTGTGTGTGTGTGTGTGTCGCAGTGGCCCTGCCGATGGTGAACGACCTGGAGCTGTTTGATATCACACACAGCACCATGAGGGTCCGCTGGAGGACCGCCGCCGGGGCTTCTGGGTACATGATCCTGTACGCCCCCCTGACAGAGGGAGACCCTGCAGACGAGAAGGAGGTGAGGAGAGTTTTTGGTGTTTTTATCTTTTGCTAAATGGATTTTAAAGGAGCTCTGACAACCAGTAGGAGTGGAGATGATCAGGTCTCAGTTTGCATCCAAAGCAGATGTGCACAGATGTGTTTGTGACTGTAAATAAGTCGGCAAAAGTCTCCTCACATGTTCTGTTATTGTTCCCCACCTTCTGCATGTCGACCACAGCTTCATTTATTCACTTAATGAAGCTCAGACAGGAAGGAAAGATGGAGGTGAAGGGAGTGAAAGGACAGAAAGAAAAACAGTCAGCAAGAAGAAAAATTCAGATCTTTTGTTTAAAACACCAACAAATCAAACAACAGAGGAAACTGGTTCAACCAACAGCTTCATTTTCTAAAAGCAGCAGATAAAAATAAAGATAAATTCTGAGCAGCTTCAGTGCAAGAAAACAACAACCAGGTAAAAACAAATGTTTCACCTTAAGTTTCTGAAAAACTCTCACCTGACCAACAGCAGGCAGAACATAAAGAAAAACATCAGTTAGTGAAGAAGATGAGAGGAGAGAAAACTGAATATCAACAAAATCAGTTTTAAAGACGACGACACAAACAGGTACGAACACCTGAAACAAACCTAAGGACGAAGATTAAAACCTCTGACAGATGAAACCAGCAGGAGGAGGAGGAGGAAGAGGAGGAGGTGGGGAGGTGGCGGAGGAAAAGGAGGAGGTGGAGGAAGAGGAAGAGGAGGAGGAGGAGGAAGAAGAAGGGGACAACGAAAAGGAGGAAGAGGGTGAGGAAGAGGAAGAGGAGGAGGCGGATGAGGAGGATTAGGAGGAGGAGGGGAGGTAGATGAAGGGGAGGAGGTGGAGATGGGTGAAGAGGAGGAAGAGGAGGAGGTGTGGAGGTGGCGGAGGAAAAGGAGGAGGTGGAGGAATAGGAAGAGGAGGAGGAGGAGGAAGAAGAAGGTGACAACTAAAAGGAGGAAGAGGGTGAGGAAGAGGAAGAGGAGGAGGC
>JAQMCX010000018.1:1042331-1093425 GCA_029814765.1 Acanthurus leucopareius | reverse complement strand
GAAAGAAGAGGAGTAAGGAGGATGATGAGAAAGAGGAGGAGGATGAGGAAGAGGAACAGGAGTAGGAGGAAGAGGAAGAGGAGGAGGAAAGAAGATGAGGAAGGAGGAGGAAGAGGAACAGGAGGAGGAGGAAGAGGAAGAAGAGGAGGAGGAGGAGGGGGAAGAGGAAGAGGAGGAGGAGGAGGAGAGTGAGGAAGAGGAAGGGGGGAAGGGTGAGGAAGAGGAGGAGGAGGGGGCGGAACAGGGTGAGGAGGAGGAGGAGGAGGAGGGGGAAGAGGAAGAGGAAGAGGAGGAGGAGGTGGTGTGAAGGACACAGTCTGAACCCCTCTCCTCCCCTCTCCTCCCCCGACGGACCTCATTACGCCGGCCATCACTCTCCCCTCCAGGCAGAAAGCAATAAAAACAATTTAAGGTGGAATTGACGGCGAGGAGGAGCGCGGCTGTCAGAGCTCGAGCTCGGCTTCCTCTCTGCAGCCATGTTGGGACTCGACTGGGCCAAAACCAGACACACAACCGGCCCGGTTAGACCGAAAAACTCAAATGACACGCTTTAATCCGCACTGGTTTGGAGAAAAACCCCTCGCAGAACAAAAGAGTGAACCAGAGAGAGAAAAGAAACACACAAGCTGAGCCGTAAACAGCAGCGGGGAGATTTTATATCAAGGTTCGGACTAAAATTGGCTTTGAAGAGCCACGTTTCTGAAAAACACACTGTTTGACTGCCAAGAAAAACAAAGAACGACACTATTTCAGAGTGTGACGGAGTCATCTGGTCGCTCCTCGAGCCAACAAATCATTCCTGGGTTTTATAGAAATCTGCAGAAAAGTTTCAGCTTCTCTGCAGAGTGTGAAGTTAGAAAAGAAGGTAATTGATCTCTGATAGGAAACATTGTTCAGGTGAAATAATCTCACTCGGCCTGAATCTGAAATGAGAAACCATGAAACAGTCAGAGTCTCGGTTTAAAACGGAACAAAACATTAGAAACAAACCACAGAAACTGTCCAAAACTATTAGGCCTGGGACTTTATCACTTTAATTACGATTAATTAATTACAGAAACAATAACGCGACAAAAAAATTAATACGTTTAATTGCAGTTTATTTTTGCACTCCAAACAGGGCGGAACGTTTCTTGTCAGAGTTACGGAAGCTTCGTTCTCCACGCGAGTTTGATTCCGGCCCCGAAAAAAAAAAAACCTTTGACAAAATGACAAAAAATGTTACTTCTCTTTGCGATTAACTGAGTTTAATTAATTACAGAGCCTCTAATTAATCAGATATTTTTTTTTAATTGAGTCCCACCACTAAAAACTATATTAATGATCTTATGACAACTTACCAAAAAGCTTGAACCTTCATACTGTGTGTGTGTGTGTGTGTGTGTGTGTGTGAGCAGGTGAAGGTGTCTGACTCGGTGAACGAGGTGGAGTTGGAGGGATTGACCCCCGACACGGAGTACACGGTGACGGTTTACGCCATGTACGGAGAGGAGGCCAGCGACCCCATGACGAGCCAGCAGACCACATGTGAGTCTGACACACACACACACACACACACGCACACACACACACACACACACACACTATCTACGAATTTATACAACCTCTTCAAATGCTGATCAAATGTTCCCTCAAAGCACCAGAAATTGTCTCCGTAGGAACCAAACTCACGGATGTTCGTGGTCGTTCGGTTCAGTTTGGAGTTTGTTTGCAGCAGCTGTGTCACGTTGTGATAAACTGAGCAGCAAACAGAGAAAACTGACCTCGAGTTTTTACTCTCAGCGATGTCAATCAGTTTATTCGACTCCCACGTTGGATCTTGTTGCAGGTTTGCAGCTGATTTTAGACTCAGATACGATGAAATCTTATGTTATCTCAACATTCCTGAAGTTTTTTAAAGGAGATAACAGATTATGTGAGCATAAATATGAGATAAGGATGTGGAAATCATCCAGGTCATAAAGATTTCATAGCTCAGAGGCTCTGCAGGAAAAAACAGAGAGCGAAGCTTAAAGTCACTTTGGCAAACAATTTAGTGATATTAAGTTAATTATAATTAATTCCAGAGGAACTTTATCACAAATATTTATTTATGGGCTCCATAATCTGCTTACATGTACAGATTTTGTTTATTTCCATCTTTTACCTCGATGTTCTTCTTTCATTCATCTCAGGAGGTTAAATAAGATAAAAAACATCTCCAAAATCGCTGTAACACTGTACAATGTATAAAACTTATTTTGACCCTCAAGAGGAAAAACACGCTCTTGTTCATAAATACGGTTGAATACATTTGTTAGTCCGTCAGTTCTGCATGTTCAACGTGAAACTGAACCGCTGTTAATGTATTTAAAGTCGGTTTGTCCTCACAGAGATAGAAACACACACACTCACACACACTCGTGCATTAAATGCGAGTATCACCGTGAAACCGTCAGCGAGTTTTAACTGACTGTCGATGAAATTGAGTTTCATTAAACTCCTGACAGACTCTTCGACCCTCTGAACTCTGGCTGCTGCCGTCCACCTCGTATTTCATCTTTCCACCGGACGCTGAGATTCATCTCGGCTGTCTGAGGCTCCACACGTCTGCTGAGAGACGGGATGTTCATGTGTTCATGCACTTTGTTTTAGAAATCCTCCAGTGAAGGTCTGAACGTATCGAAGAGGAAGCAGTTTTTGAGTCCGAACTCTGCAGCAGCTGATAATTCGGATCATGTCTCACTCTGCTGGAAATTCTTATAATCAGTCAAATCAGCTGCTGCAGTTACATGGTTTTCATTTTTTATTTGCAGTGTGTTTGCTTGCAGTTACGTGGTTTTTCCTGAAGCATGTTCGAGTCTCGCCTCGACATGTTTCCTGCTGCAGCCGCCGGCCTCCAGCTTCCCCTCGCTGTGCTGTTTCTTGCACCTCACTTTCATTTTTTTAAAAGTTGTGAGAGCTTGACGAGTGCGCCTCCCCCTCCCCCGCCTCCCCCAAATCACCACCATGCTCACTAATTAACGTTTTATGAAGTCTCCTTTAAGGTCTGTGGCTTGCGGCTTTAAGTCAGGGAATTTTTCTGTGTTTATGATGCATGTCGGGCTTTGAATGCAGGTCGTATAAGGACGCTGGCGGCTGTTGCAGGGAGACGCCGGTTGTCGGTTTCGGGGGCTGGAAGCCTCTTAAATGACTTTTCATGGTAAAATAACTTTCTTTCATCCATGCAAACAGGCCTTTATGGCTCCATAACCCCGAACAGAGACGGTCTGTGCGGGCTTTCAGGATGTCGAGTGTTCGTTTCCTCCTCATACGTTTGCAACAGTCAGTCGTTAAGTGACTGAAAATATAAAATATAATAGATTAAATCCTGTTTGTGTTTGTGTTGATTAGCTGCTGTCACGCCGTGGAGTCCGAAGTGAAGATGTGTTGCGAATGTTTTCATCATCTCGTTTGTGTTTTGCAGCATTTGGACATTTATAAAAACTAGTCCTGATGTTTCCTCCAGTTTGATGTTTCCTGCAGCAGCACTGATGCATCTGGACGTGCAGGAGACGAATTTAGGAGACGAGATGTTTTCGTCATCTCGTTTGTGTTTTCATCATCTCGTTTGTGTTTTGCAGCTTGGACATTTACAAAAACTAGTCCTGATGTTTCCTCCAGTTTGCTGTTCGTTGATGCATCTGGACGTGCAGGAGATGAATTTAATGTGTTTTATGTTTCACTCGGCATGTTTTTTTTCTCAGTGGTTCAGATCTCATCTCTCTGCCTCCGCGAGTCCCTCGTCATCCACTCGTTTCATCCAGTTAGTTCATGTTTTGACCTTCATATCCACTGTGATGTGAAAGAAACAGAATTTCCTCCACAGTTCTTTAACGTTATTATGTATCTATGTTGGAGGATTTTTTTTTCTGTAAACTTTCAGAGGAGAGCCGACCTTCAGTGTCGTCTGACATCTTTTTGAACGGGTCATTTAATACGGTGGAAATTCTTATATGTTCGGAAACTTTAGAGACTTATCTGCCCCTAAACTTTTTAATTTCCCATCCTCCTCCTGTTCTGACCCCGACTCGCCCTTCAGTTACAGCGCCGGCGATCCTTCCTCTCCGCTTCTTTGTCTTCGTTCTGACCTCTGGAATAATTGAGGTAACACAACGGTGGCCACTATCAGACTTTTTTTAAATAAAATCCAGATCCGTAAAGCCGTGCGAAAAAGTTTCCGTGCCTTCGAGAATAAACCGGATTCCCTGACTGAATTAAAAACGGGAGGCTTTCTGTCAGACCTTTGCACTTCCTCCGAGGGGGGGGGGACGGAGAGAACAAATGAAAGAGAGGCAGGAAGTTGAGGAAAAAGCCTGAGGGAAGCTGAGTTATGAGATGAGCTTTTGTCCACTTCATAATTAAAAAAGTCCAGTCCAATAAGCCCGGTTCGAAACCCCATGAGAGTGTGTGAGTGTGTGTGTGTGTGTGTGTGTGTGTGTGTGTGTGTGTGTGTTTGTGTGTTTGTGTTTACACTTACACTTAGTTTCCTCTGTTGAAACTCAGTAACAGGTACTCGATTACTTGTCAGAATGCAGACAGATTCAACTGAATGCCGCTCAGTTTCTTACTGTTCTGATTCGTTTCAGTCAGAACTTGAGAGATCGGTAAAAGAAACAGTTTCACTTCTTCATCTTCAAAGCTTCATGTTCATCCTGTGGACCAATCACAGAGCAGCTGGTTAACGGCTGTCCTGTTTATCATCATCATCCTCCATCGTCATTGTCTGCTAACATCTCCCCTCTGTTTCGTCTCGTCTTTCCTCAGTGCCGCTGACGCCGGCGAGGAACCTCCGTTTCTCAGATGTGGATCACAGCTCCGCCCGCCTCACCTGGGACTCCTCCTCCAGGAAGGTGAAAGGTTACCGCATCATGTACGTCAAGACCAACGGAGTCCAGACCACGGAGGTGAGACGATCCTGCAGGCCTGAGCCGCTATGAGCAGAAGTTTACAAATCTGTAACGGAACTTCTGATGAGTCGAAACAGAGAGGAGTTTGGTTTCATCGATGGCATCAAGAAAATCTGGTTCAAGTCTCAAAAATCATCTCACACACTGATGGAGGATCTGAAGTGTGTGTTGTTTGTCGTGCAGGTGGATGTCGGCCGTGTGACCACCTGGTATCTGAGGAACCTGACGTCCCTGACGGAGTACACCGTCGGCGTCTTCGCCATCTACGACGAGGGACAAGCTGAGGCCGTGACCGACAGCTTCACCACGAGTACGATCAGCAGGCTTTCTCATAGCATCTTAATGTGAAAATACAATTTAACGTTAAATTTAGAGAACTGTAACAACTGTCTGTCGCTGCCATGATCCCTCGTGTTCGCAGAAACCGTCCCCGACCCGCTGGACCTGAGGAGCAGCGACGTCTCAACAGACAGCTTCAGGGTGTCATGGCAACACTCAGCATCCGACGTGGTGCTGTACCGACTCACCTGGACGCCCAGCGAGGGAGGAGACAGTAAGGAGGTGTGTGTGAGTGTGTGTGAAGGTCTGGATCTCCGAACAAATTCAGAAAAATCCCTTCAAATAAACTTTCATTCGATTTGTTTAGTTGCTATATTTATTTTTCTTTCTTTATACTTTTATATCAAAAATGACACAAAGGATTTTATTATCTCTGTTGTTTCTTCTGGTTTTATTTGATATTTAAATGTCAAACGGTAACGATTAACAGAAAGCCAGTTGAGGTCCTCACAACTATAGCAGTTTATTACAGTTTATTTCTTTGGTCTCTTTTATTTGTTGTTGCCTCGTTTTATCTCATCTGATAAACTTAAATCAGATTATTTCATTATGATACAAAGTGAAGCAGAGGTGAACATCAAGAGATAGAAATCAGTTCTCTCTTTTTCTCCTGCATCGTTCTGTGTCTGGAGATTAACTCAGAGATTATAATCCCATGAAAGGAGACGTTTTTTTAATTCTCCTCTTGTCTTTTATCTGCTGGTTGTCTTCATACTGTGATGTGATAATAAAATACATAAAATATTGATCAGATTCAGGTTATGTAGAAAAAGTTTGATCTAAATTTTCAAAGGTGTTTGACTCTGAAAATGAAATATTTTGTATTCGGGTGCCCAAACCTGATTTTCTGTCTCACTGACTTTAATTCATCTACATCAGCTGCACATCTGTCTGTCTAACGCCGCCCGTCTCCCTGCATCTGTCTCAGGTTCTTGTGAACGGAAACACTAACACCTACCTGATAAAAGGCCTCAGCTCCTCCACAGAGTACGAAGTCCTGCTCACCGCCATCTTCAGCAACGAGGTGGAGAGTAACGACGCCATCCTCTTAGAGTCCACAGGTAAACTAAAAGTCACAGCAGCTCGACAAAACACAAGTTTGAAAAGAAAAACAAGTTTCTTCACAGAATTTGTTGCTTGTTCCAAGTTCTTCCGCTTCGCCTGCTGACTGACGCGTTTATCAGTCTCATTTTTCTTCCTGTTTTCTGTTTTTGTGTCTCAGAGGAAACAGAAGGTCCTTTAAAGTCTTTTCTTGAACTTCTGAATAAAAGTATTAAAAGAGGAATAAAATATTTTGTTTCATTTTCAGTCGAAAGAATAACAACAGTTGCCACGACGACGACGACCACAGAAGGTAAACGTTGGTTCCAGCTGTTTCTCCTGCTGTTCTTCTGTCCGTCCACCTCGATCTTTGATCCTCCTCCACCTCCTTCTGCTTCTTATTCGTCTCCTCAAACGACCTGCTGTGTTTTATGTCGCCGACTGGCTGGAATTAACTCAGAGTTTCTCTCAGATCAGTTTGTTACATAAATCCACAGAGTTTGAGGACAAACATAATGAAAATATAAGTAATTCTGCTGCTTCTTCACTAACTGAAGGCAATTTTTTCACAGTTTCCTGACTTTTATTAAATCGATCAATTATTGTTCAATCAAATAAAAAATAAATGAATTAATTCTTAAAATAAATGTGAGTTGTAGCCGAAGAATTGTTCGAGTTAGGTATATTATGTTAGATTATAAGGCCGTCATTTTTAATTTAAAGATTTGTAACTTTTGGTAACTGTGACGTGAATTCATTAAAGTTTCAGTGAAGTTCTGCATCACACAAAGAGATTAATACATGTGACGTTATTTATTGATGTAGAAAAATGTTTTTAACTGTTCTCATAAATGTTCAGGAAGAAAATCAGGGTTCAAGATTAAAGATTTCAGGTACAAAATGTCTGTTTATTCGTTTGCTGGCTCAGATTTACAGACAGTGTTTGTCTGTAACATCAAACTTTGTGAGAAACACCTGAATAATTTACCACCAAACGTTTGCTCTGTGACGCTCGTACAGGTTGACAGACATCTCGCTGTGACGGCTGTTTTGATATATTTTTTTGGTGTTTCAGCTCCTCGGTTTGGCGTCAGGAACATGAGGATCGATGAGGAAACCACACACAGCATACGAGTGTCCTGGCAGCCCGTCGACCTCAGAAATGTCCGACATTATCGGCTGAACTACATCACCGCCAGAGGAGACCGAGCCGAGGAGACGGTACGACGCAAAGAGAGAGAGTTTGCTTTGTTTTCATGAGAATCAGGTTCTGATGTTATATTTAAACCACAGAGCCGCTGGTAGTTTGGTGTCAGTGATGCTGACGATCGGAGCTGATCTGAGACATGTTGACTCTGTTCTTATTAACTTGTGAGTGAAGTCACTGTGATTGAAGCCGTTTGCTGTTGTTAAATGTTCCTTTTTTAACAGACGACACAGAGGTGTTTGTCTCCTCTTTAATCACCTCAGAGAAGCTAAAAAGATGTTTCCTGAACACCTTAAAACTTATTTGTTCATGAAAAGCAGCAGGTTTTGTCGGTTTGAGACTCAGAACAGTTTGAGTTGATTCCAGCTGTGAAACTCAAACACTGTGATTTTCATATCCAGCTGTGATGTGGGTATTTAAAACACTCGTGCTGTAGTTTTTCCATAACACCTTAAATACAACACTTCTGTCATGCTCTTTCCTTTTC
Source organism: Acanthurus leucopareius (assembly GCA_029814765.1). Lineage (NCBI taxonomy): Eukaryota > Metazoa > Chordata > Actinopteri > Acanthuriformes > Acanthuridae > Acanthurus > Acanthurus leucopareius. Next base: position 1,085,423 of record JAQMCX010000018.1, on the reverse strand, counting down.
CTGCTGATTTGTCAGTATCATGAAAAGTCGTTTATAAAGAAAAAATCTACAAACATCAACAGTTATTTTCTGCATTTTCTGATAAAATGTTGTTGTCCCGTTTGCAGCAGTCGCTCACAGAACGATGGAGGACGGATATCATCTGACTTTTTATTTGAACAGCTACAGTTTGTTTGGCTGCCCTCAGATTTCCGGTGTTAAACCGCAACTACCATCAGTAACCACAGGTGTCGCCAAAACAACCAGGACTGAAATTTTAAGGATTTTTAAAGATTTTTAAGAATTTTGAGGATTTGGTACAAAATAAGAAATAAGTGTGTTTGCAGTGAAAGTCTGAGTCAGTTTCTATACGAACAGTAATGGTTTGTTCAGTCATACAAGGTGACCGAGGAATCAGGGCTGGAAGAGAAGAAAAAAAGAAGCTGATGCTTTAAACACAAAGGCAAAGCTGCTGTCAGTCTTCAACAGAGGAAGGGAGATTATTGATGAAGACGAAGACGAAGGCAGGCCTTCTGATTAAAAGTCCTCCACGGAGAGAAAGAGGGAGGCAGATAAAGACGGTGCTGCTGGAGTTGATGGCAGGCCTCCAGAGTGGAGAGAAGAGGAAGAGAAGAGGCAGAGGAGGATAATGATGATGATGAAAACAGTGGCAGATCTTCAAAGTGTTTGTTTCACAAGAGAGAGAGAGAGAGAGAGAAAGACGGAGGATGGCAGGTCTTCACACTAATGAGCCACGAGAGAGAGAGAGAGAGCTCTGATGCAAAAACACACAGTTTCGCTGTGATGGAAATGTTCTCTGTGTGTGAAAAGGCTCGACAGACGAACATTACGATGCTAAATAGATGTTGATTCGAGCGCCTGAAGGGCCTGAAGGAAAATTGAGATGTTTGCAGTCGAACGAACCTGCATCGTTCTGTGAAACCACGAGCTAAATATCCTCTTCATTATCAGCTGTGACATCTGCGACGTTTAAAGAAGAGAAAAAAACAGTTTGTGAAATAATATTTGCCTCCTTTAGAGCTGATGGTTTAATGTCTGACGTGCAGGTTCGACTCTGTTGGTGTTCATGTGATAGTTTGACATCATGCAGCTGCTGCACAAAACGTCACATTCAGAGTTTAGAGGTGAAAATCTCTGAACTTTCTAAAAATCTTTTGTCGTCGTCACTGTGGCTCCTTGTCAGGTTGTCGGTCATTTGTCAGATGGGTCGACACTGGTCGCCATGGCAACCAGGAAGATGGAGGAGAAGCTTGTTCTGGTCATGTATGTGTGTGTGTGTTGATGATTTATTTGGCAGATATAATGACAGAGACAGAAGAGTCCATGTGGGGCAGCAGACTGTCTGAACACTGAACGTTGCTGTGGAGCGTTGGGCTTCGTTCACCTTCTGCATCCTCAGCTTGTCGTGTGAAAACCACAAACACACAGTTTCTCCACCCAACATAAGGGCTTCATCCAGGAGAATCAAACCTGTGTGGCCTCAAACACGCAGATGTTCATCACATGAAGCAGTGATCACAGCTGAAGCTAAACCGTCCTGTCTTTCTTGCTTTTCATCGTCTGATGTTAAATATATTTGTCTTCCTGTCAACCAATATGTAATAATCAATACCTCTGTTATCAGTGAATGTGTGAGGATGAAGATGCATCATTTTTACCTCCTTGTTTTTGTTGCATCACGGCTGCATGGTGGAGTTTGTATGGTGTAACAAGTTTCAGACGTTTGCTGCAGAGATCCTCCATATTTCAGCCACTCTGATGTGTCAGGTGTGTGTGTGTGTGTGGCATCACAGCGGGTCGCGCTGTGTGTCCACAGGCGACTCCGGCCAGTGTTCCCTCATCATCCTCTTCATCCTGACAGCACAGAGCGTCCAGCTGCTGAGCCGGCGGCGTGTTAAATGAGATCTCTTATCAAAGCGCGAACAGCTGTGGGCTTCGTTTGGCGGCTTTGTTTGGCGGCGGCGGCGGCGCGTCATGAATCACCGAGTGCTGCACTCAACAGCTACTGTTTAGAAATCCTCTGGGAGGGAAAGTGACGGGCTTCCTCTCCTGCTCCGATCAAAGTTTCTCTCTGTGGTTTGTGGCTGCTGAACATCAGCCGTCATGACGAACAAAAAGACAGAAAATAACTCAATTACACGAGCTTCTTTTTCATCTGGATGGCAGCTACTCTCCTTTATCGCAGCTTGAATTTGGTCCAAAGCTGCTGGTAACTTGTAAAAAAAAAGGTGTATGCAAGTTGGCTCAGCGGTTAAATCAAATCAGATTTCATTAAATCACAGATTTTATGCAGCAGTTTCATGCAAAACTTTTCCGGCCTTCAGCTTCATGAAAACAGACAGAAGAAAGTTGAGTTCGTCCTCTTTGGGCTTCATGTGGCCTTTGACCCCTGTAGGGAGAAGAAAACAGTGAAGACGTCATGGTTCCTGATTGATAAAGCCCCTGACAGGACGAGTCAATAAAAACTTCACCTCACTGAGCCTCAAAAGTTTAAAGCAGTTTCTTTAATAACAGAGTCTCAGTTCTCCAAACTTCCTTTTGTTCTGTTTTTATTTCAGTCTTATTGTCTCTCTGAGAGTTTCTGCTCTGAACCAGCAGCCAGCAGAGACAGAGAGAGTTGTTATCGCCATCAGCTCACAATAGTTGGTGATTCGTTCTCTCTTCACTGTTTTCATCCCTGAAACTTCCTGATTTGAGTCGACCAGCTGCTCCACATTGTTTCGCTCACAGTTTCCTGAAAGAACAGATGCTGAAAAAACATCTCAGACTGAATGGAAGAAAATTAAACCTCCGTGCACCTGCAGACCGCCGCCTCATTAAAACTGAGGACACTTTGTTTGGGAGGTAATTGGTGTAAAATTTGGGGGATATTTTTTTTTTTATATATATACTTGGATTCTTTTTTCCTGAAGGACATCTGTTTTTAGAGACACTTCAACACAGAAACATACAGATGAGATGATGCCTTCACATCCAGGAGTGTGAATGAGGCAGTTTGTTCAGAGGACAGGAGGGATGAAACTCCTGCTGAAGCAGCTTAAGACCCTGTTTGTCTGACCGGATGTTAATAACATGTTGGTTTAGGAGCTGATTTGCTGCTGTGAGGCTGTGTGTTCATTGGCTGATGATGTTTTGTTGGAGATGTTGGACATGATGAGGAGGCAGGAGGAGCAGCACAGCAGGACGAGGTAAATGATGCTCCTGCAGAGGAACAACAGGTGGAGGCAAACTGATCAAAACAGAGTTCGCTGTCTATAATGAGTCCGAGATGTCTGAAGCTGCTGCTCACCTGCTCACCTGCTCACCTGTCCTGCCCGGCGTGCAGGTGGAGTTCAGCTCGGTTCACTGTGGAGTGTGTTTGATGTGCAAATGATCAGGTCTTTGTCTCGTCCACCTTCAGCTGCGGGTGTCTGTCCGTCCAGCTTTGTTTGAAGTGAGGAGCAGAGATTTTAAAGGCTGAAGTGGATTTATTGTTACTGTTTACTGATGTTTCGTCAGTGTGAGCAGAGTGTGTGAAGTGTGTGTGGATTTTAGAGCTGATATTAAATGATTCAGTTCAGATTTAAGAGAAGATACTGAGAGAAAAGCTGCATGAGGATCTTTATGATGGTGCTCGATACTCTTTAACACTGCTCTATTTCACATAAACAGTGAATTTACTGAGCACATCTAATGTCAAAGGGACAAACACACAGTAAAAACTCACCAACTCTGCAGCTTTACACAGATTTTAGCCTCTTTTAGCTCAAGGTCGTAGTTTCATAGCTTGTTTCCTGTCTCATTTAGTCTCAGTTGTGTTAAATCCTCTGTATCTTTACCTGCCCAGTATCTAACTGGTGCAAACTGGAATATCCAGCAGCTAAAGAGCCACATTTCACTCAGGTGTTTCTGGTATTTCAGCCTCTGATTCATAATTCACAGCACTAACCTCTCCGTCTCTGGGTTCAGGATTCCTCCACACTCATCTCTCTACAAAGCTGATAAATATAGAAGTTAATGGTTCTGGCCAATCAGACGGCTCCCTCTCTGTCGTACCAGATGTCGGCATTCACGCCGTTGCCGTCGATGACTCGGCTCTGCAGCCATCTGTCCATCGACAGCTGTGATGCTGAACTCAGTGAGGCTCCGTTATCTCCCCGTGCTGCTTCATTCAGTGTCCAATAAACCGGAGCTGCCGCCGCCGAGTGCAGCTCCTCTGTGTGCAAACAGAGTTCGGCCATTACTGCGCCGCAAAAAATGTTGTTTCAGAAGCTGAAAGTGGCGTCGAGGGAGGATTAAAGCTGAAGGCGTCGCGGTTTTCCGTCTGTCACAGATTTTCTGCAGTAAAACAGTTAAAGTGAAGAACACGGCCGTCGTCCTTCAGGCTGTCAGACTTTGTGTCTGACTGGTTTTACCGTCTGTTGTTGAGGCCCTGAGGACTAAGATTTCCTCTTTTATCATTTTTAAAATTTCAATTAGCGACTTGACTTTCAGCAGCTGATAAAAAGGTAAACTGTCATCAGATGACAGCTGATGGTTTTAGAAACTGTGTTGAGCTCCTGCTCTTCACATGAATTTAACCAAACCCTGCTCAAACCTGATTGGTCAATATGATTTAACCCAAAATCTGAACACTTTGATAACAAACTCGAAGTGCCTGCATTTATTTGCAGACACTAGAATAGTTATTTTAAATAAGAGTTTTAGCTTTGTGTTTTTATTGTGAGCTGATGACAAGAAGTTTCATCAAAATGTCTTGAAAAGTGAAAAGTCTGTGAGGTGTGAAGGAAAAGTCAGGTTGTGGGGTTAAATGGTTCATTGTGACTTTTTGTGACTTGACTCCAGCCAGATGTTCAGACCTGAACCTCCAGAACTTAGTTATAGTGTAAAAAACAGTTGAAATGGTCTAAAAAACGGTTTACAAAGTGTTTCATCCTCTTCTGAATTTTCACAGTTGGGTCAAAAGGTGAAAGCTTCCTCTCTGCCTGGTTTTGTTTGGTTGCGGTTCTGCACAGTTTAGCAGATGTGTTGTCTCTCTGCTGACTCTCACAGTCACCTGAAACTGACTCTGATCACCTGAGTACCTCACTCCCTTTGCAGTTTGCCTTCGAGCATCGTAACTCCTGCAAAGTCTCAGGTGGATCAGACTTAATATTCCGGACCTGCACAGAGCTTCTGTCGGACTAGATTGGGTTTCTGAATCCTATAAATACTTTATGAAACCATGTTTGCATTTACAAAGTGGAGTAAAAGGAGTGAAGCTGGAGGTGGTTTCTTCTGACTGTGTGGCTCAGTAGCAGCACAGAGGCTTGCTCCCTTTTTCATCAGACTGTGCTGAAATTGATTTGTCAAGGCCGCCAGTGTTTGTCTGACTGACACGTCTGAGAAAGTGTATTTTTGGGGGGAGAGCGGAGGGTTTTTTGGACGAGGCATGTAGAGACGAGACGGTGCATGCTCAGAATGCAAACGGGGCTCAGACAGGCAGAGAAACACAGCGACTGTGGGAGAGAAAAACAACACAGGAATTAAGAGAGTGAAGCAGCTCGACCTTTAACAAACAAAAGATTCCTCTCACCGAGAACAAAACCACCACAGTTCTGTTTATGTGAAGGTAAAGTAAACATGCAACCGCTTAGCATTCGAGTTTACCACAGACTGCTGAGCGAGCCCTGTGACACGGCTCAGTGAAACAACTGGGTGATTTGTTTACAGCAGAAATTCTGTTTCCTCCAGTTTCTTCGGCTCTTTACGATGTGATGCCTGAATGTGATGTCGGTCATTTAATTCACCACATTAGCAACAAGTGACAGAGGTGGTATCTTTAAATCGCTTTAAGTTTATGATTCATTTTCTGTGAATGAATGAGTCTATAAAACACAAAATGGTTTCCAGCCTACAGATTGTAAAACTACGCACTGTGCAATGCAAAACTAACAGCAGATTAAAGACGAAGAGCTTCATTTAAAGAGATTGTGTTTTAAATACTAAGCAGCTGTAGTTCGTAAACAACAGATGCAGAGAGAGAAGTAAAGGATGAGAAAGCACCAGAGGAAGAGGTGAAGGAGGATTCAGAGGCAGAGGTGAAGGGAGGACAGGAGGCTGCAGGTGAGGACGGAGGTCCACCTGGACCGATGAGTCATTCAGGGATCAGCTTAAACAAAAGGCCACAGTTCACAGACAGGTGAGCAGGAAACCTGAACACAATTAACCTGCGAGCACCTGAGACATGGACGCTTCGCTGCACGGCTCTGCTGCGTTCAAAGCCTCGTGCATGTCTGTTAGTTTGTTTGCTCTGCGGTTATTAAGTCTTAATGCAGTTCATTCAGGAAGAAAACAGTTTTCACGGTTGCAAAAACATGGCTGCCTTTTTATTTTCACGATGAATTGAGCTTTGCAAGTCATGTCTGAACTGACAAAAACACCTGGAAGAAAAAAACTTTTCCTTTTCAGAACAAACTTTAAACTCTGCAGACGTCCCCATTAAAGAAATCAGCATGAGTTTCTCCTGCAGAGCATAAAGCCGAAAGCTCAGACCGTCCTGCTGCTCTGGTTTCTGCTGTCAGAGGTGAAAAACCACATCAGCGAGAGCAAAGACGTCGAATTTCTGACACAGAACTTCAGCTTAAGCATCTAAAAATGGCCATTAGAAGCAAGAATTTCAGGAACTTAAGTGTTCAACATGTGGATGAAGAAGACTGGAGATAAAATGACCAACATCTGCACCTCAGAGCATCACATCATGTTAAACAGACGTCTCTCTCTCTCACTTTGTCTTTGCTGTCCGGTCAAAATCTTATTTTTGCTGATGTTTGCAGACTCGTTTTCTTCCTAACCTTTATTCGTGACTGTTGTTTGTTGCTGCTTGCAGAGGACGGTGCCCACGGCTCAGACCAGCCTGGTGTTACAGCCTCTGCTGTCAGACACTGAGTACAAAGTGACCATCACTCCTGTTTACGCCGAAGGAGACGGACCGACAGCGTCAAAATATGGACGAACACGTAAGTCACTCAAGCTCGAACATTTATCTCTTAATTTATTCTGTAAAGTGTCTGCAGCCTCTCCTATTTAAGTCCTGAAATAACTGATTTTTGCCAACCTTTAGCCACTTGAGGATCACAAACACATTTTTTCAGCACGTCCATGAACTGTTGAATATATTTTAAACTCAGTTGAAAAGTGTTTCTGCTTCCTGTTTCTCTGTGTTCACGGACTCAGGACAGCTTAAGGTGGTTTAAAAGAGACAGAAACTCGTCTCAGCAGCTCATTGTTCAGCATCCTTTCTCTTTGCTGCGGAGCTGAAGGCAGAAATATGTGGAAATCTTTCTCTCCTTTGTTAAAAGTGACTGAACGCTGCTGTGAAAGCACCGACGGAGGCTAATGATTTTCTCCGCTGCCAAATGTGTTGCGGAGAAAATCGCTCAGCTTTCAGCAGGAAGGAAACGTTGCATTTAAGTCATTCATCTTTCCGTTGCGTCCCATCATGCCTCCCTGCGCAGCACATTACACACATTAGCAGACGCTAACGACGTTCTCCGGGTTTTAAACGGGGCCTCCTAAAGCAGGTGATGATGAATGGTTCCTGTTAGCGAGTGAGGGATGAGATGATCTCTGAGGGAGCGAGAGGAGGGACGGTCGGGTTTCTCAGAGTGAAGATAGATGATGTGACAAAGGAAGATGTTGTAATCTGGGGATTTGAACCTATGAGGGATGGGCCGGACGCCGAGGGAGGCGTGAGGGGGAATGCAGAGGAGACGGGTGGGATTAAAGCCTCAAACTGAAGACAGATAACGTGACAAAGGAGGCAGGACAATCAGAGGTTTGATCCACTGAGGGATGAGATGGTCACCGGGAGAGATGAGGAGGGAATACAGAGAGGAAGAGGTGAGTTTTCACTGGAGGAAGAAGGAAAAAACACGGATGGATTTACAGAAAAACCTGTGTAAGATGAACATTTAGAGAAGATTTCACACCTTCAGATGGAGATGCGAGCTGTTTGTTTGTCCACAGCTGCAGGAACATCTCATAAATGTCCCTGTTTAAATTATCAATAATAATTATTCACAGAAATTCTTATTATTTCTTTGGTTCTGTTACATTTTTTTGATTATTCGATTATTTTAAGCCTGTGGTGATAAAACTGACTACACTTTATGGTCATTATATGAAGTAAAATAATTAATTATTTTTAATTACAGCAGCAGAACTTTGCCATGTTTGGTGAGTTCCTCTTATGACTCCGGCACATTGGTGTAATTTACATTTTGGCTGCTTTTAATCATTTTCACCAAAAAGTCTGAAGTACTTTGCTCCGAAAAAAAACGTTTAATTTTGTCATCACAGCCAAAAAGTCCCAGGATCTCAAAGTCATTTCAAGGTCAGAAGGTGATTCGTTCACTCCGGATTTTCGGACTTTTCAGTTTGATCCGAACCAAAATAGCAGGTGTGAAAACTTCTTCGGTCCGTGGTTAAAAAAACTTGTACCGTAAAGAAAAAGCCTTTAACAAAACTGAAACGTGGTTTGTGGACTCAAAGTGCAGAATTAGAGCTCGAGTTCTTCCTGTTCTGCAACTTCCTTCGGTCATAAACGTCCCGGTCATTAAATCTCCGGTCTCTCATTTCCGTTACGCCTGAAGGGTGAAACATAGTGGGAGGAAGAAGCTCAGAGGTTGATGGTAATTTCCAGAGGACCGACGAGGGCAGAAACGATAGATAATGCGATGGAGGAGGCGAGTTTAACGCAGGGATTTAAACGCAGCAGATACGGAGGGAGGTGATGTGACGGAGCTCATGGAGGAAGATTGGCATTCAGACGGTGAACGGCTGTGACGGCGAGGAGGGAAAATGAGGCAGCAGAGCCGTTTAATCTGCAGCTTTCAGCTCCAGAAGGAAAATGGTGAACAGGATGGAAAACTGGAGGTTTTTAGCATTTAAATTGTGCAACAGAACAGCACGAAGATTCGGATTCAGACCTAAAAAAAGTCTCACGTCTCCTGTTAACCGTAGGGATCTTCTGAGGTTTAATTCCACCATGTTTCTGAAAGTCCTGCAGAGGTTACACTCGTATGAGACCACAGATGGTTTAATATCACTCATTCCACCGAGAAAACAAACTTTTTAACACCATCACGCTCCGTTTTTCCAAACTTTTGTCCCAGTTTCAGTTGTGGGTGTGGGGTTTTTCTGAAGGTCGGATTCATCTGAACGCTCAGAAACATGAAGTTTCCTCTTTCACTGTGCTGACTTTTGGAGTTCGATTCAGGTCATCCAACGTTCGTCCTCCTCCGACTCTTCCTCATTATCTTCTTCTCGCCAACTTTATTTCTGTCCTTCGTGTTTCTGGCTCCACTTTTCACGACAGTTTCCTTTAATAAAGAACCTTTAATCATTTCGACGTGCAGACAAGATTTTCAGATCGTATTTTATTCATAGATTTGGTTTATTTTCATTTTAATTTGACTTTATAACTGTTGTGTTTTAGTTTTTTTGTTCGAGAGAAGGAACGCTGTTTTTGTCTCGACCCTCTAATTCATTAGTTTAATTATAAACCTTCTTCTTTTTGCTCTTTAACTTATTTTGTCTCTTTTTCTTTCTTTCTCTTCCCGCCTCGTCTTCGCTTTCATCTCTTTTCATCTCGATTTTTGTCTTTTTCTTTAATATTTTCTCCCTTTTTCTATTTGTCTTAGTTTTTTCTCTTCATCTGTTTTTTTTTTACCTCATTTGACTTCAGATTTAAACCCAACTTACCTCTTTATCACCAGAGTGCCTAAATGAAGTTTAAAATAATTAAAAACCAAAACGCCTGATTGATTATATCGTCTTTTAATGTCCCATTGAACACACTCTGATTCCATTAGTGCACAAACTGGAAATGTGCTCTGATCCACATGTTATTTTGCTGAGATTTAAAAAACACAGTAAACGTTTTTTCGCAGTATTTTAAATGAAATGTTGAATCTCTCCTCAGTTCCTCTGTTGGCGCCCAGGAACCTGCGAGTGTCGGAGGAATGGTACAACCGCTTCAGGATCAGCTGGGACTCCCCGCCGGCGCCCACCATGGGATACAGGGTCGTCTACCAGCCCATATCAGGTGGTTTACACACACACACACACACACACACTGATGGCTTTAAATATTACTGAGTTTTCTTCATATCAAAATGCTAAAACAGTTTCAGAAACTGTCCGTTAAAAAAATTGTAAAAGCCTGAAGTTTAGTGGTCAGAATCTAAAAAACTAAGGAGATTTTATCCTCAACAAGTCCAAAAGTTCAAGTCCATGTAGACACAATAAGAGGATCCAACATTATATTTCAGATTTTCTCATCATAACCGTCTTAAAGTGATGAAAAAAGGTCAGAGAGGATAAATATTTGTTCCTTTGATGTTATTTAGAAAGTAAGGTCAGAACTTCCTGTTGGATTTTTGTCTTCGTCCTGATGGAAACAACAACAAGATCATTAGATTTTTTTCCTCTGGAGATTCTGAATATCTGCGACGGACATGATGGAAACTTTGGCTTTTTGTTTTTTTAACATGTTTTAAATTTTTAACGCATAATTTTAATATTTTAAATCTCAAGTTTGGGAACGAACAAAGTCTATGAATTTCTGTCGTCACAACTCATGATGTAATCACCTCTTTAAAACACAAACACACGACAAATCACCTTGTTTTCGTTGCATTACCTGAAGACTGAGGGTGTGTGTGTGTTTGTGTGTGTTTGTGTGTGTTTTTGTGTGTGTTTGTGTGTGTGTTTGTGTGTGTGTGTGTTTGTGTGTGTGTTTGTGTTCAGCTCAGTCTTTCACTTGTCTCATCACCTAACAGACTCTGGTTCCTTCAGTTTTTTCCTTCCAGTCTTTTCTTTTCTTTTTCTCTCTGTAGCTTTATGAACTAAAGTACATTTCCTCCCCAGTAAACAGTCAACAAAGTGAGACTAATTACACTTCGGGCCGGCGTCACCTCGCCGCTCGCCGCCGCAGCAGACAGGTTGGCGTGAAGATAAATCCACTTCTTAATCCCACAAGTTTAATAACTAAACTGTGAGCTCTGCTGCTGATGGTAAACAGCTGTGGATCCGAGGAAAAATCCAGCGGGTGAAACTCCGGAGGCTTATTCCTCCTCAATAAGAATAATCTGCCCCCGGCTCGTCAGCAGCTGCCCCCGGCTGTCTGCCAGCGTCGGTCCACCCAACACGCCACGCGATGCACATCACAGGTTTCATTTAAAACTTCAATTCCAACATTCAGACTGTCCAGTTCAGCTCTGATAAAAAAAGGTCCAGTGACACAGAAAAGATCACCTTCATACTCAGATCTCCTTCAAGATGAGTCACAAGAAGCAACAGTTCATGCAAACCTCTTTTTTCCAGTCAGAGTTTGTGCTTTAAACTTACAGTTTGATTAAATATAAGAAAAGTTTTACATACAAAAGCATCCGTGCAACTGATGCATTTACAGATACACAGATAAACAGACATGCAGCTGCTTTTTTAAAGAGCTGCGAGTAAAAATAATGATGAAAATTTAGGATGGGTCTCTATGACTCTAAATGGGATGAATGGAGATAATTAATAGAAAATACTAAACCAACACAAGGTTGCAGACCTTAAACTAGAAGAGTGCAGCTGAGATTTCCACTAAAACGACAAAGAAAGCTGTGATTCCTCCTTTATTGTTCCCAACTCTGGAGGAATGAATCTGCAGATCTGACTGAAGTTGATTACAAACTTGTCTTAGGTTGGTTGGGCCTAAATTTCAGCTGCAAAAGACAAAGTGGGCTTTGATTTCAGCAGAGAAGTTTGCTGGAAAAGCTGTTTGCTTTATTTTCTGCAGCAGAAACAAGTTTCCAATGAGGCCGTCGTCAATCACTCACAGCTTCGACCGACCGACCGGCCAGGAGGAGCACGTGATCATCAGCCTCTGGCTTCAATAAAACAGAGCAGTTTATGCATTTTTAATCAAAAATTGTGATTAATTGCAACGTGAGAGGCCTTCAAGCATGCGGTCATTAATGTGTTTTAAAAAAATAAATCAATCGATTCAGTCAGCTGGTTCAACAGTATGTGAGATGTTTTTATGTGGACTGAACATGTGATCGTCTCCAGGTTCAAACACAAGGAGGAGAAAATGAAAACGTCCTCTAATAAAACTGCAGGCTGACTCACACACACACACACACACACACACACACACACACACACACACTCTCACAGATTCTTTCATTTCCCTGCCTGAGTCACCTCTCTCTCTCTCTTTCCATCATCTTTCATCTGTTCCATCTCACTGGAAATGAAGCTAACGATCGTCTCTGAGCTCCTTCTATCCGCCAACTTCCTGCTCTTTCCTGACGTGTCACCTGCTTCGTCCCGCCTCTCTGCAGCTCCTGGACCGGCTCTGGAGACCTTCGTGGGGGAGGACGTGAACACCATGCTGATCGTGAACCTGCTGAGCGGGACCGAGTACAGCGTCAAGGTCATGGCCTCCTACACCACCGGATCCAGCGAGGCTCTTTCCGGCAGGGCCAAGTCCCGTGAGTTCACACTCCGCTTCTTTTATTTCATTTCGTGTTGCAGCCGCGATCTGCTGCTGTTTGTCACAGAGTGCATTCAGTCCGCTGAGCTGAGAAATAAACAGCTCTCGACTGTGTTGATCATACAAGACGAACCTGAGCTGAATATTAATGCAAAAATAAAAGCAGGAACAAACAAACGTGCTGCTGTTTGCAGACACGCTGCTCTCCTCCTCCGTTCCTGCTCTCTGCTAGTAATTTACCAACAGGCTTCAAAGACTCATTCTCACTTATTTTAGCTGCTGGGAATCATCTGTGCTTCATCTGCCAAATCATTTTTATCTTCTATGTCAGAAAATATCATTCAAAATACACGTTTTCCTTCAAATCGCACAGATGCTGCATTCGACTTTTCTGTCCTTCAGCAGCAAACCTGCAGGTTTCAAAACGACAAAATTCAAGAGAAAAATAAAAAACCTTCATGTGAGACGAAGTGCACAGAACAAAGTTTCTAAATGAAGTAACTTAATAACTATGTTTGGACTTAAAAACCCTCCTTTTCCCAAAAACAGTTGACTTTTTTGTTGTCAGTCATTTAGATGCTCATAGAAGTTTTATTGATAAAGATAAAAAGGATTTAATTTTCAAAAAAACTTTGAATGTAGGGTTACAGAACAAACTTGCAGATCATTGAGTTTATTGAAAGAGGAGATGAACAGATGGAGGAAACACAGAAAAGCGTTGATTATAGACTCAACGAAATATGAAGCAGTAACTTTTTTAAGTCCTCTAATCTTTGAATCAGCGTTGATTTAATCCACCACTTATTTTAAAAGAAAATGCATCTCATTCAGTGATGTTTTTTCAGGTCATTCCTTTATTTTCTGTCTATTTACACCTTGATAATTACGGTGTAAACAAATCAAAGTACTTTTCTTGATGCCGCTGGAGTGAAACTGCAGGAAACTCAAATGTCCACATGATAACGGACTCTTTAATGAATCTGTCTGTCAGCGGTTTGATTGTTTGCTTGTTTTTTTTCCAAACCTGATCATCTTTTCTGTCATCAGACTCTGTCGTCTCCACCGGTTTGAATGCAGCTGAATCAAACAGTCTCTTGTTTGACGCCTGCAGCATCAGTGTCTTTGTATCCGTCAAACACCTTTAACAGCAGCTTCACCTAATTACATCGTGACCCTGGAATGAACTGTACATGTAAGAGATTTCAGGTGTTTCGCCGGAGACGTGGACGCTTCCCGCGGCTCTGCTTCGATCAATCACAGCTTCTCAAGTACAATCATCGGACAAACAGCCTGGATTTCCCTCAGCTGCATGATAATTAAGCACTTCACCGGCGGCTGAAAAAGCCCCTGTTTCAAACTGAAAGGTGTCTGTTTTGATCTGTGTGACAGCGGCGGCGGCGGTGGCGTCCGACAAAAAGCGTGTGTCCTGTTGAAGTGTCCTTGAGCAGGACGGCGAAGCTCAACCCCTTTCATCCATCCTCATCTCTTTCTGGGTGAGAGCTCTCATCGTGAGTGTCAGCCAGACGGCCGAACACGAGGCTTTAAATGGATGGTGTCGCTCTGCGTTGGAGCTGCAGTTTTCTCCGCCTGCATGACAATTAAGCACTTCTTGGTTGATTTGAAGGACGAGTTTGAGGGGCAAAGAGAAGGGAAGAGGGGGGAACAAACCTGAAGAAGATGAGAAAAGGAAGAAGAAAGATGAGGAGGACGGTTGAGTTGGAAAAGAGGGGATAATGATGTGAGGCCATCGGGATCCCAGGAGGTGAACGGGAGCGTCTGTCACTTTGCTCAGCAGCATGTTAATGAAGCCGATGGAGCAGCAGAGACGAGCGGGACTGATGCTTCAATGTCACCGAGCGAATCACAGCGCAGGACGAAGAGGAGGACGACTCTCCTGTAAGGAAACACTGAGCTTTGAGTTTAAATAACGAACACGCGAGTCAGAGATGAACATTTCAACAAAAACTGGATTCGCTCATGTCTGCTGTGTCTGAAAAGATGCTGCAAAAGTGAAGAAAAAACTGCTGATTTGTTTTGTTTTTCAGTTTTTCTTCAATAGATCTTCGCCTCTCTATCTTTGACCTTTACTGAAGCTTAATATAATGAGCTGCTTTGTGATCAATCCATGAATTTCATCTCATAAACAGTCAAAACGAAGCCATAATATGAAGAAAAATATCAGTTAGTTGTGATCTTAATGTAATCAAAGCTGATTTAAAGAATAACAAAGTCAGAAAAAACTTCTTCAGAGACATTTGAGAACATTTGCTGACTGAGACAAAACCAGCAGGTGAGATCATCAGAGAAGAAACTCACCAAAAAAAAAGGGAACAGGTCTTTTCTGATCATCCATCTTGAAACCTTTAACTTCTTCTCTTCAGCGTCACTCCAGTCTTCTCTAAAGGAAGCCGTCTGTCATAATCAGCATCTGAATAACGTCCCGTTAAACCTTTGAGCCGAGGTTACGACTGATAACCCGTGCATCCTTTCCTGCCGTCTCTTCCTGGAGGAAAACCCTGCAGTTTCCCAACATGGGTTTTAGTTTTTGATCCCTGCGGAGTGTTTTCGGTTTCACTCGTCTTCCTGCAGTCTGATCCCTTCATCTTCGTCTCTGAGGAGCTTTGACCTCCTGTGTTCACCGAAGCTGCTGCAGCCTGAAGTCGCTCTGCTGCTTCAGGCTGAATTGATCCTTTGGGGGAGGGGGGGGTTTGACAGGAGTTTCTGGCCAAATGACGGAGTTCATGTTTCTTGGGGTTTGTTGGTGAGTGAGGGTGAGACGGAGCGTGAGATTGACGGCTGGGTTTGTGCCGCGTCAGCAGTAAAATCCTGTAAGACTGAGTTCAGTTCAGTGAGTTCAGTAAAAGATCCTGAAGGTGAAGCGAGAAAAGTTTTACTCATTTAAAGGAAATGAATAAAAAATCTTGTTTGGTCTTTGCATTAATGTTTCGAGTCACATTTTACCAGAAGTTTTCCAGTTTTCCAAAGCGGCTGTTTAGATTTGACATGAAGAATCCTTCGTTTCTCTTTATTAAATAAGATAAACATCATCCAAACTAACTCAAATTATGTTTTTGACTCAGCTGGAAAATGTGTTTTGTAAAATATTCTGTGATGTTTAAGAACATTTCAGCTCACAGAAACATGCAGACGGATGTTTTATCCGAACAAGTGGCTCTTTGAAGTCAGTCATTGAATATGCACATGTAGCATTTGCATTAAAATGTAAGTGTGTGAGTGTGTGTGTCTGCATAAGCTGCACATCTGGAGCAATGATATTAAATGTTTTCTGTGAGAAACTGATGCGTCTGTGTCCTTTTTAAATCTGATTTTAAACCTGTCCTGTTGTATCTGATGTGTTTGTATTCACTCTCTCACACACTCTCTCTCTCCTCCCTCCTGCAGTGTATCTCGGGGTGACCAACCCGAGTGTGTATCAGGTGAGGATGACGGGTATGTGCGTCCAGTGGCAGCCTCACCGACACGCCGGCGCCTACAGAGTGATCCTCGAGTCTCTGCTCAGTGAGTACAGGAAGCTGCACGCCTGCAACCGGCGTTCACATTTTCAAACAGAACACACACAAACACACACAGCCGAGGCGTGAAGGCGTGAAGGTGTGAAGGTGGGAAGCATCTCTTCCTTCTGTTGAATATTTGGAGTTCAGCTTCAGATATTTGCTGCTCAATGCGCTGATGTTGGTCTGTATTTACATATTTCTGATGAGTTCAGACTGAGTCGAGTTTCTGAGGTCGTGTTAGTGGAAAACAACCTGCTTACAGATGTTAGTGAGGCATCGACCTGCTGCAGAGCAACAGCTGCTTTATGTTTGCTGTCAGTCCAAAATACACATGTACAAGATAGAAGATCCCATTCAAGCTGAAGACTTAGTGACTAAATGCAGCATCTCAACAAACCAGTGAGCTCTGCAGAGGATGAAGGTTTGATTTCACGACATTACGCAGCGTTTAACCGGACTGACGTCTGCAGTTTGCATGAAAGATAAAACCAACGTTTATCTTCAGTTTTGAGTCCAGAAAAGACGTGAAGCAAGATTTTTTTACTCCAGAAGTCGGAGGTTTGTTTTTAGAAAAGAAAATATCTTTGTTGTCTTTTTTATTGTTGTTTTGATTGAAAACCTTCAGGGCTTTTTTTCAGTGGGAGGAGATAAATATGCAGATAACATGCGTGCACACACACATCCAGTCCTCTCCTCTCAGGATAATCTGCTGGATTTTAAGCCGAGGCTCCAAAGGTTATTATACGTGACTGTGCATCACAGCTGCTGCATCAGCCACAGAGAGGAAACATTAATCTGCATGTGCAGCTGCGACGTTCCTCCTCAGTTTTTCCCATGAACCTCCTACGTGTCGTTTCCGTGCTGGTGGTGTGGGGGGGCTGTGCATACTCGCATGTTTTCATCTGTGGGAGTTTCAGTATGCGGCGCAGAGAATCTATGAGCCGCTGAAGTTGACAAAGATGTTGTTGTTTCCCGTCAGACGAGCTGACAGTCTTAAAGGTTCAAACGCTGAGCTGCTCTGCAGACAGCGAAGCCCGGCTGACATTTGTATCTGCTGCGTGAGGTAAAACACAAAGACAGAGACGACAAAAGGTCGATTCAACAGCTGCCGAGTGAGTTTGCATCAGATGTTTCGGGGAAAACAGCAGTTGTGTGTTTTCAAAACTGAAGCTTCAATGAGAAGAGAAGATTCACTTTCTTCTCAGGTGATGAAGTCGTCGGTTTTCACCTGCAGCCTCTCTGACGTGTGTGTGTGTGTGTGTGTGTGTGTGTGTGTGTGGGAGTGTGGAAATCAATGAGGGCTGCAGGCTGCCGCCTCTGTGAGGCGCCACGGACAGAAATGACGATCAAACCCACGTTTCTGAGTGTTATTTTTGAAACGTCCCGCTCGCTGACCTCTGCAGTCAGAAGCTGCTGCTCAGATGGAAACTCAGAAAGTCACGCGGCTCGATGACGCGTTCAGTTCACCAGAAAAACTCTGAATTTCAAGTGTTTGTCTCGCTGAGAGAAACGTTCCTGTTTGTGACGGTAAATGAGCAGATTTGTTCAAACTCAAGCAACAATTCAGATTTATGGTAATTCAGATTTCACATACAATCACAACACACTTTAATTTTCCAGTCAGATTTTTCCTCACCTGCTGATTTCTTCCCAAATCCTGTCAAACAGGCTTTTTCTGCACAAAACTTGTGTCTGTGCAGCAGATAACGTGGCCTTTTATTAAATATCAGTCAAACAAATTCACATTTAATTGTAAAAAAAACAGATAAAACGTACTGACCTATAGTTTTGAAAATGTTCCCTGATTTTAAACTCAACTCTGACCTTTTTATTCACAGCTGTTTCATCAGTCAGGTGGTTTTTACGCTGATCCGTCTCATTTAAAGAGATTTATCTGATTCTTATGTATAGAATTATTGGATGTTAAAGGGGAAAATCAGAGCTGCTGCACAAAAGATCCTTCAACACGTCGTAACTCTGCTTCAAATCACCTCCAAGATCTCCATTACACTCTTTGTTAACATTATGATTCATATTAAGGACTTATATTCATCATAATGACAGCTTACTGAAACAGACATGCAGTTATTGAAGCCATGTTCTCAGTTCTGATTGGCCGGTGGGTCGACGGGCTCGGCGCCAACAGGAACGATTGTTTACTTTCACGGTTTGTTCGAAGGTGATAACACACTCCGACTCCGTGAAATAACAGAACAGATGGCGCAGCTCTGCATTGACTGCAAACATCCACGGCTCCGTCACCACCCGAGAGGTGAGATTTACCTCTAATACAGGCGTCACCCACCGAACACAAAGGTAATAGCTGTTATTCATCACCTTCAGGCCTGCAGCAACAAGGCCGCCGTCATTAACGGCACATAAAAGGCGCAGATCGCGGCGGCTCGCACATTGCTCCTCCGAGCTGCGAGGCATTGCGTCTTTCATCGCACAATAAAGTTAAATGAGGTCCTGTGTTTGCACAGCTGGTGAATAATTACCAGAGAAATGTGTTTTTCCTGCAGCAGAAAGAGAGCAGCGGTGAAGTTCTGCTGTTTTCTGTGTGGATGGGCGGAAATAAAGAGGGGAGATGAAGTGGAGAGAGAGCGAAGAGTCAATAAAGTGTGTTTTCATGAATCCTGCTGCAGCACACGAAGTTACCGCTGAATTAACTCTGAGTTTACAGAGATCAACCCTTCACCTTCCTCTGCTGAAGATGATAACAAAGCCTTTCTTTTGACAATAACACACAGAGAACGTTTCCAGGTTCTCATCGAGAAAATAATCTGTTTCTTTCACGTCGTTAAACCCGAGAGATTAAAACTCAAACTCAGACTTTATGGTGGAGAACTAAACTTTTTCAACTCTGACTTTGAAACAAACATCTAAAATACTTTTTTATAATAGAGTTTAAAAACAAATTAATGTATGGCTTCAGTTTATTTCTTATAAATTGCACCGTATGTGCATTTTTCATCAATGTTGAACCCAGTTTCCACAATAAATGTCAACAATGTACATTTCTGCAAAAAAACAACCAACTGTGTTTTAATGTGATGTTGTGACGTCACTGTGATTAAAGTTTGGTTAAAGTTTGGTGAAAACACACTTGGTTCGGATCAGAAAACACCAGCTTCAGTCGCCACAAACAAGACTGGAAAATGTCCCAACAGCTTCTGATCTATAATGGAAATGTACAGCTGATATGAAGAAGCAGTAACTCTGCTGTCAGCTTGTCATTTTGCCACAGTGGCTGATTAGAAATCAAATTAATGTCTGAAAACAACATTAAACCGTCACTGTCATGTTTCAAGAAGCAGCAGCTTCACATTTTCCTCCAAAAAACTGAAGCAGCTTTTCTCTTAAAATGTTCGGTGATCATGAATTTTGCATCACAGAACTTTTAAATGAAAGGAATAAAAATGTAAATGGACCTGAATCCTCGACGACCAGCTGAGTCGACTGGATTTTGACTTTTTTTTTCCTTCATGCAGCTTTTAAACTTTCACACGAACATGTTTTCATCGCACACAAACCTGCGACGTGTTAAAAAAAAGTCTGGATGTTGTTTTAAATCGACAGTTTCAGCGGCTCGGTGCTGCAGATGTGCCAGCTGCTCTGTGATCCAGCTGCTCAATTAAATAAACTGTTTTTTTATGGATTTGACATTTTTCTTGGAGGTGTTTTTATGTCGCTAATAGACTTTCAGAAAGGAGCCAACAAGCAAAACAAACGTCGATTATTTCAGTCACTGGATTTTGTTTCTGACGTTATCGACTGTAAAAAGTTTTTTATGTCTGTTTTATTCAAACTGAGCTGCTGACGACAAAAACTGACCTGAGGGACGATTAAAGAGCTTCGACTCTGCAGAGAAACACAGCGAAGCAGCAAAACATGTTGAAATAAAACAAACATCTGCTGATCATCAGGTTCAGAGGGACTCAGGCGGCCATCTTTGTGAGAGGAAGGTCGCCGTCACGGCTGTTTGTCGGCTCAGCTCGGGTTTGTTTTGGTGATGTGAGGATCTTTGTTTTCATGTTTGCATGTTTTCTGTCGTGAAGTGATGAGATTTAACATGAATCTGCAGAAAGATAATCATCATTAGTTGTTTGATCTTCAATCAAAGACCAACATTTTTTCATCCTGCAGCAAAGAAAACAGACGAGATGATCAGACTAACAACGAGGCCTTTTATCATGTTGGTTTCCATCAGCAGCTGCAGGAGAAGCTCTGCAGACTCCGTCAGCCGTCTGCAAACAGTGAAACATATTTGCTCACACAGCTTCGTTTCTTCATCGCAGTCCGAACACACACTCGGTGCAGAAACAGCAGCTTTTCTGCGACGATGTCGTGGTGACGTTTGTGTGGTTTTTTTCCTGCAGATGGTCAGAAACAGGAGACGAAGCTGAGCGGAGGAACCAGCAGACACTGTTTCAACAACCTGAAGCCCAACACGCAGTACAAGATCAGCGTCTACGCTCAGCTGCCGGACGGGACCGAGGGACCGGCGGTGTTCGTCACCGACAAGACACGTGAGTTCGTCTCAGACACAGAAAAACACTTTCAGGCAGAGTCCTCTGTAGTGTTCAGGTGTTGCTCTGCATGCTGGGAAAACTGGCTGCTGCTCAGTTTTTGCACATTATGTGGAACAAATCATAACAAAAAAAGTAAAGTAAGGAGAACGTTCTTATCATGCCAGTGGGATTTTGCAAGATCAGATTTAAAAGAAAATCCAGAAACACACAAATGTGTTAAAACACTGAGCTTTCACACCTGAAGGTCCGAACCCTGGTGCAGTTCGATCCGGACTGAGACGGCCTCCTCCGGTCGGACTGTTCGACTGTTCGACTGTTTGTTTTATCTCATTTGAAACAGAAACCATCAGTTTCCTGTTCGAGTCAGACTTCAGGACAGAAACTGTCAGCGACCTGCTGCTTTAAATCAAAGACGAGGGATGTTCAGGATAAACGGAGTCTGAAATCGTCTCTTGTGTGACGCTGTGATACAAAAACACACACACACACACACACACACACACACACACACACACACACACACACACACACACGAACACAACTGACACATCAAGTGCTTCACCTCCTCCGTACAATGTGCCAAACTGCGGTTTCAATGCGCCCATGCATGTGTCAGAACAACAATATGGCAGAAACACAGTCGAACACAAACCGCTGTCAGCTGTCACCGCGTACAAAAGCGGCCCACTGCATGCTGGGAGGACGATCACGTCACTTTCAGCATAAAACATCCTTTATCCTCGTGGGAGCGACGAGAGCTGAGTCCTCGTCCTTTTCTTCAGAATGAGCTGTTTGTTCTGCGGCGGCGGCCGCAAAACGCTAATCAGGACCTACTGTCTGCAGACGGGGAGGGGGGAGGATGCTGGCGGTGGCGGTGGCGGAGACGGGGGAAGGCGGCGTGTTTCAGTGAATCAGTGTTAAAAGGTAAAATGTTGGAAGGAGCTGTGGGCGAAGGGTCAGCTCATCAGGTTTAAACTCGTCCACCAGCTGAACTTTTCTGAGAGCAAACCGTCGCTGCTCGCTGACGAGGCGTCCTTCCTGTTTCTGCCCGAAGCTCCAGAGTTTATTTTTTAATTTGCTCTGCGACGTAAACAGCAGACAGCTGATCCCCGAGCGTCTGTAAACGGCAGTTTGACTCGTTTCTCAGATGAACTTGTTGAGTTTGTCGAGTCTAAACGTCTTTTTTCAAACCTGATTTCAGAGTGAAAGTCAGAGTCTTTTAGTGTTTAAACTGTACGAACACAGTTTCTCTCGTCCTCCTTTGTCTTCTTTAAACTGTGACAGAAAGTTTTTACATCTGAGGAAACAGATTTCAGTCTGTTGAACAAACACAAACACTGAGACGCATTCGAAACCTCAGATCAGGTTCATTAATATGAGCAACGTTATGAGTTTAACAGTGAGTTACAATATTGATTAATCCTCTGTCATGGATGTTTATCTGTTCATTTTGAGTAAATATATGTCATGAAATAAAACTTTCTTTAAAAATTATTGTTGTAAGTTTGTTGCTTGATTAATATTTGCAAAAACAGAACAAAAGTTCAAACTCTGAAAGGCAGAAAAACTGTTTTTCATAGAAAAACATTTAAAGATTTTTCTGTCTCTGTGTTTTGCAGGCGGCCTTTTGTCTCAGTGCACGTTATTATGTTGTGAAAAATTCTTGAAACTTTCTCGTTGAATCCAGTCGAACATCGATCTCGTCTTTATTCTCGTTGCTGCCGTCGTCGTGTTTCATCTCAGTATTTTATTTGACGTTTTTAATTAATTTGTGGAGGCAAAAATCCCTGCAGCCGAGACGTTTGATGGGATCGAAGTCTGCGAGTTCACGTTCACAGTCTGCTGAAACTAATGAAGGGAGGGAGGAAATAAAGAGGAACAGGAAGGAGGAGAGGAGGAAGTGGACGACGACAGGAAGTGAGATTATTTCTTCAGGAGGAAACGGAGAGATAAAAGGAAGGAGGGAATAAAGGACGTGTTTCCTCCCCTGAGCAGGTATCTGTTCGCCCGGAGCTGCTTCCCTTCGTTCTGCAGCTCTGCAGAAAAACCTGCACGCTGATTTATCGCTTTGTTTTGATGCAAATTAAAGCCGGAGCCTTTTTTTTTTTCCAAATGACTCGCTGCGTCGCTGCAGGCGGCCGCCGCCGAGCGCCGCCACCGCCAAACCTGCCGTCACAAGCAGTTCACAGCCTCAGGTAGCTGATTTACAGCCGAAACAGCACCCAGTGAATAAACTGTGTGTGTGTGTGTGTGTGTGTGTGTGTGTGTGTTTGTGTGTGTGTGTGTCTGTGTGTGTTTTGGGGGGGGCAGCTGTTTCATCCAGTTTGCTGCAGAGTTTGATTTAGACGAAGTGATCAATCGAGCAAATTACACAGGAGGAGCTGAGATCACAGAGCCGGGTGTGTGTTTACACACCGTGAGTGTGTGTGTGTGTGTGTGTGTGTGTGTGTGTGTGTGTGTGTGTGTGTGTGTGTGTGTGTGTGTGTGTTGTATGTGAGTTTTTAGTTTTGCTTGCAGGCGCTGTTTCAGCATTTGTTTTTTCTTCTCAGTTAATATGAGTTGACCTTAGTCTTGCTGAATATAAATGTGCAGTGCACCATGGTATGCCTGAGGCTAAGAAGCATACTATTACTCTGCATTTGTGTGCTGCCTGTATTTGTTGTCCAGATCTAACAGTTAGAACAGATTCAATTTGTAAGGGTTGTTCCCTGTGACCAAACATTTAGGCATTCCCAAAGTTGTAAAGCGTATCCTGTAAACAATGAAAAATGCTTTAAGCACCAAAGCACTGTTATTGTTTGTTGCAATAACACTGTTATTGCAGCAAACTGTGTTGCAGTCACAACAGTGCAGCACTTGAAATGTATCTCTGATGATGATGTGTGTACTGTTTTTATATTTGAAACATCTATAAGTTCAAAGGAAATCATTCTTATTTAGGTCAAACTCATACTGTATTGTTGCTGTTTCTCCCTTTAGGACAGCTGGGAGATTGTGGAGGGACTCAGGGGGGTCCCTGCTAGCATGCAGGAGCCTGACAGACAGGAGGGCTTCCTGCTTAAGAGGAGGAAGTGGCCAATGAAGGGGTGGCATAAGGTGAGCACCTTGGCAGCCCCTTTAGAGTCCCTGACAGCAATAGCATTATTATGGAGCACTGCTCCTGCCCCTCTTTACATTTTTTTTTCTCTTCACCAAAGACTTGTTTTCAAGGGTGTCAAATAGTGAGCAAGAGGGGTTTGCTCGTATTTTTAGGCTGGAAAGTTCTTTAAAGTTCTGCTCTGTTAACATCACATGTGGCTGTGTTATGTAAAAGGGTAGATGATGTCATAAAAGGCCTCATATCCGCCTTGGTAAAGTAATACTGCAGTAATGACTGTGTTTATTTCTTTACCAGTAATGCCAGGAACTAACAATGCTTTTAGTTTCCTTAAACATCTAACTAGAGCCAAGACCTGCTGTCTTTTAATAGTTATTTACACATCTCTTCCTCCTCACCATTATAGTCCTCTGTATTTCCTTTTTCCATTCTGTTTATTCTCAGCTTATTATATTGTAATACTGACTCATCTTCCTCCCCCTCTTCTCTTGGAGTTTGCTCCTGGAAAGTTCTGCCTTTCAAAATAATAGAGTTTCAACTTTTGAGAGAAAACATTTTACCTGAAAAGGAAGCTTGGTGCACTCTCAAAATTCTTTATCAGCATATTCTCTTTTATTGTAAAACATCAGTGAGCAAGGTGTGCTTGTTAGCTGTTTCTGTGTTTATACCTGGTCATTATCCATAGTGCTGATCACTTATTTTACTGCTGGGTTAGTGAAATTTGACTGTCAGGGTCAAGGGAAAGTGGTGTTATTTGTGCAGGACTGCACAATGTCTGCATACCTTTCTATTTTTACTGGTTTGTTGAACTGTTGCATAACCAAAAAGGGCAATAAAGTTATGGTTCAAGGGGAGCAAAAGGTGAAACAGAGTAATTCTTGTGAATACATATTGACTGAGTCTGATTTCTTCCCACTTAGAGATACTTTGTCTTGGAGAAAGGCATCTTGAAGTATTCAAAGCGCGACACTGATGTAGGTATTACCTCAAGAGTGCCATCTGTCTGTCATTCTTGCATTAATGCTGTTCAGATATGCTTATAAGTTTCTGTGCTTCACAGCTGAAGAAAGGGAAACTTCATGGCTGCATCGATGTTGGTCTCTCTGTAATGTCAATCAAGAAAAAAGCCATGTGCATTGACCTGGACACAGAGGACAACATCTATCACCTAAAGGTAAATCTTGATGCCCTAATTACAAAGTTTGGTTTAATTCAACATGAGCTTGTACCATCTCTCTAGTTGCCACAAAAGATTCAACACCTACGTGGTTTCTATTTAGCATAGAAACATTACAGATTTTACAGAGTCCCTGTGTCTAATTTGACTATATACCACCCAGGTGAAGTCTGCGGAGCTGTTTGAGGAGTGGATGTCAAAGCTGCGTCATCACCGTGTGTTTCGGCAAAATGAGATCGCCATGTACCCCCATGAGAGGCACCTCTTCTACCCCCACGTCTCATCCTCTCCCTCTCTTAATGACTCAATGAGAAAAGTATGCTTCTTGTTTGTAGAAAACATATCTAAAAAATGACTTTGCGCTTCCTTAAAATCTGATGCGCAAGGTATTTATTTTTAATGTCGATTACAAATGGCTCATCTTCTCTTCTCTGTCTCTCCCTTAAAAGAGAGCTACTCTAACCAAGCAGGCGTCAGTTCACCAGGCTAAGGTCAGTTCTTGGCTCCATTCCTCGGGTGACATGGACAAGTGCTGCAAAGGTTAGCGGCTATTTTGTCTGAGTCTCCTGGCTTTTTTGTTGCTCCGCTTTCTTATAGTGTGCTTCATCACAGTATATGCTCCCGTTTATATCTCTCATAACTGTGCTTAAGCGTATGAAAACTTTTATCTTAAAAATATCTCTTTCACTCAGACTTGGAGGATTGTGAATCGTACCTGCTTGAACTCAACCTGCTGCTGAAGAGCATGGAGGTCCTCCACCGCACATACTCAGCCCCAGCCATTAGTGGGCTACAGGTTAGCACAGGCACATGGTCTAACATCCAAATGAAAATGCACTTGGTGTAACCGAAAAGTGTCTGATGTTTTGGGAAATAAAAAGTGTACTCATTGAATTAATGAAACACTGATGACTGTCTCTGTCTTTTGTGGTCCCACAGGCACTAACTTACGACATCCCTAAAAAAGAGAAGAGGCCAAGGAGATGGCGATCCAAAAATAACGGCAAAGAAACCAAAGCCACACTACAGGTACACCTGTAGCTCATTGCTAGTTTGGCTTAGCTGATAAATATTTGAATATATGTGCACAATCACTAAACAATAGAATGAAATTCGCCTTCTTCTGTTTTTGTCCGCCAGGTCCCAAGCTGCATCTCCTCCCAATCCCCTCGTCTCCACGCTTCCAACCCCAACCTCTCCACCACTGAATCAAACACCCAGGAGGTCTGTCCCGAATCCCCAGACTCACCTACAGACGTGTCCCGTCTACAGGAGGATTTTTGCAGGCTGGCCAACAACAGTGAGTCTCTGTCCGGGTGTCTGCTCATAAGAGAGAAAATTGTACTTTTTTTTAATGTTTGCTTCTATATGGTAAGATAGTTTCCATGACAACTCTGCTCTTCTTGGTTGCTTATTTTTTTTATGTCTCTGCATTTGCTTTTCCTCAGTCCATGCCACACTGAAATCAACTTTCAGTGCCCTTGTAGCAGAAAGAGACAGACTGAGACACACCATTGACCTGCAGGCACCAGCCCCGGCTCAGGTCATTGGTTTGAAGACCGCCTATGCCTCAGTGAGTGTCTCTGGGACTTAAAAATCAACATTCTGCATGATTACACCACATCAAAAAGTCCAGTTTCACCCAAATGACTTGTTATTCTCGTCAGGAATGTCCAAGCGGCTCCCATTCTCTGGTCCATCAGACATCCAATGAGAGCAAAGCATCTATCCCAGAGTCGATGTCAGAGTTTTTTGATGCTCAGGAGTACCTCCTCTCCTCTTCCTCATCTGAGAATGAGGTGAGACGCTTCCTACTGTCTTATCCTTTTCCTCTTTTCTATGTTTAAAGACAAATGTTAAATGTCTGTTAATCAAATGGTTGTTTTGTTTGTTGTTTTTTTTTAGAAGCTCATGTCCACAAATGACTTGACTAATCTGAATAACAATCCAAACTCAGAGACACTTGATGTAAAATGGAGTAAAATACAAAAAGACAGGAAAAGTAATCATTTATACATAGAAGTAGATGTAGCACAGCCAACTTTACCTGAGCCAGTTACTGCTGGTCAACACAGAGTGAACACTGAGTGCATTTCTGCATCAGTTCGTGTCTGTTGTTTTATTTTTCCCCTTTGATAAATATTGTGTTTGCTTGCTGCCCTTTCACCACTGATGTTCCGTCTCCAGGTTTCTGACGATGACTCGTACATCAGTGATGTTAGTGACAGCATCTCCATGGATACCTACAGCAACGAAGGAGGGAGTGAGAGACACAACTCTGGTACACGATACAGTTATACAGTAGCAAGTTTTGTGTTTGTGTGTTTGCGTGGGGACATATCAAGTCCCTCAGCAGAGAGAAAAGACTGACACAGCAAAGAGACCTTATTCTGTCAAAAACAGGCAGGGCTTGTCTGCCAGAGCACACTGGAGTGTGACTGTGACTAAGCCTCTTTGTACTTTTTTTCTAGCACCAAATACACAACAAATATCTGAAAATTGTAAAAATTACTCACTTGCATGGCAAATTTGCTGAACATGACTCCTGTCATTTTTCAGATTTTTACAAACCCGATGGTTCATCATACTGTATCATCATTGATTCACTGCTGCAGATGGTTTTAGGTTTACTTGTTATCTGCATACATCTCTGCCTTCAGGTCAGAAAAGCTGCTGCAACGTTGTCAAGTTACATATAGAAATGTACATTTTATCTGGATCTGCCTGATTTTAATATTAATGTCAAAGCTTGAGCAGTTGAAGGAAAACTTTCAGATGTCAGTTGTCAATTCATTTCATAAAATTTCCAAATATCAAAGCATGAGTCTAACAGTTTCTCCTTAAATTTACTTCCAAAAAGAGTCTTTCAAACAACATTTAAACCATGACTGGATACAACAAACTGGTTTGCTACATCCCATACATGTTGGATGAAACAAGTTTTCCATGTTTCCATCACATATCTTCATTTAATCAGCTTTGAACCTCACAGATATTAGGACATCTGATGACAAGTGGCACCTCTCTCCTTTTCCTGTTCTCACACACGCTCTTTCTCATTCATCCCTTCCCTTTGAAATATTCCCTTGTCTCACCGCTCTCTTCTTCACATTCTCCCCTCCAGTTAGCAGCGTGGTCACCCTGACCCGTAGGCGCTCTGCGCTGCCCTCTCCCAGCCCCACCAGCAGTGTGAGTCTATGGAACATCCTAAGGAACAACATTGGCAAAGACCTGTCCAAGGTCGCCATGCCAGTGCAGCTTAATGAGCCACTGAACACCCTGCAGAGGCTGTGTGAGGAGCTGGAGTACAGTGAGCTGCTGGACACCGCCAACCAGACCCATGACCCTTACCAGCGCATGGTGAGAGGAACCTACACTTGCACACATGCAAAAAGTAGAAGAACGAGAACACCGGCACATGCATCTTTTGGATAGTTGGAAAGTTACCTACTCATAAAAAGAGAAATTATTCATTAATCCTGCAAGTGTGAACCGATAAATTAATAGCTTTAAATTTTTTCTTAATTTCTGGACCTGTTTTAAAGACACTTTTTTCAGATTATTTGATGCTAACTTATCATCAAATGAACATAAATAGTACTTACAAAGACACAAAAAGTGTCATGCCACAAGTCGCACTCTTCTACACCTTGTAGGATGTAAAACAAACAGTCCTAATATGTAGCAGCAGTTATATGCACTTGTAGACAGACACTCTATGACACACACAATCATACAATATTTTCCTTTAACATAGTTAAAACCTAAAACACATTGTGGTGTCACATGTATAAATGTACTCACAGGTGTATGCGCAGCCTCACACAGACAAACATACCAGTGCCTCAGGTGCAAACATAAAACAAAGTGTTATTCATCCTCTTTTATTTTCTGTGCAGGTGTATGTTGCTACATTTGCAATATCTGCATATGCATCCACCTACCACCGAGCTGGAAGTAAACCCTTTAACCCTGTCCTGGGAGAGACGTACGAGTGTGACCGACCGGATAAAAACTTCAGGTTCATAGCTGAACAGGTAGAGGTCACACAATTTACAGCACACATGTTTTACAGCTGAGGGAAGACACTCGCTTCAGAAGAATGGCTACTTTTCACTTCACTTCTGTTGCATGAATGCATGAAGTGATTGCAGTCATGATTGAGACTGACTGGTTATTTTCTTGCAAATGAAAGGTGTTGCACAAGGCACTATATGCATTCAAGTGCTACACTTTTTAAATGCTGATTTGTAACAATTAAATTAATTGTTGCACTTTGGTCAGGTTCTCTTGTATCAGTAAGGCCTCTGGGGAAGAACAGCGCACTCTTCCTGTATCAAGCAATTCACAAGACTTAACAAAATCCAGTCTAGTAGCAAATAATACAAAGGTCTTTGAGTACAGTTATACTAATCTTTAAAAATACAAGTAGTAAGCTGACAAAAAGCATCAAGAGGTATAATCTTTTCCACCTCTTGTTTTTGACTGATTTATGATACAACTTGCTGGATTACAGTTTCTGCTGCAGTAATGTAAAGCTTTGGACAAATTATATTTTATCTTTATCTTTATCAAGTCTTCTGTCTCATCTCTCTGTTTCCCAGGTGAGTCATCACCCACCTGTGTCAGCATGTCACGCTGATTCAAAGAACTTTACCTTTTGGCAAGGTGAGCAGGAAAACACATGACTGGACTAAATGCACCATTTCCCCTCAATTTATCTTATTTGTTTGTGCATCGCTGCTGCCACACCTTCACCTCTTAGTGTTTGTGAGACAGGTTAATTATGATATGAATATTAGTACTGTAACCACATCTAACCCGGGTCATCACTCTGTAGTTTTCCATCTTGTGAAGTGAAAGGGCTCTTCCTACACTCAGTCACAAATTACTGTTTGGATTATTCACAACTTTATTTATGAATTGAGAAACTTTCAAATCTGGTCTGTTATTCTAAAACAACCAGACAGTGAATGCTACTCAGATGAACAGCAGATTGTTGCCTTCTTTTCATTTTCCTTCAAGCAAATGAAATAGAAGCAAAATAATTTTAAAAAGTTGTTGCTATCTGAAGAGATAATGCCTTTAAGATTTCTATCATAATATAAATATATATAAAGTTGCAAAACTTTTTTTATTGTTACAAGCACTCACTATCATGTTTTAAACCATTTCTTTAAGATGTGCGATGGAAAAACAAATTCTGGGGCAAATCCATGGAAATTGTTCCCATGGGAGTCACCCATGTCACACTACCTGCGTAAGTCATCTACTCTTTTATGTATTGTGTGTAAGTGTGGTGTGCACATGAGTGTCTATACTGCTGTATGTTTCATATAGGGGCCTCTGTCACCGTGCACAGAAAGGTGTGTCATGACAGTTGTGTGTGATTTCTCCAGGTTTGGGGACCACTATGAATGGAACAAAGTGACATCCTGCATCCATAATATCCTGAGCGGCCAGAGATGGATCGAACACTACGGTGAGATGGTCATCAAAAATATCAACAGTGACGTCTGCCAGTGTAAAGTCACATTTGTCAAGGTAAGAAAACCACATATAAAAACCCAGGGTTTGCTGTAAATGTCTGTGTGCCACCTGTTAATTCCACAGGATATGACTCACATGAAGATTGCTCGTCTCGCCCTCTGTGTTGTTGTACTAGACAAACTTTAGTCTTGTCATTTCGTATGGGTTTTTCACATTTACACAATACTCTGTCAGACACTTGTAGTGATGACACTTGCTGGGCTCTCAGTGCCTGATTTAAGCTTTTTCATCCCCTGAACAGACATGTAAAATTTGTTCCTTTGCAAAAATATCTCTGCAGTTTTGTTTACTTTGGCGCTGCCTACTCAAACAAACATGCTGGGTGTGCTTCAGTATTCTGTATGATGAACAGCGTCAAGGCACATAGCACCATCTTGTGGACAGAGATAGGAACTGATTTTTAACATATAAGAATGCAAAGCTAGACAGCATGTATCAAATTCTCTTAAATTTATACAGTACTTCTTAAATAATTGTCAATGTGATACTTTGGATGTCTGTTCTTATTTCATTTCTATATACTTCTGTTTCTATATATTTTGTCAATCCAACACATACAAATAATTAATCTCTCTTTCATTTAAGGCAAGATCATGGAGCTCTACAGTGAATGAGATCGAGGGTGTGGTAATGGATTCAAATGGAAAAGTTGTACACTCAATTTTTGGAAAATGGCACGAGTCTGTTTTTCAAGGAGACCCACCCCTTGCCACGTGCGTCTGGAGAGCAAGTGAGTGATTGGTCCCTGGGAGTGTCAGTTATAAGGTTTTTGCACCAGGGCACTTAAATCAAATAGCCAAACTGAGCTTGACATGATATGACAGCTGCTCCTTTGTGTGTTTGTGTGTGTGTGTATAGACCCCATGCCAGTGGATCAAGAGCAGTACTATGGTTTCACCCAGTTTGCAGTGGAGCTAAATGAGTTGGAATCCTCCCTGAGACCTCTGCTGCCCCCCACAGATACACGCTTCAGGCCGGACCAGAGGTTGGCACTTCATATCTGTAAAGCTGATTTTAAGAGTCGGTCCAAATATTTCATTCCAATCTTTTTTTTTTAGAAACTTAATAATTAATTAATTTCGTTGCTGTTTAACCATGTTCTCTGGTCTAATGGTCTGCACAGATGCCTCTGAAGTCTAAATTTGTCCTGCAACATGATTTTGCGGGGTCGATGATCCATGGCTAAAATATGACGATAACCATGGCAACATACTTTGTGGACTCAGAATAAGGAGAATAGCCAAAACAACTGTAAACAAATCAGTTTTTTCTTGAATTAATTTAGATTGTTATAAAAGATTCATAATGAAGAAAAAATACACCTTTTTTTTGTTTTGTTGATTCTGGCAGCCTGAAGACAAAAAGGGTAGTGTTTTAGCCAACTTCAGGTCCAGTTCAAGAGCTTGGTCTGGCTTGTCTGTGCATTCGTTTTTGATAGATAAAGATATCTATGTTTGGCTAGGTAAGAAAATGGTGTGTGACAATGGTGTGACTATGTGACAGAAAGTAAACTGTTTTGTGAATGTTACAGTTTATACATTTGCATTAGGTAAAATGTAATTCTACAGTAACACGTAATCCTACAGCTAACAGATTTAATTAAATTTAGTTTTTAGTAATAGCAGTTTTGTTTAGCTAAGGCTAATGTAGTCAACATACTCTCTCATGCTAAGAGACAAAACTGGACATCAAAAGGAACTTTTAGTACCTAGTTTAGTTCCTAATGTCAAGTTATAAGTAACATCTGTGTTTTTACCACTGCAACAAGTCAAAAATGTCTGTAGTAAGAAAGGCCTATCAGCAGCTTTAGCAGATATTTAGCAAATTTAAAAAATGGCCGTGATAATCACAGTCATTGTGGCATGTTATCTCTGATTTCTGTCTTGCTACAGTGTGCAAACAGCCTCCTGAGCAGAGCAGTTGTTTTGGCTGAGCTGGTGTTGTCAGGAAACACTGGCCAAAGGTTTTCTGAGGGTCATTTAAGTAGGAGTCAAATATTACACTCAAGTGCTCAGAGGAATATTTAGTATCTATACAAAGCTTTTTGCATTGAAAAAATGAGTGGGATGAATGGTAATGGCACTCTAGCAAGACCAAATTTCTTTTGTTTCCTATCCTGACCGATTCTTTCTTTTTTTTTTTTTGCTCAGGCTGTTGGAGGAGGGGAACACAGACGGAGCTGAGGAGCAGAAACAGAGGATAGAGCAGCTCCAGAGGGAGAGGAGGAAAGTGCTGCAAGACAACAACCTGATACACCAGCCACGCTTTTTCAAGTATGCTGCTGTTTTTCTTTGTTGTGTGTGAGTGTGTCTTTGTGTGAAATTGGACACAGTGTTTGCGTGTGTTCTTACACATAATTGATCACTGACATATGATCAGAGATCATCTCCACTTGAGCTGCTGTGGCTCATATGATATAAATGTCTGGGGACTGTGATGAACAAATTGTTTTGTTAAGGTAACTTTTGGGTTCATGCTTAAAATGTACTTTTATTTGTTATGGTAATTTACTATTCATCACATCCATTTCAGAAGTAATAATATTTGAGTCATCAGTACTGCGGATGTTCAACTCATTAACTTTAAGTCACACCGAGAATAAAAATGCAATCCTCTCTTACCCTCAAAAACAATTTATAGACGTTATTACACAAAAGAAACTTTTATGATATCCAGTATTTAGACTAGCAGATAAGAGTAGGCACATAATAGAGTCACAAAAAACTGAGTTTAATAATATACTTTTTGGATGATTAAAAGTTATATTCATACCTTACATTTTTCTAAAAGATGATCTGGGACTGTATGAGTGATGAGTCATTCAAAATGTATCAATCCTAAAAGCACTTTTTTTTTTTGACAGGAAGTCCAACAGTGACTCATGGGTGAGCAACAACATGTACTGGGAGCTGCGCAGAGACCCTGGCTTCAGTAAAATAGACTTTCCTGTGTTGTGGTGACCTCTGGATTTAACCAAGCCTCTCCACTACAACTTACAATGAAGAGGGAAGTATGAAACTGACCTGAGACCAGCTTCCAAAAAGTCCTGACCTGGTTAACATGCTCCATGTCATGGTGCAATTCAGTGTCAACCCAAACCTGAATGGACTTCTGCTTCCTCATTTTGAAACCGAGCAGACCCTGTAGAACTTCTGATGGTTTTATTTGCGTTGTTTGTCATATTTCCCGATTAGATTCAGTTCTCTCATTTTCATAACCATATCCTTCGCATTTTCAGTGCATAGATTCATGTCATTATCCTGTTGCATCTCAGCATTTACCAAAGTGCCTTTTATTGCAGTGCCTCACTCAATCATCTGCTGTAGCAGTTATGCAAAAACACTTTATGCAGAGACTTTAAAAATCTTGTCGATGACGTCATTGTAAAATGTTGATTTCAGAGAAAAGGATCAAGGTTGGAAGTGAACTTGTTTGAAAGGTCAAAACCTGCTCTAGTATTCCTCCATTCAGTCAGCATCATGACTGAAGGACTTTTCATTACTTGTATCAGTGGCTGATGAGACTTTCTAGTTATGTGAGACTTCAGCCTTTTTTGCTGCCTTGTTATAATCAGTTATGGCTGTCATAGGACTGTGGATATCAGTGTTTAATAATGATGAAAAAAACGCAATAATACTCCATGTTCAAAGAAGATAATAAACTGTATAATGAATGGAAAAGGTACATTGTGTCTCAGTTTTGTTGTTCACTGGTGGAAGGTAAGGTGTCAAGGTACCTTGCCAAATACTATACTAAAAAAGAACAGCATTATTTAGGAGCATTATTAATATGTGTATCATTAACATAATAGCACTTTTTAATTTTTTAAAATACTCATTGGGTTCTTGTTGAAACTCATAGCTACAATGATTGTAATTTCCACACCTCACGTTTCCTCCTTCGATGCTTGATTAGGTTTTATGCTGCACAGGGTCAAGATTACTCCTTACATGTTTATCATTAAAGGTTGGGGCTCTTCCTTAAGATTAATATTTATATTGATAAATTAGAGGAGAAAATCTTTCTTCATCTCCATCTCTTTCACCACTGTGGCCAGTGACCATGGGACCCTGAGGAGCCTTTTTACCCAAGATTAGGAAACGTCTGAACCAGAGTATATAGCATTTGTGCATCTGGGTGCATCCATACCTCCTAAAAAGACCATTATCTCTACATCTGACTGACAACTCCCTGTTAGCCTTTAAAAAGCCATTATCACCACAGGCAAGCGGGTCACAACCAAAACGCAGTGCACACTTGCCTGTGGTGATAATAGCTTTGTAAAGGCTGTACAACTTACATTCTGGGACTCAGAGGCAGCAGTTTGAGAGAAGTATTACTTGTTTTTTCTGTCTCAGTCCCAGTCAAAGTGCATGCATGTGAAAGTCTCTTCACTGCCAGGTACTATTCATCGATCACCGCAGCAACCACTATGTCACAGTTGCCGGGCAGAAATAGACAAAGTAGAGTTTGACTGGCTTAATTGAATGCCTTACTATTTAGACTCAAAAGCATTAATCCACCTGAACACTGGTGACTTATACCTTGCAATTTTAAAGGTTTATACCACCCAAATGCCTTTTTGTTTCCTTTTTGATGTCATTGTTCTCCTCCTCTCTCCCTCTC
Organism: Acanthurus leucopareius; assembly: GCA_029814765.1. Taxonomy (NCBI): domain Eukaryota; kingdom Metazoa; phylum Chordata; class Actinopteri; order Acanthuriformes; family Acanthuridae; genus Acanthurus; species Acanthurus leucopareius. The sequence goes on along the minus strand of JAQMCX010000018.1, from coordinate 1,050,418 downwards.
TCTTTCTCTCTCTCTCTCTCCCCGGCCTCTCCCTCTCTATCATTCTCTCTCTATCTCACAACACACACACTCCCTCAAGTTTTACTTCAGGTTATTTTGCTCTCATGTATTCTCAGCCCCTCAACTATTGTCAGTTTCTCACAGCTGATGCTGATTGTCTCACTCATTGCCTCTGATTGGTGGATTGGTCTAAAGCTATGTTTAGCAGTAGATGCCTGTGTTCTGGTGGCTCATTCTCTCTTCCTTGTGTTCTGATATTTTTATGTCCTTCTTATCATCTTTTTTCTCCTTTTTTCTATTTCTATATCCTTTTCTCTATTTTCAAAGCCTTGTCAACACACTACACTACGTTTTACCTCCGCCCCTTGCCTTTTTCATCTATACAAATGATTCAAAGTTTAAAATATTTAGCTCTTCAAAAAAGTTTTACTTACTGTGTCTTCCTCCTCTTAGCACTTTATACTCTCCTTTTTTCCTTCTCCTTGTTATTCTTCTTCCATGCTTTTTGCTGAATTTCTGCTACCTCCATACTTTCTAATCCTTAAACTTCTTTATTCTTTCTTCTTAAACTTTGTGTAACGAAAACATTCAAATATCAAAATATTCAGCTCTTTGAGTAATTTTGTGCATATATTTTTTTAATTTTTTAAAAAATTAAGCAGTTTTCCATACCATACCTGTAACACTTTTTAAACTTGCCCTTATTCTTCTCCTCTTTTCTCTATTTTCATACATATTCATCCATTTAAGATCCACAACTTCCCCCAACTCTCTGCTAAGGAACTATTTAAATATCAGTATGTTTACTTTTTCAAGACATTTATGCTTATATTTTTCTCTTTTCAACTTTGAATACTTTTTAAAAATCATATAGCTTCTTCACTATTTTTGCCCTTCTACCTTTCAATATTTCCCTAAATCTTCTTTCTCTAATTCTATCCTTGCTAAACTCTCTTTATCTGCTCCTTCTTCTTTCTCCTACTTGAACTATCCTTTAACAATTTTAAGCCATTCAAGTTCCAAAATATTTTCACAATATCAGCCCATATTATGGAAATGTTCCTTGAAATCATTTTTGTAATGTTAGTCAATGTTATGGGAATGTTCCATGAAAAAATGTCCCCAGAATGTTAGCTAATGTTATGGGGATGTTCCCTAAAAACACTTTTATATTGTTAGCCAGAGTTGGGGCAATGTTGCCTGAAAATGTTTTCACAATGTTAGCCAATGTTATGAGAATGTTCTCTGAAAACACCCTCACAACATTAGAAAATGTAATGGGAAGGTTCAATGAAAACATTCTTAGTATACTTTCCAGTGTTAGGGCAATGTTGCAGCAAACTTTTACAAAATATAAGTCAATCTTGTGGAAAAGTTCCCTGAAAACACTCTCAGAATTTTAGCTAATGTTATGGGAATGCTCCCAAAAGAAATACTATTCATAATATTATCCAATGTTATATGACTGTTCCCTAAACACATTTCCCAGTGTTGGACAATGTTATGGGGATGTTCCCTGAAAAACATCCTCAAAACATGAGCCAATGTTATGGGAATGTTACTTGTAAAACGTCCTCACAACATTTGCCAATTTTATGCAAATGTTCTCTGAAAATAAATTACAACATTAACCATGTTTCCTGAATATTTTCTTACAACATTGGCCAATGTTCTGCAAAAGTTTCCTGAAAAACATCCTCACAACATTAGCCAATGTTATGGGAATGCTCCCTCAAAACATCCTTACAACATTAGCCAATGTTAGGAAAATGTTCCCTCAAAACATCCTCACAGCATTAGCCAATGTTAGGAAAATGTTCCCTCAAAATGTCCCCTCAAAACATCCTCACAACATTAGTCAATGTTAGGAAAATGTTCCCTCAAAATGTTCCCTCAAAACATCCTCACAACATTAGCCAATGTTAGGGAAATATTCCATGAAAACATCCTCACAATGCTAGCTAATGTTATAGGAATGTTATCAGAAAAAACATCCTCAGAATATTAGCCAGTAATATGACAATGTTCCATGAAAGCATCCCCATAATGTTAGCCAATGTTATGGGAATGTTCCCTGAAAGCACCCCCGCAAATGATAGCCAATGTTATGGAATGTTCCCTCAATACATTTAACAACGGTGGCCAATGTCATGACAATGTTCCCTCAAAACATGTCCACAACCTTAGCCAATCTTATGGAAATGTTCCCTCAAAACATTTTCACATCCATGGCTAATGTTATGGTAATGTTCCCTGAAAAACATGCTCACAACATTAGCCAATTTTTATGGCAATGTTCCCTCAAAACATTTCCACAATCTCGGCCAATGTGGAATGTTACCTGAAAAACTTCCTGTAAGCCAATGTTAGAGAAATGTTCCCTGCAAATGAATTTAACAACTGTGGCCAATGTTATGGCAATGTTCCATGAAAACATTTTCTCAACTGTGGCCAATGTTATGGCAATGTTCCATGAAAACATTTTCTCAACTGTGGCCAATGTTTGATGTTCACTGAAAGCATCTTCAGAATGTTAGCCAATGTTTTGGCAACGTTCCTTGAAAAACATCCTTATAACATTAGTCAATGTAATGGCAATATTCCATCAAAACATCCTAACAACATTAACCAATGTTATGGGAATTTTCCCTGAAAAACACTCTGACAACATTTGCCAATTTTATGTGAATGTTACCTGAAAAAAAAAACTTCCTTACAACATAAGCCAATTTTATGGGAATTATTCTTGGACAAATGTCCTAACAACATAAGCCAATGTTTTGGTAATGTTCCCTGAAAAATGTCCTCACAACATTAGCCAATGTCATTGGAATGTTCCCTATAAAAAATTTTCACATGTTGGACAATGTTATGGGAATGTTCCCTGAAAACATTCACACAACTGTGGACAATGTTATGAGAATGTTCCTTGAAAATATTCTTTCAATTTTAAGCAACGTAATAGTAATGTTCCCTGAAAAACATCTTAAGAACATTTGCCAATGTCAAGGAAATTTTCCCTGAAAATATTTTCACAAGGTTGGCCATTGTTATGAGAATTTCCTTAAAAACATGCTCAGAAAGTAAGCCATATTGTGGGAATGTTCCCTGAAAACATTTCTATAATGTTAGCCAATATCTTAGGAATGTTCCCTCAAAACATATTCAGAATCTTAGCCAATGTCATGGCAATGTTTAAAATTGTTGAGTTTAAAATTCCTATTATCAATCCAATATACACTCTCCCTCTAATTCTTTCTTACCTTGATGAGCCTTTTACAGAAAACTAAATAATTATAATAATATACAAATATATGAAAACTAAGATATGAATGCCTTTATTGTGATCGTGCAATGAAATTGAATAGCTATTCTTGAAAGTAGAGAGAACATAAACGCGCACATAAATAATCTGTTATAAAATTTAAAAATTAGAAATATATTTACATCTGTTTTTCAGTCTGTTTGTGTGTGATTTGAGGGCCCTGTTGCACCTCCCAGAGGGCAGCAGTTCATACACTTAATGTCCTGGTGGAATGGGTCTGCCAGAATGCTGCAGGATCTCCTGAGGCAGCCAGAGCTGTATATTACCTCTAGGGAGGGCAGAGGGCAGCTAATGATCTTCTGTGTAGTGGACATGACCCTCAAACACTGGACTAATGCAGTGTTTTTAGACTGAATACTACTGACATTACCGGAAATCCTTAGAGTGATAATGGTAAAAGCATTTGATTTTCCTGCTATGAATCACTTCAGTCACTGAACAGAATGATAACATCTGGCAAACTGCATCCAAGCATTCCTTCCATGGAAAGTTGGTACTGGGACAGATTGGCCTTTGAAGTCACATGATAATGGCCCAAACCAATCTGAAAATTCAATCTGCAGGTGGAAGCACAGAAAAAAGTTACCAATTATTATAATTTCTAATTCCTTTTTTATAAATGGTTCTTTTTCACTTTTATTTTCCTAATCAAGCACAGGTCCATACTTCAAACCATTAAACATGGCTACAAGAGAACTACAACTGTCCTCAATACAAGTCAGTTTGACAAAAACCAGTCATTTTCATTGACAAAGCAAAATAGTAAAGCCTAAACAAATAGCATTTCTGCACCTCTTTGCTTGAGATAAAAGTTATGACTTGAACTGCAACAGCATCAAAATTAAGATATTATCTCCATCAGTTAAAATAAATTCAAAACACAGTAATTCAGCTAAGTGATCTGCTTAGCAAAATACAAGTAACACAGAATGAACCAAAACTTATTTTTGAAAATTTCAACATCCTTTCACAACACTCCAACTGATTTTTACAGTATGAGGTGATCTTATACTTGACATTGTGAACTGATAACATAGCATCATACTCATTTTAGATAACAAGCTGACAGGCTACAATTTAAACAAAAGAAAGTGAAAAAAAACACAGCAAAAACAGTAAAAACCTTAGGACTGTGCAAAGAAGCAGGTTCAACAGAGCCAGTGACAATCACAGCATTAGCTAACCTCAGGTTTCTCCCAACAGATCTATGCGCGTTCGGGGACCGTGCGGTGCGTCATGTGACTCTACCACCGCACAAAATGAATCGATTATACCATCTATTTCCGCCTATAAAGAATATAAAAACAAAGTTAAAAAACCTGTACATGCAAATAACTCAAGGAGAAATGCTTGCAATATTTTTTTTTGTTTTTTGTTTTTTTTTTACAAATTTTCACACAGCCCAAATAATCAACAAGTTTGCATATGTGATATTCAACTGAGAGTGTTGATTAACTGGAGGATCGCTATTTCCAACCAAGCCGAAACTCTGAACATAACCTGGTCCGGAGAAGGTGAGTTTCGCAGCATAACTCGCCACGGTGATCTAGTCTAGTTAAAAGAGAGTTGCCTTTGTAACTCTGACTAAAACCTCTGGCCTTTAGACTCAACATACCTCAGTAACCTGTTAATCTCGCTTCGTAGTACAGCCCTCAGGAAAAACGTATAAAATACCAGAGAACCTTAGCAAAACGATGCACTTCTTGAGGTAAATCAACTAACGTTAATTATAGCTGTTGAAGACTACGTAATCTACCACAAATGATAGGAATTGACCACATTACTTCGTATACACTTGTGCATTTCGCGCTGATGCTTAATTAGTAAACCTCCGAGTAAAAGCGTTACATGTTGTAAAACACAGCGTTTGGGCGGCATAGCAACGGTAACTAAGGGAGACAGTGAACATCCACGGCCATTAAAGACAAACTCCAGACATGAAGCGGGCAGCGCCATCTTCTATGTGACGTCATCAGCAAATTTTCGTAAAAAGTCATGTCGACCAACAGTTAAGTCATTTTGTCAAATATTTTTATCACGTGATATTTTTTTGGGGAAGAGAAAAGGTGATAAGAGTGTATTGTTGGAAGAAAACAGAATACAGAAAAAGAGAATAAAACAGCAGCATACAACACTATACAACAGAGACAGGCTATGGCTATGAAACTGACTTCTGCACTCATGGGCACCTACAACTGGGCCAGGGATTTGATGTCTTACTTTTGCAGCAGGTCAGAAAAAGAGGCTCTTGTGAAACAGGTAGAGGAGCTAAAAGCTCAGCTTCTCAGAGCAGAAGAATACAAAAGCTCTCAGGAGGAAAGGTTCAGAGAGCTCTCCACCAAGCTGAGAAAAGAGTGTGTTGTCAACCAGCGTCTCTGGGACCAAGTTGAGCTTTGGATCAATATGCTCCACAGAGAGAGCAACAGGATGGAGGAGCAGGCAGATCAGTTGCAAGTGTATAGAGACATGGCAGAAGAGGAAACACTGTTAGGCAAAGGCTTGATGAGCAACTGGGAAGAATGAAAAAGATTTTGGCTAAACAGGAGAGCCAGGTGAAGTTGATAGAGTGTAAAAAGAGGAAAACTCAGAGAGAGCTAGTGGAGCAGACGGCTTCTTACAAGCAACTCTTTCTTGCATTTAAAACTGTCTCTCATGAAAACAATGCAATTGAGCAAAAGAATAACATTTACATCACTGCAGAAAAACAGATGAAGGCCAACCTAAAGCAGAAGCTCAAGATGCAGAGAGAGCTTCATGCCAATGAGATGTTTAAGCACATGGAGATGGTGGATAGTTTCGAGCGTGAGCACAAGGCCCGTCGTCAAAACCTGAGGGTGCAGCTCCAGATCTTAAAACAAAAGAACTTTGAGAGGGATGAGTTTCAGCTCATGAAGTTTGCTGAACTGAAGTATCAACTCAAGGACAAAGAGAAGGAAAATCTAGATTTGGTTGCCAGGATTAAGGCTAAGGAAGTTGTCAGTCAGGCCCTCCACACAGAAGTTGCCCAGCTAAAGGAGGAGCTGAAGGACAAGATGTGCCAACAGGAAAAGGACTCCCCTGCTGGTTCACAGGACCCGGACCTTAAGGTTGAGCCTGAATTTCAGCTCCATGAAAAGATCATGGAAAATGCTGACTTAATCACCAAAATCAAGGCTGAGAAAGAAGTCAGTCAGGCCCTTCACAATGAGCTTGTCCAACTTAGGAAGAAACTGAAGGAAAAGGTGTGCCAGCAGGACAAGCAGTCCTGTGCTGATTCACAGGTCCCAGAATCTGTGAAAGAGGCTGGAGGCTGGATGTCTTGGGCAAGAATTGGCCAGTTTCTCGGTTTGAGATAGGAGAAGAAAGAAGGGCAACACAAGTCCATATCTGCATGGAAAAAGTCTATTCAGGTGTCCACAATGACACTGCTGTGCAGAGTCTGTCAGTGTGGAGTCAGCACTTGTCTGTGTGGTTTCCTCAGAGTGCTTCGGTTCCACACCAGCAATTCCCAAATTGAAATAAAAATGGATCAAAACATATCAAATTAAAATTGCTGCATAAATCCATGTCATAGTTACATTTTAGTTGTTTATTTGTACTACAGCTGTCTTAATGACTTATTGCCCTTTTTTAGTTGAATGAATGGGGTCTTAGTCTGTCTGAATCTTAGTTAAGTGTCAAAATAATTGTCCACAAAAAGTATATTACAGTGCTTGCAAACATCTTAGATTTGTTTTCTGTTGTTTAAAATCCAGATAACAACTAAAACATCAACAAGGCAGTTCACAGCTTCTGTTGCCTTTTTCTTGACATTTCGATGGGTTTGTTAGACACACTGATGTTGGCTTCCCCTTGGAGCCAAACATTAATGACCAAATTTTTTTGTAAGTAACTGTGAGAGTTACATGGATGGTGGGGTGTCACCCCTGATCCTTGCACAGCTACCCCAGATACACCAGGGGAGGTCTGAACTCTGCTGTACCTTTATGCCAAGTTTATGTACATGCAACCTGCTTAACAATTTTTTTTTAAATCATAGATTAATTGAGATGTGAAAATGCTTCATTCTGATGTTCATTTCTTTATTCAAGGGCTTTAGTTAAATAACCTGCTGCAAATCCTTTGCTTAACTGCTGTGCTGAAGCTTCAAGTACTCTTCACATAGTTACCCACAATTAAACAAAGCTGCATCAACTTTAAACAACAGGCAACAATGTCATAGATTACCTGACATTTGTCCCCATTTCCAAACATCTGTCATGTACTTTTAACAATTTTTAGGTATGTTTAGAGATGGGAAGGCATAGACAGAGGAGGCAGCCAGAGAAGGAAACTCTCTTCTCCTTTTAGTGTTGTGATGTGATGACAGATATGATTCCACTGAACGGCTTTATCTGGAAGAACGCACCTTACCTGGAAGAACACAAGGATCTGAGTCACAATTGGGAGTGGTTCATTTTATTTTGCTGTTATGCACTTCCCACTTCTCATTTATCCTAATCCAGCTACTCCCCTTGACGTGAGCAGAGAAAAATCATTAATTCATGAGATTTATATGTTGTAGAGGAAGAATACACACCATCAGTGTCCCCGTGTCTAGGGATAGACCGATTATTGGCCAGGCCAATTATCGGCGCTGATATTCGGCATTTTGACGCATATCGGCATCTGCCTTTTTTAAAAATCCGACGGCCAATAAGAGATCCATTTAAAACTGGGTTATTTTGGCCCTGATGCAGCCGCTCCTCTCTGTCTGCAGTCACTACTCTGTCTCCAGTATTGT
>JAQMCX010000018.1:1008125-1036057 GCA_029814765.1 Acanthurus leucopareius | reverse complement strand
CACACACACACACACACACACACACACACACACACACACACCCCCCCCCCCACACACACACACACGCACACACACTCGCACACACACACCCACACACACACCCACACACACACCCACACACCCCTTCCTTTTTGTCTTCCTATCTAGTATTAAGGATAGAGGGTTTTCTTTTGCAGTATTCCGTTGTCTTTTGCACAATAACACATAAAGTTCAGTGGCTAACTTCAGTGGCCATTATTCATTTACCAAAATAAAGTCATAACACTTTGTATATATGTAAGTTTTTATGATGCCTTTGCTTTCAATGATATATCATTTCATGATATTAGATATTCAGTCAATAGTTAGCTGTTTCCAATGCAATAGGAATTCTTTTTTATCTCTTGGGGGGTTGTTTGTTTTTGCTTTTCCAGATTGATTAGAACAGATGCTTGAGCATAAAAACATTGAAGATAAAAAAGTGCTTGATAAACCCCAGACTTGGTGTAGAGAAAGCGTGTTGAGGGCCACTTGCACACATGTTCCACTTCATTTTGGGGGATTTGTGTAAGATTTTCAATGGTGGGTGGAGAAATAGGCCCCAAAGCCCAAGAGCTTTTCATGTGGCCCATACTGTGTTACAGAATGTTTTTTGTCTGCTTGGTGTATTTTTTCATCTTTGTATGAACAAATAAGCCACCACAGGGCAGATTGAAGCCTTCATGTAATTGGTGTAACCAGGATGTTGGATTGTACTGTTAACTTTTTGAGCACAGAGTGTTATTCAGTCCTCATTCCCTGTCTTTTCTTGTTTTTGATATGGTCTACAAGTCATGACTTATTAGCTGGAAATTTTCAGAATAGTTAGGTTTACACCAAGTTGTATGTCAGTTGCACTACACATGGCCGAGAACAGTTGCTTTAAAAAACCTTGACACAGTTAAAGACTAGGATTTTTTTTGCTCATTTGTTCACAGGGTACCAACACACAACAGTTATCCATATGTAAATGGACAGAACAGTGTCCAGGCATATTCCGACTACATTATTAAGACCTTCCTTGCCTTAGTACTATCATAATATCAAAGCCTACACTGATCTCCACTCCTGCTGTTTTTTCTCTTTTTGATTTGAGATCAGGAAAAAATATATCAAGAGATTTTGTCAACAAGATTCCTGTTATGCTTGGGGTGTTGTCAACAAAACCCAAGATATTACCATGTGTTTTGCTTTTAATAGACCTTCTTTGTATGGCCTATATTTCTTAACATTTTGGTAAATCTGCACCAGGAGAATTAATGCTGCATTAGCTAATAGCAGTTCCTGCCGACACTGATTTAAAGATATTATAAGCCATAAAGAGTGCATTTTTATATGATTTCTTCTGAGCTCCTTATGCATATTTGTGATTGACTGAGATTGAGTTACAGCAATCACAGGAAAAAGTAAGGTTTAATAATAACAGCAGCATGATTTCATGGAGTCATGACTCAGAAGGATTATAAATTTTGTTTCAAAAGGTTAAAATGTGCCTTAATGACACAAATAGATTGGGTCATTGGAAAGAGTTAATAAGAATCCAATGCATTTATCACTTTTTCTTTCACCTGTCCAGGAAGATGTGTACGTGTGCTTATGTGAGCGATACAGAGAGAATCATGTGGCTTACTTGTCCAGTCAGCTCACTACTGTCCTTTGACCTTGCTTTCTCTCTCTCCATTTTTTTTCCTTCACTCTCTCACTGGTGCTTTCTCTCTACACCTCTCTCAGAGGAAGTACATCTATTAATAACCCAGCTCTCAGCCGCCACACCTATCCCTCACTGTGTGTGCATGTGTGTGTGAGAAGGGGTGATCTGTTTGCAGTACACACAAAGAAGTTAGACAGGCATGTAGGCACCTTGCTTTGTTCGCAGACATGTGTGCAAATACAGCACTTTTTGAAAACACACAGAACATGAGAGTGTGTTAGCGTGTGTTGCTCTCTGGTCACTGGTGTTGGTTTTTGTTGCTATGGGTTGGGTGCATGGGGTTTTAGTTGTATGACTCATCACGTCAGCAGGTGTCCCTTACACCCCACCCTTCCCCGTTTTCGTCGTCCTCTTTACTTCTCCCTTGTCTACTCATTTTTTACTCCACTGCTGCTGTCCGCCAGTCTGAAAGAAGCATCTCAACTCCTCTCTCACACATTGCACACATATGCACACCGTTCAAGGACATATTCACACGCAAACACACAGTGCCCCACAGCAGATCAGCATACCTGGCTGCCCGGCTATAAGCTCACAAATATAGAGCAGTGTGAATGAAAGACATCGAGGGCGGATGTGTCAGAGCTAATGTGTACACCTAGACAGAGTTAACCTTGTATGAAGACATCTGATGTTTTCACTGGTATGTCAGCTTCATTGCAGTAAAGTCTTAACCTAATGCCTTCACTTGTGTAGCACATTTACACATTTTTCTAAAAATATGATTACTTAAGTTACCACCTTATTTACTAAGGTATTTTGACAAATTTTACATTATACGTATGATTACATTATTGTTTGCCTTTTTTAGTCTACTGCCTTTGATTCCAGTTAACATGACCAGTGAATTTAATGCAGCCACCAGTTTCCAAATGTAAAACATAAACTACTTAGAAATCTTAGATAAAAAAAAAAAAGATTTGACCTCATATCGTGCTGATAAATTGCCTATCATGCAATTTTCAAGTCTCTAAGCATTTTGGGAAGTTACATAAGCCTTTAGTTTGGTTGTATACAAGGTATATTCAAGACACCGGTGGAACCCATACCTGTACCAAATGTCACCTAGCAATCTTAAGCAGTCCAGTGTCATGTGAACCATTGCAGTGCCCATGCAATTGCTTAAAAATGCTTTTTTTAAAAACTGAGGCGATGATGAAAATTAGATCCAGCCTCAGAGTTACCAGCCTCTCAATTATTCAGACACATCTGACATCAGTTTCGAAAAGTGAGCAGACTGTATATTGTACCCCATAGGGATCAGTGTAAACGAGCAACAGTGTATGCATTGGTATTTGTTTCAGCACTGTTAGGAATATCTGATTACAACTAAGCTAATTAATTCTAATACCAATGTACTAGAAGCTGGTGGCATTGTGATTTTTTTTTTTTACATGCACACAATAAAATTATAAGACTTGCACACTGAGACAATTACACTTAATCATGCAATCTCAGCGAGTCAGTAATCTAACAAGATCCTGAAATAACTAGTTTCTTTGGCCACTAGGGGGCCATTTTGGGGGGTATTGGCATATCATCACCTTGTTATCAAGTGTTTTTAGCCTGTAAGCAGACCTTTGCTTTTTTACACTATCAGCAGTTGCAGAGTAACATTACTTGGAGATCATCTGACATTGCAGACCAATATTCACTCTCTTAAAGCTCTGTTTTTGGTCTCTATCAACTCATGAGGGAAATATCAGGCTCTTAGGCCTCGTCCACACGTAGCCGGGTATCTCACAAAACGGAGATATTTTTCTACGGTTTGGCCTGTCATCCACATGAAGCCGGAGATTTACGGCAGTAAAAACGATGGTTTTTAAAAACTCCGGCCAAAGTGAAGATTTGCAAATTCTCCGTTTATGCGTCTGCGTGTGGACACTAATAACCGGGGTTTTGCGTTTCCAAACGTCACTGCCTGCGACAAAATATGTTCTTACGTCACATATGCGACCTGTGTTTACATTGGAAACAGTATGGATGCAATCACAAGGGTTTTGGCGCTGTTTCTTGTCCAGGCGCTTTTTTCTTGCTTGTTTTTACAAGCCCAGATTCTGCTCCACATTCAAGAACAGAGACGAAGGACGACGACGTTAAGGACGGTTATTTTCCGATTATTATATTATTATTTTCCGGTTATTTTATAGAGACGGAAGCTTACTCTGATTGGATAGGATTTGGGGAACTACTGCCACCTAATGGTCTGGCATGCTTATGAATGTGCTTAAAAACGCACTCATGCGGTTACGTGTGGATGATTTTCTTTCTAAAAACGAGGTGGTGTGTACGCAAGGTTTTTTCTAGACGAAGGGGGAAGGATATTCAGTTTTACAAAAACCCGACTACGTGTGGACGGGGCCTAAATACACACTAAGGTGATGAGACACAGGTGGGCAATCAACACAGGTGAATCACAGGGCAGGTAATTACAAAAGGATGGAAACTTGACAGGACACGACTTACCAAAATAAAACAGGAAAACAAACAAGGATGTATACAAAAGTAAACTTAACACACAACTTTAGAATTAACTGACCTAAAATTACTCAGGTCGCAGATCATGACAGTGTGATGGGGAATTTCTCCAGTTTGATTAAAGGAGTAAGTCAGCTGTTTGTGAAACAGTTTCTTTCCTCTTTAACTGTGTTCGGATGAAACGGACGTTCAGTTTAAACTCGGTGAAGGAGACTTCAGACCGTCAGACTGAGACGTTTCCTGCGACACGCTGATTACAGCCGCCGAGACGAAGCTCGCTATTACAGGGTGTCGAGGGGATCGACAGGCCGGGAAACTGTGTAATCTCACAGATTATAATCATCTGGAGACGAAGCAGGAAAACGTTTCTCTGGAATAAATTCACCGCTGAGAGTGAAAACACCACACAGAGGAAACTGCTTATTGATCACAATTATCAGACGATTGTTCTGTGTTTTTTAGATCTTTTTCTTTGTTGTAGTTGGCAGTTTTTTGTTTTTTGCATGAATATAAAGCAGACAAACAGGAGCATTTTCATTAGGTGACGTCTGTTCAGTCGTCAGTCCTGTTATTTCCAGCACCACACAGGAAGAGGGCGCTGTTTCACCACAGCACGCAGAGATGAAACTTTTAAAAGCCTGCAGATGAATGAAAGAGTAAAAACACTGATTCTGTTTGTGAGATCAGATATGAAAACTGTCTGCATGTTGCTTATTTTAGTCAGCAGGAAACTGACCTGTAATCAGGAGGAAATGATAAAGTTTTATCGGTTAGCATGCAAGCTAATTCAGCTGAAACATGAAAATCTGATGATCTGTCAAACTCTCAGCCTCTCAGGTTGATAAATTAACTTAATTAAGCTTTTTTAACACTTTGAAGTGACTGAGTGAACGTGTCGGATGTTTTCTCTCTTTTTTTTCAGATGCACATTGCAATCAGCAAGACGAGTGCCAAGGTGGTGATCGACTGCAAGATGGTGGCGGAAAAAACCATCAACGCAGCTGGAAACATCACCATCGACGGGCTGGAAGTTCTGGGCAGGATGGTTCGATCCCGAGGGAACAAGGACAACTCTGCACCGGTGAGTGCTGCCCCCTGCAGGACAGCGACTCAAATACGAGGAAAAATAAACGAGAAGTGAATCAGTGTCTGTAGTGTCGGATGTTCAGCAAGTTTCAGTCTCTGCAAGTGGATTTTTTCATGTTTTATTAAAGCGAACAGAAGCCGCAGCTGCCGGAGAAAAAAAAGCAATTGAAAGAAGGAAGATCATCGAGAGAAAACAGACTGTTCTGATCAAACTCACGTCCTCTGATGTCCTTTTTTAAAGCCGGAGTAACTGCATGAATCGGAACCTCCACTATTTGATCTCGTGCTGTTGCAGAGGTTTCATCTATGTTTAATTTTTTTTCCATCAAAGCGCGGCCGTTTCCTCGAGCAGCTTCATGAATGCAAACAAATCAATTTCCAGCCTCTTTTTCCTGCAGAAACAGCAGAGCGGCCGACGTCGTGCCTGATTGGTTTGAGCTTCTCTTTGAAGAGACGACCGCTGACTTCGACTCTCGACTCTGAAGATGGAGATTTTCCACTCGTGTGTGAAATAATCTGTGATGTTTTAAACTCTTCTGCTCGGCTCTCAGATGTTTGAGCAGCCGAGTCTTTACAGAGGAGAACAAACTGCTGATCTGAGGCCAGAAATCGGCCTTCGGAGGCTGATATTTGAGCTGCATTTCCCTTTTTATTTTTTAAATAACCGAACACTCTGTAACATTAACATGAAACCTCACAGTCCAGCACGACTCGTGAACCAGAAAAAACAGGCTGGAACAACTAATTTACCTTCTTTTTGAGGACAAACAGCATTCTTCTGTCAGCTTTCTGTTCTGTGAGATGAAGCTTATCATCTCCTGCTGGGTTTTAAACCCCGTGAATCACACACAGCTCCTGACTAATGCTCTAATTTTGTACCTCAGAATTCACCGTGCTCAATTAGACGAACTGAAATCACAGAGCTCAGTGAAACGGTTCAAAGAGTGAGCCGTAAACCTGAAGTCATCCCGTTTTTTTTTGGCATCACGGACGGGATTATGATTAAAAGTCTTATTACACCTCAGGACATGAAGATCTGAGATGTTCATCCAGCCATGTGAGATAAAAATACCACGCTCGTTTTCGCACGTGACGCCGTTTCTTTCCCTCTTTGTGGTCACGAAGACTCGAAACAGTCCCCGTGTGAGATCAGGTGGAAAGTAACTGATTACTGCACGAGTAAAATACTCTGAATGTGTGTTTTCCTTCCTCCTTGCAGTTCGAGCTGCAGATCTTTGACATCGTCTGCAGCACCTCGTGGGCCGGCAGAGACAAATGCTGCGAACTTCCTGGTCTGGTGAGGTCAAAGTTCAGTTTCCTCTGCACACAACTAAAAAATCTGTGGAGGAATTTACTCTTTTCAAGTAACGTGTGCTCGTGTCCGAGCATTTTTACTCTATGTTCATCATCTTTCAGTATCAGAGATTTTAACTCCATAAATGAGTTTCACTGCAGTTTCCTTCATGCTTCTTCCATAAAAACATGCAACTAATTTCACAAATGCATGATGTTTTTAAGGTAGTTTCCTTCCTGAGAACATCTTATCTGTTACGGTTTCTTATCAGGAGGTGAAATAAAACCATATATCCTGTTTTGTTTAAAAAAAAAAAAAGCATCACCTTAAACCTGAGATTCGTCATTAATGTGTGAAAGTCAGAGACAAACGTGTTCAAACCGACTCATCTTCACACCGTGTTCGCTGTGTTTCATCGCTGATCATCGTCACTCCTTCTGTTGGTTTCATACTCGTCCTCGTGTCGCCTTCATGGCGCCGCGGTCGTCCAGAGGAAGGAGGTGGACTGTCCGGCCATGCCCAAAGCCTGCACCTGCACCCAGGACAGCAAAGGCCCCCCCGGCCCCGCTGGACCCCCAGTGAGCCTCACACAGTCACATCCGACACGAAAACATGCAGCTACACTGCAGAGGCATCAATGACATCATCAAATCCAGTGAACACCTGATCAATCAAACTGATAAACAGCTGATCAAACAGGTTTTATTAGAATCACTGACTTTTTTAAACTTTAAACGAGATCCAGTTTCAGCTGTCAGACTCCATCAGAGCTCATGAACTGAACACACACTCATGTCACAGTCACACAAGTGAATGAACACACACACACACACACACACACACACACACACGTCAGCTCCACGTTCTTCATGCTCAGTTTGAGTTACTTAAGTTCATCTGCTCAGTTTTTTCATCACGTTTCAGTTCAGCAGATTAAAACTCATTTTCTTGTTTCTCAGTGTGTTTGTGTGTTTGGTTGTCATTCAGCACACACACACACACACACACACACACACACACACACACACACATACACACAGAGCAGGATGTTTATCTGCCTCTGATCACTTCCTGTGTGTTCGTTTGTTTGTTTGTTTGTTTGTTTGTCTGTGGCAGGGAGGCCCCGGCATCAGAGGAGCCCGAGGTGATCGTGGAGAGCCCGGCCCCGTGGTGAGTCCGATGCTTTCTGAGAAACGTGTTGGTGTGAAACGCTGCTGCTATTCAGAGCGAACAGGAAGTGTCAATATGACATCACATCCTCTGGGCTCTCAGACAGGAAGTGCCAACACTTCTGACTTTGAATCAAACTTTTTGTTCTCATCAAAGCCAAAAAGCAGAAACTTGCAGCTTTAATTTGAAACAAACCAAACTGTTGATGAAACAGCTGCAGAGAACAATCAGCTGATTTTACAGATGTGAGTTTGTAGCTTCTAGAAAGTGATCGTTGACCCGCTGAGATGTCAAGTCTGAAATCTGACAGGTCCACCTTAAAAAAAGCTGCAACTCACTTGGTTTGTGTCCCTTCAGAACATGAACGGACCAATCAGATTCATTTGTGGAGACAGAGGTGGCGGTTGTGGGCGTGGTTTAGTCTTAAGAAAAGCGTGAAGCAGCTGCAGGCTTGTAAACACTCGTTAGCATGGAAGAGGTTAGCATGGATGTTAGCATGGATGCTATGATACCGGACAACGTTTACTCGCTAAGAAAAGAGCAAAGAACGACACTGAAAGCTTTTTGTTAATGATGTTTTCGTTCGTTCTACCAGCTGGTTTCAGCAAGAGTAAAGAATGTGACAGACAGAACGTTCGTCCAATCACCTTCCACGTTTATTTTAAAAACACCCCGCCCCCTTAAAACGCTGTTACCCAAATAAATCCTGCAGATATGTGAGACACTCAGTGATTATTGGACTGAAATCGATCATGACGAACAAACAAACACGTTTCTGTTTTAACAAAAAAAGGATATTTGTTAAGTTGTGGAATTTTAACTCCGTCCTCTGAAAATGGTTTTCGCTGCCCCCAAGTGGCCAAAAAAGGTATAATTGCAGGTTGAAGTTAAACAAAGCTGTAATTTCATGCTTCTTCTGTGTTGTTATTGCACAGAAGCATCATTGCAGAGCTGCAGACTCGTTATCACTCGGTTGGTCGGCGTTGAAAAACTCTGCGGCATCCTTCATGTGAAAGTGTCCTTTGTGCGGTTTGACGAACAGCTTCAGCTCGTCTCCATCAGCAGAGAAGGCAGGAGGTTGTTCTTTCACAGATCCAGAGGTTCGAGTCGTAATGTCTGCTCTGAGTCCATCGGCCCTGTTCGCTGCAGCACTCGACATACTGATGCCAGGCCTTCAGAGAGTGACCGGCCTCCCAGAACCTGCAGAGCAAACAGAGCTTTAAACATCTCATCTTAAACATCTCTCAGATCCATCAGAGACACGTTTCTCACAGGCTTCTCACTGCTCAGGAGGACTTTAACCAAGTCGTCATTTTTCTGATGAACCTTCGTTTGTTTTCTACGTTTTATTCTGTAAAAAAACAAAAGCTTGTAAAATGTCTCACATGACCGTCAGCAGGGATCCGTCCACCCATTCCCACCTCGGCTCCCATCCGGCTGATTTGTGTTGGAACTGAGCCTTCAAACCGATCCAGGAGGCTTCAGGTTCCGTCAGCTTTCTGATGAACTCCTGATCGATTGATTAAAGACGGAGAAGCACCGCGTTTCATTTCTGTGTTTTCATTCAGACGCCATCGAATCAAATGTGCAGGAATCATTTCTCGGTGACGTCGGTGCATGAAGATGCTCACCTGTTCTTCTCGGCTGTTTATAACCACCAGATCTGCATCTCTGCTGCGACAGTCTCTCCTGCTCTCCTCCCAGTTTCTCCTCTCAGAGGCTTTAAAGTAGCAGCTGCACCCGAAACTCCTCCATCCGTCCGGACAGCAGAGCTCTTCACGACAAACAAACGTCTTTAGGTCACATTTGTGAGACACTTTTCTCGTTTATTCTCAAAGATCTCACCTACCGGCATATCTGGAGTCTTGATTCAACAGACTGAGTTCAGCTTCTTTGATCAAAACACAAACAGAAATGAAAAAGTCACTTTTCTTTTTGTTTCAGTATCAGTTTCACACCTTCAGACAAACAGACAAACATCAGTTTTCCTCCGTGTGTCGTGTTTTGATCCCAGAATTTTACCTGAAATCTTCACCAGCAGCTGCTTCACCTCCTCCTCCAGCCGGCTGTGGTTGTTGTTCAGGTCGTCGAATCTTTTCTGCAGCTCGTTTTTTGCCCGAATGACTAAAACATCTGGTGAAAAGGAGAAATCTGCTCGTCAGACGTTCGAGTCGCTCAGAGAAACAAACACGAAGTTGACTCAGTTTTGTTTAAAAAGCAGTTTTCATGCGACGCGTTCGGTCTGAGAAGAAACACGAGCAAAGAGGAAGAGACGTGAAAAATAAACTAATTATAACAGTAAAATCACACACACATTTAACATTTAGTAAAACATTTGATACAAGTTCTGGATTATCTGCTCAGCATGTAAAGTTACATTAACTTTTATTAATAAAAGTGCATTATTAACATTTTTGTACCAAATAAAAACGCCTGCAAAGAGGTTTTTTATCAACAGTTTCATCAAACTGAGCTTCATCGGTCAAAGACGACGGTGAAATTAAGATTTAAACAGATTATCTGTGAAGAATTATGTGACTTTCATCTTTTTTTTAAACTCTCTTTTTTTTCAAAAGGCAAAGAAAGAACAAAGTCTGTTTGTCGAAACTTCAGATGAGTTTTACTTTTTCGCAGAAACGAGACAAATGATGATGAAAACAGAGTCGTGACGAACACAGAGGAACTCGAAGTATCAGGATTTGAGTTTCTCACATCGAGTGAAGATTCCTGCCACGATGAGCAGAAGCATCCCTGCCAAAGCTGCTGCAGCAGCTCTGAAGCTGCTTCTTCTAACATCTGAGGACAAACACACACAGTCTTTGTTACTCTAAACATAACGCTGATGACCTTTGACCTCAAGGGGCTTCGGATTTCAGCACAAAAACACCTGATTAACAGATCCAAAGAGACCGATGATGACGGATGAACCATCAGACTTACTGGCTGTTTGTGACCAAAGATCAGCGTGATGCTCCTCGTCCTCGGAGATCTCCAGCCGAGCCTCGTCTCTTCTCTCCTCCCTGACTTTTCTCATCTCCTTCATGTTTAAACTCAAACGAGGAGAAGCTGCCGACATCTTCAAAGATGAAAACTCACCTGATCTCAGTTTCTACTTCAAAGTCAGTGAGACGGGCAGCTTCGAAACAGGAAGTGACAGAGAGACAAACCGCAAAAACAGAGTGAAACACAGCAACATGAAAAGACTCAGGACTTAAAATGAAACTTTAACTTCAAATTAAATTTAAACTTAAAGTCTGACTCGTTGGTTCGGACGCTGTGAATCTAAAACTCTCCAGAAAAACAATTTAAAGTGTAGAAATATGATATGAAACATAGAAGTTAAGGAAAGTTTTCAGAGGTGTGAACATCTGTGCACAGCTGCCTCATGCCCACACACACACACACACACACACACACATGTTACAGAAAACGACGGTCTATTTTTAGCTTTATTGTAATCAGCTCTGCACAGACAAACTGTGAGGGAGTTTAGACAGAAACAAGTTTGTTCCCTTCATACAAACATTTATTAAAGCTGCTTTTGCAGAGAAATGAAAAGAAGTCTCACCTTTAGATGCTTCAACATTAAAATTAATTTAAAACTATCAGAATATTATTTAAAGACAAACTCTGCTGGTTCGTCTGAATGTGAGGCTCCTTATAAAAGCACTTCAGTCGCCATCGACTCTCTGAGAACGTTAATATTTTCATCATGTCAGACTGAAGACTCTTTATCTGTTACAGAAACGAGTCATTTTCACACCAAACATTTGCACATTAACTCATTTTAACCCTCTGTGGGTTTTTTTTTTATTTAAACGTTGTTGTTTTGTCTTATTTGTGCAGGTTCAGGAGCTTTAGTGTCGCATCTGTTTGGCAGTTTGTTCAGACACAAACTGCCGTTTACTGAAGCTGCACGAACCCTTGAATGCAACACGACAGCTCGTCTGTGTTGCCTTCAACTCGTCTCATGATAAATGATGAGAAATAATCAGTAAACAAAGTCTTTAAAGTACTTTAAGGATACTATTTTTAAAAAAGAGAGAGATTTTGGATGAAAAAAACAGATCAGATCCAGATGTTTCCAGATCAGATCCAGATGTTTCCATGAACATCCAGCTTCTCCGAGCTTCAGCACCCTGGAGAGCATCAAGAGTTTCAGAGAGGAAACAGGAAAAACATTTAGACATTTAGTCTCATAATGAACAGAATCCAGCAAACTAAAGTTTTATTTCACTTCATTTAATCCAGTTCTTCAGTTTCTGAACCAGCTCAGTGAAACTATAAATACATGAGAGTGAAAATAAAAATAAATCAATGTTTTCTCTGTTTCATGAGTTCGGTTGCTTCCTGTGAGCGACAACGACGTGAAGCTTTGATGGAGAATTTATTCACACCTTTTAATGTCAAACACACACAGCAGTTTAAACAGGAAATGCTTCTTTCTCAGTATTTTTTTGTTTCCTCGCAGAGAAACGAACATTTTTTAACAAGTTTTCATGTAAAAATGGACAAAACACAAAAAAACAAACAAACAAACTTCAAAATAAGGATTTTTTTTTATCTGTGCAGATAAAAAACTGACTGATGAAGAGAAATCAGCATCATCAGCTGTTTTTTGTTATCAGTCATAAACAGAGAAATTTGAATCCAAATCCCTTTTTTTGCAGTATTGACTCGTTCTGGCACAGTAGGTGGCGCTGTGCAGCTTTAAAGCTGGTGTTCCTCAGAACATCTTCCTCTCACAGATCCATCGTTTGGACCCGTTGTTGGTGTACCTCAGGGCTCTGTCCTCCATGTAAGCTGTGGACGGATTTGCAGGCTTAACGTTCACGCCGACGTGCCACGAGCTGAGAAACACACACACACACACACACACACTGAGTGTTACAGGCCGAAGCCTCAGTACACAAGGATCAATACTGTGAGATTATTCATGATCAGAAACTGTCATAAACTGATAAAAACTGCTCTTAAACGCCTCTCAAGCTTCATATTTAGATTCCAAATGTTTCATTAACAACAGGGACGTTTTTTTTATTCTGAAGTCCAGAAAAATTTAATACTTTGAACAATTTTTCAGTTTTCTCTCAGTGGAGACTCCAGCAGAGTGCAGGGTTAATGAGAGCATGTTGGTGCCCCCATGTGGTGGAGCAGGAGACTGCAAGTCTGTTTTTTACCTGAGCTGATCTCAGATCAGTGGCTTAAACATGTTCATCAGCTCTGAGGCAGAATTCAGGGTTCAGATTGTTGCGACACAAAACATTTTTTATCCTTTTTTTGTAAGATTTCAACTGTTTGGTGATTCAGAAAAATTTAAATAAAGTTTTTTCACTTTCAGTCCCACATAAGCTCGAAACACATGAAGCTTTTATGCAAAGTTCAAACTGTGAGTTGATTAGAAAAATATGATTTCTAAACTAAAAATGCGTCATTATTTGTAAAACATTCCTGATGTAAAGTTTTGAGACTCAAACGTTTCTCACAGGTACGATGGAGACGATTCGTCCACCCACTCCCACTTCACCTCCCACTTGCTCGTTTCCACGGAGCGAAGTCCGACCCAGGAGGCTCCCTGTTCGTTCAGCTTCGCGATAAACTCCTGATTATTTCAGAAAAGAGAAGAAAATCATTTCTCAGTTCACACAGGAGCTTTTCCGTGAGTGTGAATCCATGTTCGTCTCTGAGGGAAGTAAATTCTTCATGAGAGCAGCAAAGAACAGAAGTTGATTCATTTATTTTTGAAGTCAGCTCATCGTCTTATTTTGAAAAAAAAAAACCTAAAAGTGATTTTTTTTGGTGGAAAAACAGACAGCAGGAGTTTAAAATAAGGAAAAACTTGTCGTCACATCTTTAGTGCAAACACGAACACACACTCACATGTTCGTCCTTGTTGTTTATTACCACCAGGTCGGCTTTGTGGCTCCGACAGTCTTTCCTGCTCTCTGACCAGCTTCTCCTCTCTGCAGATGTGAAGTAACAGCTGCATCGAAATCTCCTCCAGCCTTAAAGAACACGACAGTTTCAGACAGATTTCAGATCATGTCATGACTGATTCAGGATCAGTAAATCTGCTGTTTCCTGTTGAATCTGACCCGTGATGTTGCCGTGCGTCTCGTCGAACTGACAGTCAGTGTTAATCTGGGTCTTCGGCTCCTCATGAGAATCACCGAGCTCCTGTTTTTCCATGATGGTCGAAACATCTGGATGAAAGGCGAAACGGAGACAGTGCAGAGATGTCAGATAAAGTGAAATGATCCGTGTTTGAATAAAGATTTGCTGAACGAAGACGCGTCCTCACAGAGTTTGGACAGGACGGCGAGTCCGACGAGCAGCAGGAGGCTCAGCAGGCCGAAGCCCAACGCTGCAGCTCTGCAGGAGCTTCTGTGTTTGTGACTCTGAGCTCCTGTGATCACAAACCAGATAAAAACACACGGATATGAAGACGTGAACCTTTCAGAGGCACAAAGAGGCCACGTCGCTTTATAAGAAGCCTGCAGGGTCATTTATTCATCATCTTTTTATTATAATACAGCATTTTTATGTTTGATTTCCAAACAAAATCACATCCTGATGTCGAATAAATTATCTAACAAATAAAGAGTGAAATAATAATTTGGAAAAAATGCAGATATATTATTATAGGTTCATAAAGTGGTAATAAATTCATATCTCTGATTCATACACACACATCCATTTGTTTCCTTCAGTATGCACAGTATTGATCAGTATTGATGCGTACCTGCAGCAGCGGCGGTGGCGTTCCTCGGGCCTCGGCGGCCTGTGAAAGGCTCGGCGCTCTCGTAGATGTCGACTCGTCTCTCCACTCGCTCTCCTCTGTCCTCTCTGACGCCTTTGTTGTATCTGACCTTCCAGTTCAAATCCGGATCCTCGTAAATGTTTGACGACATGACGATATATTATTATAGGTTCATAAAGTGGGAATACTTCTTATCTGTGAAGCTGAAGAGACTCGGCGGCCGTTTGCGTTTCTGAACCCTGAACGTGACTTTGTGTTCTGATGCTGACCAGCTTCTCTTCCTCTCTGCTCTGAATCAGGCAGGAAGCACTGTAATCTCTCCCCTCGTTTCCTCTTTCAGCATCCTTTCACTTTATCAGATGTAAAAACTCTCGGTGAAGCGTAAAAATCAGACGTGGACACGAGCAAAAGGCTGAAAAATAAACATCACAGCTGATTAAAAAGAAGCTTTATGACCCAAAGAAACACAGAAACTCAGTCATTATTCATTTGTGGCCAAAAAACAGCAGAGAAACCACACATTTGTACAGCGTGTGTGTGCATGTGTGTGTGGTTAAATGAATTTATCTGGACTAACTTGTGGTTTCAGACTGAAGGTGGTCAGCTCGTTTGTTGGTGACGACCAACAAAAAGCTGAAACGCTTTAAAAAGTTCATTTGATTTTTCTGCTGATGACAGGAAACCAACTCTCCTCCTTATCAGAGTTCAAATCTTATCACTCGTTTCCTCTGTTGGTTCTTTTTTTTACTCAACAGGTTAAAAACTGTGTTTCATTTAACGGCACTCGACTGTTTTTTCAGGTTTTGAGCTTAATGATGGAGTTTTATCTTTTAAACCAATCAGAAGGCTTCCAGGTGTGATGTCACAGCTTTGAAAGGAAGGACAGTTTGTATTAAGCTTTAAATTCTGTCTGTCTGTCTGTCTGTCTGTCTGTCTGTCTGCCTGTCTGTCTGTCTGTCTGTCTCTCTCTCCAGGGGCCGATTGGTCCAGTAGGTGATACAGGTGTTCCAGGACCTCAAGGACCTCAAGGACCTCAGGGGCCGAGTGGACGCTCCATCATTGGACCCCCAGTATGATCAACACACTCACACACACACACACACACGCACACACACACACACATTTAAACATGAACACACAGATTGTTCAGTTCAGCTGAATAATTCAGTTTATTTCAGGTTTTATTCTCAACGTGAAACACAAACAGACACGAGTGTGTTTTTCTCTGCAGGGAGCTGCAGGAGAGCGAGGACAGAAAGGAGACCCTGGACAACAAGGAACACAGGTTACACACACACACACACACACACACACACACACACACGCACACACACACACAAACACACACAAACACACACTCACTCGTCATGAAATTAGACTCATGATAAGAAACTAAACGTGTGTGTAGCTGCTGACTGAAGGTTATTGAAGTTTTTTTGTCTCAGTTTTAAATGAGTGTTTGAATGTTTGCAGAGTTCAGCTGCTCTGCTGTGAAAATATGAGCTGATCTGACTTTTCTGGAGCAAAAAGTCGTCAGATTTTGATCATGAAGTCAGTTTTTAAAAGGTTTTCTGTGACTCTGCAGTCTTTCAGTGTTTTTCATCAGCAGAGTCGAACAAAAAGGAAGCAACAGGACAGAAGTCGTCAGCTGGAGTCAAACCATCGTTACAATAATCATTTTAATTAAACTCTAACATAAAGGATGTGAAAACTCTTTATTTGAACAAATTAGAGCCACAGTGATAAAAATACAAATTTAAAAACTTAATAACACAAAGAAAAAAGGGGCGTCACATATTTTTGTCGCTGCTCAGTCACAAGTTTGTTTTTTTTTTAACATTAATGTCATTTGATGAACGTGTGAAGGTTCAGACTCGTTGTTACTGTGGCCTGCAGTGACCTTTGACCTCTCGGTGTTGCAGGGACTTCCTGGCAGAGGCGGAGCTCCGGGCAGAGAGGGACCGCCGGGACCCCGAGTGAGTCGAGCTGCAAAATAATATGAATAATCCAACAAACAGACCAAGTTTCATGTAGAAAATAGCAGAGCGATGCAGCTTCGGACTCTTAATGCGCTGACATGTTGTCTCCTCCGCAGGGGCTTCCAGGTAAAGACGGCCCACCGGGCAGACCAGGACCCTCCGGGACCATCGTGAGTCGTTTCTTAAACTCTGACGTTGTTTGTGGCGGCTGAAGGAAACACAGACTCTGATTTTTCAGATTTTTTCTCTGATCAGACACAGAAAAGTTGATTTGATTACTCGTATGAATCCACATGAATCCTGATCCTGAGCTGATCCTCCTCATGTCTGTGTCTCCTCAGGGGTCTCCAGGAGCCCCGGGGGCCCCAGGTAACACGGGCCCCCCAGGAAAGATGGGAGAACTGGGACCACCGGTGAGTCACGCTGATACAAAACAGCTTCTTCTTCTTCTTCTTCTCTGTCTGAGTTTATATCACGTGTGAATCAGAGACGACCTCGTTGTTCCTCCTCACCTGTCCGTTCGTCTGACTCCGCCTCCTCCACGCTAACACACACACCTCACACAGGTGTTTGTCAGAGTGTGTGTCGGCAGGATTAGCAGCCTCCTGTTTGTGTTCAAGTCTAATAAAGGAGGAAAATCCCGGCTTTGTTTCCTCGTAAAAAGTCAGATTATCTGTCTGTGACTTCTTCTTAAAACATGAACAAGCGTTTGGGAAAAAAACAGAATCTCAAGTTGTGATTTTCTCTTAAAACGTCATAATCAGAGTCCTGAGCTTCTTCACGAGAGCTCCCCCTGGTGGCTGAGTTTCTCCGTGTTGGACGTTTTTTGGACAGTAAATGAAAAAACTCCTGAATGTTTTGCTGCATGAATGAAGGCGTCGGAGTTTTATGTCACAGAAACAAAGAAAAGTCAAGTTCTCATGAGCTTAAAAAACAGTTTGTATCATTTTGCAGCTCATCCAAAAGGTTTTTTACAGCCTTTATTTCACAGAAGAAAAAGAGTTTTTTAGCACATGATGGAAAAAAATTCATCCTTCAGTTTATCACCTCCTCTTCTTTTTTCTCCTGCAGCTTCTGCAGACTTTCAGACAGGAAACATTAAGTTAAACTTGGTCTTTGAGGACATTTAAGCTCCTTTTCTTCCATAAAACCTTTGACAGAGTCACAGTTCAGCTCTTAGTTTCTTTAAATGAAGACGTTCAGCTTCATATATCTGCTTTTCTTCGCTTCGTGTGTTTTTATTAACTCTCAGCTCTTTAAAATAAAACCTTTTTCCGTTTCAAACTGTGAAATCTTCCTCTTTCTCAGCTTTTCATGCAGCTCATTTCAACTTTGACAGTAAAGTGTTTAATATTAAATCGTGCAACCAATCACATCATGATCAGTGAGGATACATTTTTATCAAAGGTTTTGATTTTTATCATTTAAAAGTGATGTTATTTTAATTATTTCACCAATTTCAGCAAAGTTTGTTCAGGTCTGTTCCATTTAACACAGTCTGGCCTCTAGGTGGTGCTAAAACATCTGATCTGGCACGTATGTTCTCCTGGAAAACACTCGCTCCAGCTTAAAAAAATGTGACCAGTGTTTGTGTTTTGGCGTTTTTGTCTCTGATTTAATGTTCACAGACAGAAAATCACATTTGTTCGCCGCCGGAGATAAAAAATGAGATTCTGTGGGAGGTGAAACAAACTGCTGACAAATTGGTGTGTGTTGCTGTGAAAAACCGTTGTGAAGCATGTAATTACAGAAACGTGGGCTGAATGCAGAGAGGCCTCCTTAACTAATTACCACGCTGCTGTCAATTGCAGGTCTCGATGTGGAAATTTCTGCAGGAAAATATTGTTCAGTTTGTGTGAAGATGCCGTTTGCATAAAATGACCAAAGTGCAGCAAAAAAAAAAAAAGCATTTGTGAGGATAAAAACGGACATTTCTGGGAGTTTTGTGAACCGTCCGCTTTGTGTTTTACAAGCTTTGGATTGTGTCTGATGGAGGCTGAAGGTTGAAGTCGGTGATAGTCGGTGGCTTTAATGCAAAGTCGGACAAAAGACGCTTGTTCTCGTGTTTTTGACGCATGTTTTTAACTTTCACATGTTCACACTTAAATAAAAACACACCAAGGTCACGGACGTGTGAGCCGAAGGTTTCTGCGGCTTTGTTATGATGAGGAATGTGAGCTGAATTCTGATTGGCTGTTGGTCTGAATGCATGAATGGCTTTTTTTGTTTGTTTGTTTGTTTTGTTTTCTCAGAAAAAGAAAAACGACCTCCTGAAATAAATCTGTAAATATGTATTTTTAAAAACGTAAAACACAGCAGGTCCAAACTAAATGTTGCAACGTGATTCATTCACTCTTCTGTTTGCAGCTGAAGGAAGAAATAAAAACATTAAACAGGTTTCAAATTATTTCTAATTATTCCCAAATAAATCATAAAGCAGAAAGGAAACGAGAAATAAAGTATTTCAGATTGGAGAGAGGCGTCTCTGTTACGGAGGTGACGGAGGTGACGGAGGTTACGAAGGTTACGAAGGTGATGTCACATCCTGCAGAGTCTGTTCACTTTGTTTTGTCCACCTGAGGAACAAACGATGGTTCATGTCTGCAGAACCTTCAGAACCTTCACTGGTTTCACTGTGATTGTCTTCTTCTCTCTCCTCTCTTCTCGGCTGCAGGGTCCTCCAGGAGGCAAAGGGGAGAAAGGAGAACGAGTGAGTGACTCCGTCCTTTTATCTGATTATGAAAAGATGGAAATTAAAACTTCTCTGCGAGCAGAAGACAACAGAAACATGTTCCAGTCTTTCAGAACTTACAGAACCATGAGCTGAGTGTTAAAGTTGATTTTTAAAACTTTTGTAAAGATTTGTTCAGATGAAACTGTGATCAGAAGGACGCAGCAGCTCAGAAACCAAACAGGATTCATTAACAAGTGATGAAAGAAACGTTGACGCTCAGCTTCTCCTGCTGCAAACACACTGAGTCATTAAGTCATCAGTGGAATCTTCAGTTCACACCTGAGCAGAACGTTTGCAGGTTCGTAGACAAACTCCGGATGTGAACTTGTGTTTGTGCGTCTCCAGGGCGACCTGCAGTCGACGGCGTCCGTCCAGGCCATCGCCCGGCAGGTCTGCGAGCAGCTCATCCAGAGTGAGTGAAAAAACACCTTCAGCTCGATTCTGTGCTCGAGTTTATCAGGTTTAACAGGCGCTGCGTAGAAGATTGGTCAGTTTACAACTTTACGAGTGCTGGAATAGAAATGTGAGAGTTATTGTTTGGTCTGTCTGTAATTAGCGTTTGTTTGCAGTTTCCTTCGTCTCCTTCCTGATGTTTCCAGCTGTGACGTTTATTTGATCCACTTTGACTCAGTCTGCAGAACTTCACCTGTTTTCCTGTTTCCAGGTCACATGGCACGTTACAACTCCATCCTGAACCACGTTCCCAGCCCGCCGGTGTCCATCCGCACTGTCCCCGGACCCCCAGGGGAGCCCGGCAGACAGGGAGGTCCGGGGCCTCAGGGAGAGCAGGGACCTCCGGGAAGACCGGGCTTCCCGGGACAGAACGGACAGAACGGACAACCGGGAGAAAGAGGTGAAGGAGACGAGCAGAGAGCAAACAGACACACACTGATTCACAACCAGAGTCACAACACAGCGACCTGACAGGTGGAGGCAGGAAGGTGGAGGCAGGAAGGTGTCACACACTGCAAATGAACTCTGACGCAGGTTTGATGTGTGTGTGTGTGTGTGTGTGTCCAGGTCAATCAGGAGAGAAGGGTGACAAAGGATCTCCAGGTGTTGGAGTCCAGGGCCCCAGAGGCCCCTCAGGACCCCCCGGTAATGAAACCAAACTGAGCCGTTTCCCATCATCCTCGGAGAGTCTCAGTCTGACCTCCATGACCTTTGTTGTTGTTTTTGTTTTTTTAATTTCCTCCTCTCAGGTCCGCAGGGGCAGGGCAGACCCGGCAGCCCGGGCTCCTCAGGGCGACCTGGGAGCCCCGGAGTCCCCGGCCGTCCTGGGGTCCCCGGACCCATCGGCGCCGCCGGACCTCCTGGGTACTGCGACCAGAACTCCTGTGTGGGCTACAACGTGGGAGGTACGTAGAGTCACTGAAAGGCAGCGTCACACCTGAACAATCAGTGAAAAAAATGAGACAAACTGATCAATATCCATCGTTTCTGATCCATTTTCTTTCCATCAGTGATGTTTTATTGTCGATGCATCTTGAATAAAACAGTCGTTGTTCTCGTCGTCGTCCTTCGCTGCAGCTGCTGTAATCACAGCTCGCAGAAACACTTTAAAGCAAAGAGAAACTGACCTTTGACCTGCTTTGATGTCAAAGATAAAACAGAAAATCTTTTCCAGTCTCCACCTGCCGGCCTCCATTGTGTTTCACTGTGTCGTTAATGGTGGAAAATATCTTATTTAACACCCGTCAGCTCGTTTTAAACGCGTGTCTGACGGAGTGTGAGAGCTTTTCAGTGTTGAGTGCGTCTTTTGGATTGAAGGTCGTCGAGTGAAACGTTTAATTCACTCGGTCGCTTTTCATGATGAAAAGCTGCCAGCGAGTTAAACAGGCTGCATGTCGGTGAAGTCGTCCACCCGACGCGCTGAGTGTTTGAAGGTTGAACACGTGAAAACCTTGAAATACAAACAGTGTGAGATGCAGAATTCTGCTTCAGACTCTGAAACGCCGCCGACGTTCTCTGGGATTTTGAAATGTTCTACAGTTTCAAATGTAATCAGATACTTTAAGCTTGTTTTTGGGTTGAACATGAATGCAAACATCCAAACAACAAGGTGATTTTAATAAATTATCATCTTAAATTTGTCTGAAAGTCGCTGCGTTAATGTCACACGTCACACTGATGATGTCGAACCTCACCGACTGAATTCTGCATCTGAACATTTGTGACTCCGTTAAATCTCTCAGTGATGCGAATGTGGGTTTAAATCTCTGAACAGATGCTTCATGGAGGGTTTTCTTTCACAAATATCAGCATTAAAAACACCACGACTCAGCAAAAAGGCAACAAATCACTTTGAAAAATCCACATCAAAGTTGCAGGAGATGAATCGATGCTGCTGGCGGCTTTTCTGTCCGTTAAACTGTGTTTAACCGGCTTTAACGGGAAGATACATGTGAAATCATATTTTTTGTTTCAAACCCTGGAAACACGTGAATATAAAATCATTTCTGTCGCTGGTTTACCTGAAAGAAACCCTCCATGAGTCATCACCTGTCACATGCATGCTTGTGTTAATCTCTGCTGTGTGTTGAGGTTAAAGGTCACGCAGCCTAAAAAGCTGCTGCCTGCAGGTTCGCCATGTGAGTAACGTCTGCATGTCCTGTTCGTTTTGTCTTTGTGTTTGTGTCCCTTCTTCTCGTCCTTCTGCCAACTTTTCCTCTTTTTAACCTTCAGCTGAGTATTTTAAATGAAGACTGAGCCTCTTTTGATGCTGCAGAGGCTGAAAAACACTGTCACGATGGACGAGGTGTCATTAACATTTGCACAGTGGGACAGTGTGTGTACGATTAATCAAAAAAGACATAAAAAACTACCATCCGGAAACCTGAAATGACTGAAATTGGGACAATTTTATGTAAATTTATCGATAACAAATCTGATAAATCTAAAAAAAAATTGCACAAAGTTTGAATCACAAAACTCAAACTTTGTTTCTTCTTTTCCCTTTAAATTTGCAGTCATTCTTCTTTTATGTTTGACTTTCATCCATCCTCCCCTCTCATCCATGGTAACCCTTGGTAACGCCTTGGTTACCCATGGTAACCCTTGGTAACGCCTTGGTAACCCATGGTAATCCTTCGTAACCCATGGCAACCCCTTGGTAACCCTTGGTAACCCTTGTCCCTCTTTCTCCTCCTCCTCCTCCCCCCTCTTCCTGCCTCACTAACCCCATCCAAACCCAATGAACCAATCCAAAACTCTGCTTCCTGTGGTGGTGGTGTTGGTGGTGGTCGGCCATCTTTGTTTTGGGCTCTCACTGACTGTCTGCCTGTCTGAATGGCGCGCTGGCTCGGCTCGCTGCCTGGTTGGTTGGTTGGGCGACGCAGAGGAAGTCACTGATGGCGGCGCTGTCCCCGCAGTCCAACTGCCGTCCAACGTCTTCCAGAACTACGGCGAGGTCGAGGAGGACGACCCCTACAGATACTACCAGCCCAACTACCCGGCGCCGCGGCCCGTCGCCCCTGACGACCCCGCACTCGCCGAGCTGAGCTCCCCCGGCGTCCAACGCAGCACCCGCAGCCTGGAGGAGGAGGAGGGAGTGGAGCCGAAGAGGAGACTAAAGAGAGGAGCAAAGACGCTGTCTGGACTAATCAAATGAGAGGAGGTGATTGGAGGACGGAGGGCCGCTCGCTGTTTTCTGATTGGGCGGTTTGGAGCCGTCACGAACTAATCAACAAGTGCCTGATGTAGAGGATTTCTTATGGACATCGTAGAGGGGAGGGGGTGGGGGTTCCAGGTTGGGACTATTTTAACTCATCTATGCTATTGAATTAACTTTCAGAAAACAGGTTTCAGCTGATTTGTTTGATTCGTTTTTGTTCCTTTTTGTCTCCGTTAACAGTTTAAATGTTTCCGCTTCGTCACGTCGTCAGACTGATCAGAGAAAAGTCGTCAGGCCTGTTTTCAGGTTGTGATTTTCGCTGTTCGTGTTTCACCTGGTTGGTTAAGTGCCTCCTCGTTGTCTCGCTGGAAAATTCTGAAAGAAATTTTTTTTTTTAAAAATGCAGAAATGCAAAACAACCCGACAGGTAACAGGTGACAGCAAACCAACAGGAAACTCTGTCACTCCTCGTGTTTTCTTAAAGGTTTGAACTCAAGTTCAGTTATTTGTTCACATCACGACTCAGAAATACTTTTGATTTGATTCAGGATCAGTTCAAACTGCTGGGTCGGTGTCGGTGGATCCTGATTGGCTCAGCAGGCTCACCTGTACAGGATGAACAGTGTTCACCTGTGAGATCGTCAGTGTGATGTCATACGTGATGCTTTGACTCAGGAGTGCAGAGTGTTAAAAAAAAAAAAAAGGTTTACAAAGTGATGAGGTTCGATTTCTGAAAAAGTTTTGCAGCTTTTGATTATTTTTGTTTTAAATGAAATTAAATCGACTTTAAACAAAGAGGAGAAATTATTTTATTCTGAGCAGGAAAACAGATTCAACATCATAAAAGTAAATATCAATGAGTTTTATTGTTTACCTGCCCGATAAGTCGCACATTTACCTCTAATGCTAACGGCTAATGTTAGCTAGCTATCCCGACAGTCGTTGCAACATATAAAGATAATTTTTTCTCTTCGTAAACAAACATTTGAATCAAATCTGCAGAAACTGATCAAACTTTTCATCGCAGCAGTTTAAACCTGAATCCAGATGTTAACGTCCATCTTTTTTTACCTCCAGCTGTTTGTTTTTTCAGGCTCATAAACAACCAGCTTCAGAACTGAGCAAACAAACAAACAAACAAACAGTGATTTGTGTAAAGTTTTGCATGTTTTCGTTTATCTACCATGTGATGTATCGTTTTGTTTAATCTCACGGAGCCGCAGACGCGTCTGACCGTCGCATATAAAGGCTGATGTTCGTCTGGACTCGTCATGTTGTTGTTGTTGTTGTGTTGAACTCACACTGATGTTAAACAGAAACTCGTTAACCTCGTCAGAAAATGTGTTTCGGCTCAGTCTTCGGTCGAGTTGTGGATTGAAAAATGAATTTTTGTCGATAAAGACTGACGGCTGTTTTCTCTGTTTTGTATTTGGTTTGTTCTGTGGATCAATCAGGAACGTTTATCATCAAACTGATTGATCCTGATTGATCCTGATTGATCCAGGACGGAACTGGAGGCTGATCTGAGAACAGAAACACAGCAGCTCGTCCCATCGCAAGTTTAAATGAGTTTGAATTCATTTATGTTAAATTTCTTGTAAAGGGAAGTTCCGGTTATTTGGAGGAAGGTGATCCAAGCACACCAAACTTTTCCAGATTTCTCGCGAGCGTTTCGGTGTTTCTGAGGCCTTCAGGTCAGATTTCCCTCCCCGCCTCCGAGCAGGATGTGTTTGAAACATAAAATCAAGGAAGTAATTTATTTTTTACTCACTATTGATTTTCTCAGAACAATAAAACTGAAGTAAAACTGTAATCACAGTCTGTGTCTGTCAGTTCTTTTCTTATTTAACTTTTACATCTCCAAAGACACAAAGAGCTGAATCATCTTTCTTAGAGGAAGTTTATGTGGTTGAACGTGTGAAAACATGAAGAATCACATCAGACGGCTTTTATTTGACCGAAGCGAACATTTAAAATCAGAAATTTAAAGTGATTCCTGTAAAACATTTAGAAAAAGACAAGATCAAACACTCAGCTTTTCTCATTTTAGCTGGTTTACTGAATCCCGGGTGATTTGGCGACACCTGTGGCCACTGGCTGTAACAGCAAGTTGTCGACTCAGTGAAGTCGGGCAGTGATTTTCTTTTTGATGCATTCAGTGACAGGAGGGTCACCTGGCTGAGAAGGTGGAGAAGGTGGAGAAGGTGCAGTCGGCCTCCTGGGTTTCAGGTTTTCAGAGGACTTCTTCCTCTTTTTTTTGAGAAAATACTGAATTTGTTGGTCAAAAGTGCTTCTTTTAAACACATTTAATAAAAAAAACTCACCTGCAGACTGAACTTTGAACCAAAAATAAATTACTTTAACTAAAAAAATTAAAGAAAAGCTTTATAAAAGTTTAAAAAATGGCAAACATTTTGGTAAAAACTGCTTTTTTTTAAAGGTAGAAAATGTTATTTAAATTAAAAAGATGTGTAAAAACTGAGGGAAATGTTAAATATTAAACACATTTTCCACTTGTGTGAAAACTGGAGAGTTCAGGGTTGATGAGTGAATGAAGAAGATTTAATTAGAAGAAGAAGAAGAAGAGTTAATAGATTTCCATTCAGGACCAATAAATGATTATTAATCCATCGGTCCGTCGAGGCTGTTTGATGCTCGTCAGTTTAATTCTCCCCTCGAGGTTTCAAACTAAACTCCTCGTCGTCTTTTCTTCTGAAGTCTGCGAGCTGGAAAGAGTCCGAAAAACCCGTTTCTGATCCCAGTTTGAACGTTTGAAGTCACAGCAGGAAGCTGGAGGCAAAGCACACACACACACACTCACACACACACACATTATACCTGTTTAAATGGAACAAAAAGAAAGTGAGGAGAAGAGAATCTTTCTACTGTCTGTAAAAGCAAATGAAGAGCTGAAAAGAAGTTTTTTATCAGACTTTATTCTTTGAGGTCAGGGTGAAAATTACTTGATGTTTTTGTGACAAACGGCAGAAAAACTGCCGGAGATGGATTTTTCTTGTTAAAACACGTTTAATAAAAGAACCTGCAGACAGCACTTTGAACTGAAATGAATGACTATAATTAACAAAAACATTTTTTTAATAAAAATTGCTGAAAAATTCAACTTTTCTTCTGGAAATAAGACAAAAAATACTTTTTTTTTCTGCTTTACCTTCTTTTTTGTGCTTTTTCTGGTTTCATTTAGTTTTTCTTCTTCTTTTGTCACATTTCTCAGCTTCGTTTTCGAAGTAATTAAGCTTCTGCAAACCTCAGATATGATGAGACTTTACATTTCTCTCGTCACAATCTGACATTTTAGTCACAAAAACACTCAGTTAGCTTTTTAAAAACATCATGTTGTGGCTGAAAACATCTGCTTTGATCGTCAGAAACAGTTAAAAATCCTCCAGTCTGAAAATTTGAGGTTTGAAAACACGAACTCAGAGGGGAAAAAAGCCGTCAAAAACATCAGCTGGCACCTCTGAAACGGTCGCAGGAACAGCTGCATGTGCTGCAGCTGTTTGCAGCTGAATGTGCGGCGCCGTGGTGTTTGCAGGGAGGACGATCATGAGAGAGATCCTGTCATCACCACGAGAGCTCCGAGTGGATAAATACAGTCATTACGGCTCTTTAGTTCTGATGAGGTTGATTATAATTACCTCTACAGTGAAATTACATTGTGGGATGAAGATGTCGGTTCTACTTTGTTTGGATTCGATGAGTTTTTATTGGAATCACAGTCTGCATTGAAAACAGATGGAAAATTAGAACGTGATCAACATTTTCAACACATGTTTCTCTCTCTCACAAACATTCAGTCAGAAGATGATAAAGTGAGAAGTTTTCCAAGTTTCTCTGTTTTTGTTTTTACTTTTTTCTCCTCCTGCAGTGACCTTTGACCCCACTGAGTCACGTCACCTGTCAATCAAACACCTTTTCTGACCGTTAAAGGTCAAACCGCCTCCGTTCACATGCAGCACTCTGACTCAATGCTGGTGAAATGCTGCCCTCTGCTGGAGAAGATGGTGTACAACATGTAACAGCATCTTTTATTGTGTTTAGAGAATAAAAAAAGATGTTTCAGATATTTTAGATCACAGAGACTTTTTCTTTTTTCATTCACACATTTTTAAAGCTTTGATTTTATCTAGTTTGAACACGAAGCTTCATGTTGTTATTATATTTATTTTAAATCATAAGAGTAATAACTTTTCTCTCTGTTTTACAAACAAGAAAACTTTAAAGGAAGCAACAATAAAAACAGAATAAAACATAATATTTTTGGGCTAATATAAAAAACTTAAAACAGCAAATGACAAAGATAAACTATGTAAAGAGATTTCCCATCAGCCCCTTTGCTCTCTTCTCTCTGATGGAAATCTGAGTTGTTTCATTTTGGTTTTTACTTCCAATAATCTTCTTTTTGTCATAAATCTGTTCTTTATGTTCTTATTTCTGATCTGGATTCAGATTTAATTTGATTTTTCAGTCTTATTTTCCTTCATGGAGGTAAAAGAGAGAGAAGTTTCCTCTGAGGCAGTTTGAGTTGAGGTGGGAAAAGAAGCTGATCTGCTGCACAAACACCTGACCAGGTGTGAAACTCACCTGAACACAGTTAAAAAAAAACCACAGGAAGCTTCCTGACGAACGAACACGAGACGAGTGATATTTACGACCGGAGAGAAACGACCTTTAATGTGACACATGAGGTTCATATTTGGGTCCAAATCTGCAGAATCAAATTATGTTCGATGAGATTCAGCGTGAAATAAAATGCATGTGACCGAGCTGAATCACTGTGTGTGTGTGTGTGTGTGTGTGTGTGTGTGTGAGTGTGTGTGTGTGTGTGTGTGTGTGTGTGTGTGAGGAGTAAAGTGTTATAAGTTTTAATATCAGCTGATGGTTTAACATCCGCGGAGAGAAAAGGAAGCTTCACTGACACATATTGTCTCAGACAGATCAAACAGACTGAAGATAAAACATTTCTCTGTTTCTGCGAACAGCTGCAGGGACTGCGTGTGTGTGTGTGTGTGAGTGTGTGAGTGTGTGTGTGTGTGTGTGTGTGTGTGTGAGTGTGTGAGTGTGTGTGTGT
>JAQMCX010000018.1:980862-1004276 GCA_029814765.1 Acanthurus leucopareius | reverse complement strand
TGTGTGTGTGTGTGTGTGTGTGTGTGTGTGTGTGTGTGTGAGTGTGTGTGTGTGTGTGTGTGTGTGTGTGTTTGACTTGAATCAGTCTCGTTTTAATCGACACTGCAGCACATTTTTCACTGTTCCTTCAAAACTGTTCCTTGAAATGAACTTGACGAAACAATCTGAGCTCTGATCTGTTCTGCAGCATCTCCGGAGCTTCTGATCTTCATCCTGGATCTTGGAGTTTCTCCATTTGTCACAGAGCTGCAGATGTTCAAAAGTTGTCCTGCTCCTAAATGGACAGAAACTTGGATTTCAGGGCGACTAAAGATCATTTGATGAGTTGAACTTTCCTGCAGATGTGAAGCAACCTGATGGATCATGTTTGTGATGAACATCAGTCCATGTTCTCTGTGTTTGGTCTCCTCCTGAAGGAAACTTCTGCTCTCCAGCTGCTAAAAGCTCCACCAGCTCGACTCTGGCTGAGTCCGTCTGCTGTTTGCTGCTCAGCAGGTCGACTTCAGTCACTTTTCACAGCTTTTTCTCTAAAGACGAAGCTGTGAGAGAAACTACAACAGAGAAGTTTGTCCGATGAGCTGAAAGTCACCAGAAAGCTCCTTTTTAAAGCCGAGAGAAGCTTCACATTCTGCTGATAATTCTCTCACAACACACAGTTTTATAAATAAACTGATTAAAGCCACTTTAAACAAAGTGGACTTGTTGTAAACCGGCTCAGTTTGATGCTGCAGCTTCTTTAAATCCCAGCAAGGACGTCGCAAAGTCAAATGTGGTCAGAACTCAGGACTGATGGACGACAGACGCAGAGGGAGTTATTAGATTTCACACAGATTCCTCCACACACACACACACACACACACTCACACGCTGGCTGACCTCACACACTCACCTCTGTGTGTATCGACGCCGTAACTTCATAAACACTCATCTGTGTGTAAATGAGCCCAAAGGTTTGAGTCGGATGTTGTTATGCAGAGCAGGTGAAGCAGCTCCAGCTTCTCCTCCGAATCTGAATAAACAGGAAGACAGAAAACAAGGCAGCCGAGCAGAACACACACACACACACACACACACACACACGCACACACACGCTGCGGCGTCAGGTTGTGTGTAAACAAGTCGGGACGATCAACCTTGCAAAATCTGATAAACTGCTGCTCGCTCACACACACACGCTGAACACTGATACTGTGCTGAGTCGCTGATGTTTGTAATTATTGACACACACTGCAGCAGAGGACGGTCAAGTGTGTGTGTGCGTGTGTGTGTGTGTGTGTGTGGGTGTGTGTGTATTAATAATGAATCCTCAGCTCATTTGCATGCAGATGTGTCCAGACAGCACGTCGCTCTCGTCCTCCTCCTCATGATGAATAAACTATCAAGGAGGAGCACCAGAGTGAGGCGGGAGACTTCCTGATGAG
Organism: Acanthurus leucopareius; assembly: GCA_029814765.1. Taxonomy (NCBI): domain Eukaryota; kingdom Metazoa; phylum Chordata; class Actinopteri; order Acanthuriformes; family Acanthuridae; genus Acanthurus; species Acanthurus leucopareius. The sequence continues at coordinate 1,002,855 of JAQMCX010000018.1, read as the reverse complement.
CACCAAAGAAGAAGAAGAAAAGAAGGAGAACAAACAGTCAGGTGACTCAACTTAAACCTGCAGAGGAAGAAGAAGAAACAGTCAGGTGGCTCAACTTAAACCTGCAGAAGAAGAAGAAGAAGAAGCAGAAGAAGCAGAAGAAGAAGAAGAAGAAACAGTCAGATGACTCAACTTAAACCTGCAGAAGAAGAAGAAGCAGCTCAGTGAAAGAAAAGCTTATTTCTCAGACAATAACACACTTCTTTATCGTTTTATTTGCTTTTCTCTCGTTCTCTCGTGTCTCAGAGGGACGACAGGAGCGTTCGCTCGTCCTGCTGCTGAAGAGTGAAAGTTGAAGACAAACATGGCCGCCTGTGAGTTTATCTTCACACTCTGCTGACGTGTTTAAATGATCTCCTGTCACAGATCAAACTCCTTCATCCCACATTAATCACACTGACAGACTTCAGCTGAACTGCAACAAAATGAAGCTTTAATATGATTTTTTTTTCCACCGTCTCCTTAAAATCCTTAAAAACTCTGAATCTGTCCTGTAAGTTATCAGGTTTACTTTCATTTCATTCACTTTTCTCATCAAGAGGAAACAGTCGCAGCAAACTGACCAATCATACGGTTTCCCTCAGGAGGTCTGCTGCTGTTTTATGTGTTAGAAGAGGTGAAACACACACCTGTGGAGGTAAACGATGCTACGCCAGTTTACACAGAGGAAGGAAACAGACATCAGTTAACGCAGGAAATGATCGTCTGATGGGATTTTCCAGGTTTCCATCCAAATTTAATTCAAATTTTTTCCCAAATCTGCAGAAAAACTGCCAAACAAAATGAGAATCACCAGAGAAGTTTTGCATCTTCGTGCAGGTTCGTTATGTAAATGATCAGAGTCACGTGCTTCAGGTGCTGCGTGTCGTGTTTTATTCATTAAGTCTGTTTTTGATGCAGCTTGTTGCATTTTGTTTTCATAAATACACAAACTTTTCCGTCTCAGAAAAGCACAAAGGCTCTCGTATCACGTTGAGGATTTATTTGAATTCCCAGTCTGTTTTTTTAACCTGCAAATTGAAAATGTGCATAAAAACATTTGGATGGAAACAAACGGACGGATCGATGCGTAACATCACGTCCTGGAAGATCCAATCAGTTGTTTCTGTCGATCTGAGACCTGCAGCAGCACAGCGAGCTCTGATTGGACAGAATCAGTCAGACCCGCCCTCGCTGCGGTCGCAGGTCAGGTGTCTGTTACTAGGAAACAAGCAGATCTGAAGCCACATTTCAGCTCCTGCACTTCTTCTTTAGTCACCTGTTAAAACAACACAAGTTCATGAGGAAACAAAGCACTGATTTTATTATGAAGAGAAACAGGAAACGTGACTTTTCTTTAAAAAAAGTGTGATGTTTGAGCCGTTTCACCGGCTGAAGGTGACTTTCACCGCCTCGGTCCGGAGCCGCAGAGGAGGTCGTGCTCGCTGTTTTGTCAAACAAAGTGGCTTTGGCTCGGATCCGCCGCAGAGTTTCCACTTTCTGGCCGAGACACAAAGTCAGCAAAGTGGAGTTTAGCAGAGCAGATCTGCTGCTGCGACGGCCCCGAGCCAGAAGCTCATCACCTCCATGTAAACGCACCGCAGATCGCTGAGAAGATGATGCTCCTCTGCAACCTTCTGCAGGGAAACAACCTCCAGATGATGAAATACATGTGCAGAAGGTGAAGAGCAGAATCTGATAAGTGAATGTGTCACTCTGGACAAACAAACGCAGCGCGGTGAATGTTGTCCTGTTTGACTGTCTGAAGGTGTCTGTTATCAGCGTTTGCATTATTCATGCCGTCGAGACGCTGAAGACTCGCAGAGGACGCAGAAACCAGGGAGTCGAACTTCGGTCAAACATCAGGAGACAGAAGACAGTTTGCTTTGTGCAGAAACTGTGACTCTGCTTCAAATCTGTGACATTAAATATGAGATTCAACGTGAACTTCTTCAGTTCAGACTTCAGGATATCAGGTCATTTTAAAGAAAACAAACCCAGACGGACACGAAAATGAAAACTGGTGATTTTATTCTGTGTGTTTAGTCAAAGAGGACCATGAAGGCACCATGTTTGTGTCCATTCTGGTGTCCTGAAGCTCCTGAAGACACCAAACAAACTGTGACTTCTTGGAGACCAACGTGTGTTGAAGCTGAAAGTTCCTGCGTCCCAAAACAAAAAAACCCCTGACAGACGCAGCGTGCAATGTGCAATGTGCAATGTGCAACATGCAACGTGCAGGGGATTAAAATGAAAACTGGGGATTTTATTCTGTGTGTTTAATCGAAGAGGACCATGAAGGCACCATGTTTGTTTCCGTTCTGAAGTTCCTGAAGACACCGAGCAAACTGTGACTTGTTGGAGACCAACGTGTGTTACAGCTGAAAGTTCCTGCGTCCCATAAACCTCCTCTGACATGTAAACGCAGCGTTTATCCCGGATGTGTGTTTTCTTTACGAGCTTCTCCTTAACTGCTGCACAAACGGTTTGTCCAGTCGAACAGGTATCCGTCCTGATCCGACGAGCTTTTTTTTATGTCTTTGAACCATATTTATCTTTATGATACAATAAGCTAACTTCTGCACGACTCCATCAAAGCTCTGAGTTTCACTGCAGAAGATAAAGCCTCTCAGGACGGACGGACGCATGGACGGCGTGCAGAGCTGCGACTCCAAATAATGACTTTTATTTCATTTTATCCTTTTTTTTTTTTTGTTGCAGGCAGCTTCATTTGATTAATTGCAGGGAAGGAGGCCAGCGGCTGCAAACGCTCCTGTCATGAGACCAAAAGAGAAAAAAAACAAAACCCCCACATGACTGCAGTCCGTTGTGCTGTTTTTAATTTTTTCAATGTGCTATTTGAAAGTTTATATCAGTTATATGATAACTTTTATTTCCGCTGTGCGATTGAAAACCTGCTAAAAGCGTCTTTGTGCTTCTGATGTCCCTCTTTTCATGAAGCCTCTTTTCACAGATGCATAATTGTTTTTTTGTCTCACCACAATGATATGCAAATTCTCTCCCAGGGTGTGTCACTAATTTTCCTCTTTGTTTTTTTTAGCTTCGGGTCCAAAAACTCAAATTGCCCACCGATTAATGAGGAAGTGCGAATAAAGACATTAAGTGATTCCTGCAGTTTGATTCACATTTTTTTCTCGTCTATTATGAAGTTTTTCTCGGTTCTCTGTGTGAGAGGTCGGCATGTGAACAGACTCAGACGGAGAACCGGCCCTCCTGCCTCAGATCCAGGGGCCCAAAGGGGGGTCAGGGGCCCAGAAAGGGGCCACGAGGCGGCGTGGGAGGGGCCTTTAACCCTTTATTTGTCTTTAATGTTATTTATCCTCGTTGTGTTTCATCTGCGAGGCGTTCACTTCCACAGGAGACAAACTTTTCTTTCCTCTCTCTTTGTTTTTCCGGTGGGGGTGTGTGTGTGTGTGTGTGTGGTGGTGGTGGGGGGCCACCTCTCGCCTCCCGAGCTTTTTATCTGCAGACATTTGTGACACTGTCAGCTCTTGATTACTATTTTAAAGACTATTTTAAGCCTTGAGTGGTTCGGTTTTTAACTTTTGTTGCTAAGCAATGTTGGCCAAAACTCTGCTTATTGGCTAGAGCCGGCACTTTTGCCTGGCAACATTACCTGATTGTGTATTCTGGAGACACTGGCGAGAGCTTCCAGTTGCAGGGAAAAGTCTTCTGCAAAGAAAAGGGCCTGTGTTTTTTCCACCAGCTTGTCCCATAATGCACCACAGAGGGACGGAGATGTTGTAGATATAAGTTGGTTTGCTTATTAGCTGCTTTCTGTGTTTGTGTGTAACTTTACATGAAGTCCTGACGGGCAGATGGATGGAGGCTCAGGTTCAGAGGATGAAACCCTGCAGAAGGAGGTTTAATTAGAAGTTTTAGGGGTGAAATCGAACCTAGACGTCGTCAAACTGTGATTCTTTAACACAATTTAATGTGAAAGCGCCTGAAAAGCTGCTGAAGCTTTAAAGTTTGATCATTTCCTCCATAAAAACATAGAAATTAATGAGATGAACCGACTCTGATTCCTTAAAAACACCTGAAAACATAAAACAGAAAGTAAAATCACAGAAAAATAAACTTAAAAAATGTGCAAATTTGCTGAAAACAGACGACACTTTTCGCCCTGGAGTTTAATGTTGAATCTTTGCTGCAAATCATTCAATTTATCGATCAATCAGTCAAACTTCTGCACAGGTGAGAGCAGGTGTGAGCGCTTTGCAAACGACTGATGAACTGACAGAACGAATGCAAACAGAGAAACGGCTTCGGATCAAAGCACCGAAGAAAAGAAAAGACAATAACATGAAACAGATAAGATGAAATAAAACCAACAGATGTTCGGACGCTGCTGCTGAGTCACTCTTCACCTCCACAGGGTCAATTTATGACTGTTTGGGTTTAATAACAGCTGATTTCCTTGATTCAATGACTTGGACTTTTACAGTCTTGTCATCATAATAAACAATATGTTTAAGAGACTCGGTAAAAGACAAAGGAGCTGGTTGATCAATCACAGAGCCGCGCCCTGCAGGATTATCAGCTGGTTTCCTGTTTTACCGCGGATGTAAAAGGTCAATGAATCAGCAGAAAGCGAGCCTCTCCGAACATACGTGCACCGCGACGCGACGCTCCGCGGCAGCCTGCAACTCCCACTTTCTCCTGTAGGTGTCGCCCTCCGCCGTGTTTTCCACAGAGCTGCGAGGAGATGCTTCTACATTTATTGCATCTGATCAGCTACAACAAGCACATTTATCAAAAATACATGAGTCTTATTAAATGCAGACAGCAATCTGCCGAGCGGCGGAACTTCGCTTCCACTCCCGCACCTCCTCTCCTGCTGCCGCGGGGCGCCGCGCTCCTCCGGGCGCCGCTCCTGCTGCTCCTGCTGCTCCTGCTGCTGGAGCTCCTGAGATGTTTGCAGGGTGTGATGCTGCTGCTGCTGCTGCTGCAGCTCGGCAGCCTGCTGGCTGAGGTCAACTCCGGATCAAACAGGTGTTCTCACAAAACCAACACGATGGCATTTTCTCATCGATTATCATCAGCTCTGATCATTTATTCCGCGTGCTCAGGGTGATTAACTTCTGCACGCGCTTTTATTGATTATAACATGTTTTTTTATGATAAATAATAAAAGAAAATGATATAAAATAAAGATATTAGACGTTATAGTAAAAGTATACGTTCCATCAGACACGTTGCGGTGGCAGCATGGCTGCAGCCCTGCGGGTAAAAAAAGTGTCTTTGCGTTGCGTGAAGTGGTGATAAACTGGAATAAAAGCCCCGCATGTGTGCGGTCCGTTCCCGCATTCGGTGTATATGAAGGTTATGGCAGCGCTGATTATCCGCTGTAAGTCATGAAACGGCGCACCGGTGCAGCTCTGCGCTGCGGGAGGGGTGGCGGTGGCGGCGGCGGCGGCGGCGGCGGCGGCGGGGGGACCGGGGTGCGTGTGTGCAACATGCCTGCGCCGCTCCACCGCAGCCGACCCGCCGTGCCAGCGTCCCTTCACGCCACGATCAAACTTTTCTGTACATTTTCACGTCACCTGGGCGCGAGACATAAATTTGGCATCCTATGCAAATATATGCTGACGTAAAAGATCATGTGGTTTTTGTCGTCGATCCCCCCTATGAGCAACGAGGAGGCTTTTTTTTCTCCTCTCTACTGTTGTCTTTAGGTTAGCTATGCTACAATCTTTACTGTACCCAGCGCTAGCTATATGCGCCCCGCACCGCACCACTCTGGATATCCGGGAATAATCAACTTCCAGGCTGTCGCACCCTGCACCCAGAGCCCGCTCACAGGTAGGACACACGGGGAACTTCTCTTTTATTCAACTCCTGGAGAGAAATTTTGACCAAAGTGACCGCAAAAGTGAAGTTATTAAAGCGGCTTGGTTGCAGCCAGACTAGCCGCCTGCCTGCCTGCCTGCCTGCCTGCCTGCCTGCCTGGCTGGCTGGCTGGCTGTCTCTGCCCAGGCTGCTGCTGCTAGCGACCGTCCCCTCCATCACAGCCCTCTGAGTGGGAATCACCTTGCTATCAGCCGGCGGAGCTCCGCGGCGGGCGGACCGGGATGAAAAGAGTGAGATACCTGCCTGTCAGCCAACTTTCCCCGCTGTGTGTCCGCTCTCGGGGTATTTTTCTCAGGATAGTTGTCAGACAAGTGAATGTCATCCGGTTCGCGTTGTTTTTTTTTTTTTTTTGGTAGCCAACTTTTGCCGTCCCCCCCCCCTCCTCCACCTCCACCCCCGGTGAAAGTGCACATAATAAATTTATTAGCCAGCGGAGCTAGCCGCTAGCCAGTTAGCCCTGTCAATGACGGGCACCCCGGCGAAGCTAAGTGCGCTAGCGTTAGCCTGCTCCCCGCACACAGCAGCACGAAACGTGGCTGCCCGTCTCTGGATGTTGTGCTTTCATGTCGGGAAATGCATTTGTTTTGGCTGCCTCCCTCTCCCCGCTGCTCCCCTATCCGAGTTGGCGTTACACTTCGCCGGGGAGAGGACGGGGAACAAGTCCCGGTGTGTTAGAGGGAGTCACGGTGTCGGTGGAGCGGGTGTCCGCCGGGCTGGTGGCGGCGGTGTGCGTGTTGTTGTTGCCCGCTGTATGTGAGGTTCAAACGGGGCTAGCTAGCAGACAGCCAGTCTGGCTGGTTGGGTCATCTGAGGTGAAGCCGCCGTCAGCGGGCTGTGCAGAAACAGGCTGCTGGCAGCTTCACGCCGCCTTTTTAACCGCTTTTTACACACGAACCGGACAGAAGACAACACGGAGGTTCGGTTTCGGTCAGTTTTTCGTGTTTTAACGAGCTGTCTTTAGCGTTAGAGTCGCTTTTCTGCGCCGTGTTGTGTAGGTGAGACACGGACCGCCGCCGCCGCTGCTGCCGCCGCTCGCGCTGAAGCGACGCGGCGGAGGCGAACTGCGAGTAGTTTTTTATATTAAACTGTTTTAAATCAAAACGGACTGTTAGTTTCGGATTTTCACAAGCGAACCGGGTTCATATGGGGACAAATGAGTGGATTAAGTTTGTTGAATTGTGTTATATAAGTGGTTTAATGTGGTATAGAAAAGAGCTGCTGGCTGCCTGTTTGGCGAACAGACGTTGACTTCTTGCCAGTTAATGGCAGACTGGTTTTCTGCTGGTTTTCTGCTGGTTTGTGTTGAAACAGGCTGTCAGTTTATTCTCTAATCTGCTTTTTTAAACTGTGTTTATACGGAACTGACTGTCAATCTGATTTTTAACCGGTTTATAGAAACATAACTGTCAGCTGCCTTAATATTAAAATGTTTTTTTAGCTGGTTTGTACAGAAAATAGTGTGTTTTTCACTATTATTGCCCTTTAAAATGCAGTTTTTTAATGGATTTGCATGTAAAATAAAATCAGTATTTTAGAAGCAGGCTGTAGTTTAAATGGTGTGTTGACCCAGATTGTGTGTAAGGAAACATGTTTCTTACATGATATAACGTCCGTGTACATTTATAATTAACAGAAATTAAAATAATGTGAGTTATTCTCACTCGTTTCTGCTCACATCCAAACTTTTCCTCCTCCAAGTTCATCCGGTTCCTCCTCAGCTTGTTCTCCGACCTCATTTTCTACCCAAATCTTGTTACATAAAGTCATGAATAATGAGGTGTGCCTCCCTCGTCCCTCAGTTCGGGCCGAACGCAGGGAGGTGGCGGCACACGAAAACACCCGCCGACCTCTGACCCCGCTCGGGGAAACATCACCAACACTAAACAACAACAAAAACAGCCCTTTCTCTTCTTCTTTGGTCTTTGTGTCGGTGCTTTCGTGTCCTCGTGTGACTCTGCAGGCTGGTTTCTCGTCTGAAGGACGTGCAGAGGGGAGATTTCTGCCGGCTCAGAGGAACAGGTGTGTAAACTGAGTTTGGGCAGGTTTCACCCTCCGCCACATCCCCGGCAGTGTGACTGGAGTGTGTCTTGGCTCTTGGAAAACACTGGAGAGCCTCGTGTGTTGTGTTTAGTTGGCAGCAGCTCTTCCTGTCTTCCTCCATAACGGTGCAGCAGCGTTACGTTAGCCGCCATCGCCGCTGCACACTATGGCTCTGCTGTTTTTGTGTTTTTTTTATTGAAAGTGTGTCAGATTTTTTAATATCACCCCCCCTCTCACTCCCGCCCCCCCCGCCTGTTCTGGTTCATAATCACATTTCCTTTCCCATTGACCGACTTTTTTTTTTGTCTCATATTTTGCCTCCATTGTATCGCTGCCGTGTCAGGCTTTTAAATCCTATGATATGGATGCAGGGATCAGTCAGTCATGCTGCCAGTCTCCGAATCACAGCGCTCGCTCGCTCACTCGCTTCCTCGCTCACTCGCTTCCTCGCTATTTATTTGTCACAAACGCCAACACACACACACACTGAGGCATCACACAGCTCTCGTGTGCTTTCCCTTCCTCGCTTGGAGACTTCTACACACACACACACACACTCTCACATCACACACACACACTCTTGGTTTTTCCTCTTCCTGCTCTGACACGCTGCTGTTTCTTTGACACACACTCCCTCGCTCACACTCGCTCACTCTTCGCCGGTTCCTAGGAAGTGCAGCTGTGATTTGCTGTTGCCACCTGACCTGTCACCCCAATCCACAACCCTCCCCCACACACTCACACACACACACACACACACACACACTCTGCAGTCGTAGTAAGCTTTTATTTCACCGTTTAGACGGTTCACATCATTGGTTTTTATCGCTGAAAATTGCAGCTCGACGCATGTTTTTTTTTATCATCGGTGGCGATTGAAACGGACCCCATTCTGGGTTTGTGTTGCCCTCAGTGGCATTCAGTCAGGAGGGTTTATGACAGCTATACGAGCCGGAACAAACACACACACACTCACACTCACACTCATTGTTGCTGTCAAACTGCTATTTATTTCACACATGCACACACACACACACACACACATGCAGAAAGCATGCGTGACAGCTGCTTCTTGCACACATACACACACATATTCAGACCCTTTTTTTTTCTACGCTCACTCCCTTTTATTTTACTTACACACACACATTCACTTTTTGCACACACACGTGTATTCTCAGTGCTTTGTGAAATAGTGAGAGGCTGTGTGTGTGTGTGTGCGTGTGTGTGTGTGTGGGTGTGTGTTTGGGAAAGAGAGTATGAGCGTGCCAGCTTGTGTGTGTGTGTGTAAGAGTGAGTGAGTGAAGTGCCGGTGATTTCGTGTGTGTGTGGTGAGTCACTGGAGAGCATGGGCTGGTCAGAAACACTCTGTGTGTGTGTGTGTGTGTGTGTGTGTGTGTCGTAGTGTCCACCCTGCCTCTCTGCTGGAGCTCTTGATGGGGAAACTCGACACACACACACATACACACACATGCAGAGTGTGTTGGATCTGCACGGCTGCTGTTGGACCGAACCCACCTTCCACGTCGACTCCGAAGGTTTGGGGCGAAGTCAGTGTGATCACGAACGCCAGGGATCCCCATCCGACCAGATTTAACTCCCACAGACATGAGAAGAGGCTCTCGCTCTGGTGTTGCATCAGCTTTTATGATCTGTGCTCTTAGTTCCTGGTTGCTCAATCTGATCTCTATCTGAGAGGCATCATGTAGCTCGTCGCTTCTTTCTCTCTCTGCAGTTCGGAAACGATTTCGGTTTAGTGTTTTTTTATTTTAATCGTTCTGCATTCGTGTTGAAGCACCATTAAGTCATTTTTTTAAAATTTATGTTGTTTGTTTGCAATAAATTTGCTCCTGCTGAGGAAAAGATTTGACTCATGTACGATCATTTTTTTTTTAACTTTGACCCCGGAACATTCGTATAACGGCCTGAACTCCCGGTTCTTCATTTTAAATATGATTTCCTGTTTTTTCGTAGCCTCTTATTCTCCAAATTTTGTCAGTTTTGTCGTCATAACCACAAACCTCTGGACACACAAACAAACAGTCATGTAAATGGATATTGATCACTAATTTATTGATTTAAAATGCCATCAGCTTTAATTAATAATTGATCATCAAAAAAACTTTTTTTCTGTGAATATTGACAGTTTTTATGTCATAATGGAGTCAAATTTCAGCGAAACTTTACTGCAGTTAAATGTTTAAATTACCCATAATGATCTATGTTTTTTTGTTTTGTTTCTGGCCAAAAAATAAAAGTAAAAGGTTACACCTTCCTCTGTGACTGAACTGTTAACGACTAAAACTGCAAACAATATCATCTCATTGATCAGAAATGCCCAAATTTAATGGAATTGAAAATCACAACAGACTTTGTGATCAATAATCCATTAATTGTAATGACACTTGTGATTTACACTCCAACCAGGAGACCGCGTTACCTTTCACAGATTATTATAAAAATCCATCTGAGGGATCTGTATTGAGATTAACTTTATGTGTTTATCTTAAAAAAGACGCCTTTTTAAAAATCTAAATATCAGTTTGGCTTCAGAAATGATTTTTACTGATTTTTCCGGACTTTTAATGGTGACACAGCTGCTCACTTGTTGCATTTTCAGTCTGGTTGTCGTCCGTCTGCCCTGATGTCGTTTTATAATTGACAGAAAATCTGCCGCCGTTGTAACCAGGAGCCGTTAATATGAGCAGTTTACCGTTTTTCTCAACAATCGATGAGTTTTTCCACCAGTTTCTGGAGCGTAAAATCCGGAGAAGCTCAGAGTCGACCGGTCACACAAATGAAAACATCCTTCAGGCACAATACGCCGAGCCGGCATCGTTACACCGGCGACCTCGCCTGAATTGTCTTTAAAGAATCCCGAGAGTGATCTGTGTTTTTTTTATCTCCACCCTGATGAAGACCCTGTGAGCTTGAAACGGGTCTCTTGACTAAATAAAGGCTTTTAAAAGAACGTTTCTCTTTGTTCTGCCGAAAAATCGCCTGAAGAACATTTTATTTTCTGTAACCAATTGAAGAAATATGTCGACTTTGGAGCTGTTATCCCTGTAAATTCACTAGCAGCATCCCTGTACAGTGTGTCCATCTCATTCATGCCTTCTTGGTATTTTTCGTGGCCGTTTTTCTGTCAGTATTTCTGCTCTGTAACGATATTTTTCTTTCCTTCTGGATTAAACGCCCGGAGCTCACGGAGACCGTGTGGATCTGGACACCTGTGTGGTGGAAACAGGCAGTGAAAACACTTTTAAATCCCTGAAAGTATATTTATTCACTCACTTGCCTCTTTTCGTTTTATATTTGTTTATGTGCTTGGAAAATTCAAGAATCACTGTCGGGAGTCGTGGAGTAATCAGAGCTGCTGTATTTGTAATGAAACATCAGATGGATCTGATGGATCTGATGGATCATCTCCTCCTCCTATATCTCCTCTGTATTATTCAATATGACTGTGTGTGTGAATGAGAAATACAACCAGAATGTATCCTAATGACTGAATATTGACGTTGAACATATTAGTGTGGGATAAATGTTATACAAACAGAAATATTAATGCTAATGGAGTTGGATTGTCCTGTGGCCTGCATGCTGCTTCAGAGGCTTTTCCACGCTGCCAAGAATAACTGAGGGAAACACTGAATACTCATAATTGTTTGAAATGTTTTGGCAGGAGGAGGCTAAATTTTAGGATATTGAAAACTGGCACAAAACAGCAGATTCAGTCCAAAAATATCAGCGTTGACTTTTTTCTGAAATGTGCTCGGGTCAAACCAGGAAAAAAAAAAAACAGAGGATGATGATTTTAAGTCAACTGCATCCTGATGACACGTTCCTATAAATGTAATCTGTGCAAAGAGGAAGAAAATCAAACTTCAGTCCAATGACGGGAAAACATTAAATACAGGAGAAATGCAAATAAGGTATTTTTGCAGGAGAGATAAAACAAGCTCAGCTGTGGTCGTGTGCTTGTCAGCTGAGCTCCGCGGAGTAATTAATATTAATGTAACATGCAAATAAAACGGTGAGACTTCACTTCTGTCGTCTGCAGGCTGAGAGCTATAGAAAGGCCGTCATCGTGCGGCGCTGCAGGGAGCCGCGATGACGGATAAACAAACCAACAGCAAACACATCGTCCTCCGCATGATGAAGAGTCTGTCTGGACCAATCACTGACAAGTATGTCAGCTGTGACGGTTTTCATCCTGCGGAACGATCAGTTTAACATCAATCTGTAGTTTTAGCCCCGCCCACTGCGTCATCAGCATCATCAGCATCATCAGAATCATCAGCTTCATCAGCTTCATCAGCATCATATCCTGAAAACTGTCTACCCATTTAAGAAAACATTAATATAACAGAAAAAAACGTATTTAAAAAGTAAAAATAGATGCATAAATGTGGAGTTTTGCAGGTCTGTGATCCGGAAATTCGCCTTTTTTCCGCAGGTTCAACAAATATTTTAATCAGGAGAACTTCATTTACATTTCATTTGTTTCTGGAAAAAAAGCAGATCAATTCATTGTTGCTGCCGTGTGTTGAGATTGAAGACACTCATTACTCAGATGTTCAAAATCATTTGTAATCAATTATTTTCACAAATAATTATTCCGCAAATTAATCAATCAAAAGTTCATTCAGTTTACGTTCGCTGAAGATAATTAAAAAGCTGAAAAAAGTTGACAGATTGATTATCAGAACGACTGCTGATTAACTTCCCGTCAATTTAATCATAATTTCTGATCCAATTATGCAAAAATGTCATTATTTAGTGTAACTGTGGCAATAACAATAAAACAGTAATCAGGTATCAGAAAGCATCAAAACGTTCGTCTCACTGTGGCTAAAGTTGCATTAGCTAACATTAGCATGACAAGCAGCTGCTGATCTTTGAATGCTCATAATCGAAATGATCACCTTCAGATATTGATGCTTCGTGCTGATTGATGACGGATCACGGCGACTGTTTTCCGTCTGCTAGCATTAGCTGTTTGCTAACCGGTCGACTAACGCTGCAGTGAAGACTTAATTGATGTGTTTAAGTGATGTTTCTTTGTATTATTCTACGTCTTCGGTTGTGGACGTTTATTGTGCTGATTGTTTTTTGTTACAGTCTCTTAATTTTTTCTTCCCAAAAGAAGTTATATTTAAAAAAAACTCTGTAATATTTGAAATAGCATGATTATCATCTCTGTGAGTTTGTTTTGTCTGAACAACAACACAACAAAAACCTTCAGTGTTGGGAAAGAGGAGCCTGTTAACAGCATTACTTCTTCTGTTGGTTGGAGGATTGCTGGTTGTTTTTGGCCCAATAGGACGAGAAATGTCTGGAAAAAAAAACCCTCCCGGTGTTCCTGTGATTGGCTCGTGTTTGTTGCTTGGTTAATGTCGGAGTCAGATGGTTTGTCGGATGGTCAGAGTCAGAAAAAAAAAAACCTGAGAGTCAGAGCCAATCAGAGGCAGGAGGAGAGGTGCATCTTTGCAGAAAGCAAGTGGGAGGAAGAAATAAAGCAGGGAATCGGAATAACCGGAATTCCAAAGACATGGCAGTGTTGGATTTATGGAGGGTCAGAGGTCACAGGGACCGACACACATCGTCTCTAAGAGAGTCACTGTTGTAGAGATTAAAAAAGAGATTTTCAAGATGCTGCACGTCTCCTTTGGAGGAATAAAATTATCACCTAAATCTGCGTCCTGAAACATCTGCAGAGGCTCGGCTGTGAAAGTCGCTCTGACATAATTTCCTCGACGCCCTTTAAAAAAAGTAGCTGAATTTGTGTCTGTTTTATTCCATCAATCATCAGGTGAAAAAAGGTGTCACTTCTTTCAGATAGCTCATATTTAGAGCGAAACACTTCAAAAAAAAAAGAAAAAACAGATGGTGTGTTTGTTATCGCTGCTTATGTTATTATTTAGATTTTTATTTTTTTCCCCCTGTAAATCTCCCAAGAAGTCATATTTATTCATGAAGAGAGAAAAGAATGCTCATTTTCTCATTAAAGTCTGCAGTGTGTGTTTCTCAATTACTCAACACATGAGTGACCAGCAGCACTGATGGGCTCATCAGACAAAAAAATGTCTTAGATTATCTCCCCCGCCCTCCTGCACGCCGCCTGAACTGCGATTTGTCGAGGAACCGCCTCCCTTCATGTCTGCATCGTTAATTTGAACCTTGTTCCAAACCCTCATTTATCCAGAAAAAGCTTACTGAGCACGCTTCCCCCTTTTTTCATCAGCGTCCTCATTGATATTCATGTGTTTCCTGGCGTTCACACCTGGGGGCCGCCCGCTAACGCCGCACGCCTCCTCATCACGAGCTCCGCCGGGAGACGACGCTGCCTTGCTCAAGAGAACTTCAGCGTGTTTCAGACAGAGGAGCTGATTCTCCATCACATTCCCCAGGTTTTTTTTTTGTTTTTTTTCCAGCTGGTCCACAGTTGGAAACGAACCTTATTCCAGGCGAGAGGTCGTTTCTCTGAATCTGCCCATTTTCTACTTTTTTCTGGTCTCTGTTTGTGCTTGACAGCAGCTCCTCGGCTGAGCTGCCTCGCGCCGCCGCCACCGCCGAGACGGAGTGAAAAACCTCGGCTGCCGACACTAATGAACAGGTTAACAATGTGGCAAGAAAAACAAATGAGTTTCCCTGATTCACTGTTGGCTTTTTTTTCTTTTTTGGCTCGGCGAGGCCAAAGGAATCCGTCCAGACTGCAGTCGCCGTCCCCTCAACCTCGAGCTGTTACCGGGCAGTTTTCACTCCTGTCAGGTTTTTACACTCCAGTATAAAAGTCCTGCTCCTCACTGGAAACAACACAACCACTAATGGAAGTGAAGAGAATTAAAAACATATCGTCTGTGCAGAATAACAGAGTTAAAATGCATAAGAAGAAAACTAAAACACATCAGATTTCTTTGACCATTTATTTAAAAAAAATGTCCCCAAGTGCAAAACAAATGTCACTAATATTAATAAAAGCAAAGGAGGGGTTTATAATCAATACACAGCCCTTTAACTTCCACTGTGTTTCATACAAACACACACGGCTCCTGATCACATCACCAGAAAACAAAGAGATTGTCAGATTTCTTACTGAGCCTGAAGTATTCATTTCATGATTACATGACATTCAGAGAAATAAAACTCACCTATTCTTTTTAAGAAATTATTAGCAAATATGTGGGTGTTTTAATACCTGATATGACACAAAAAAACATCATCTACTCGCAGTGAAATAAATATTAATTAGCTGTGAGAAATATTTATTGTCCTGATGTGTTTTTCTTTTCTTCTGATCCACCTGCAGTTTGATTTTGCAGCTCAAATGACACTCGATGTCTTTTATTTTCCAAGAAAAGGTTGAGACAAAAACTGGTGGAGATATAATAATAATAATAATAATAATAATAGTAATAGTAAGAAGCCAGTGTGCAACATATTTAATGGAGTTCTTTTAGACCCGATGCAGGTGAGGCTGCAGATCAAACCTCCAGCTGTAACATTATAATCACATATCTTTACTCCACCGACCTGATTG
This sequence comes from Acanthurus leucopareius, assembly GCA_029814765.1. Classification (NCBI taxonomy): domain Eukaryota; kingdom Metazoa; phylum Chordata; class Actinopteri; order Acanthuriformes; family Acanthuridae; genus Acanthurus; species Acanthurus leucopareius. Next base: position 987,380 of record JAQMCX010000018.1, on the reverse strand, counting down.
GATTGAATCAGAATCAGAAGAAACATGATGTATGCAAACATCAGGAGCAGCTGCTGTTTGTGAGAGAAACAGGTGAACAGATGTGTTTTATTGACCCGAAACAAAGATGGAGGATCTCTATCTCGATCTGAAAGCAAAAACAAATGATGAAAATTGAAGATTTTGTCAAAATTTGATGCATATTCCCTTTTTTTTTCACCTCAGTCAGGAAATGCATTTTGGACTGATTGAATAAACTTCATCTAAACGTAGGAATCGTCTGAAGCTCTGAGACTCTTCTGAGGACCAAAGTGCAGCTGTAGTCTCATATATTTGAAGGACACATGACAGGAAGCAGGCAGCGGTTTCATAGGCGGGCTGGGAAAATCCCACAATGCATTACAACAGAATTTCAAAATAATTTGAGCCTGAAAAGTCTCCCAGTGTTGCGTGATAACAGGTGTGAGGAAGTTCTCAAGAAATCTGGACTGAATGTGACCAAACTGAACTCAGTGATTCTCACCAGTTTATATGGTGAAATAAACAGATGCTAGCTAGCTGCAGCGGTTAGCTAACAAGCAGCACAAAGTTCTTGAAGTTTATTTACTCCTGACGGTGAAGGAAGCTGAGTTTTAGGAAGCAAAGATGGATGTTTTAATATTTCAGAGCTCTTATCGCTTTGTTTTCACTTCTCTCTGAAACTTTCAGAACACGTTTTTGCAAATTTTAAATGACGTCTGAAACTGCAAAAACAAAAACGTCCACGCTGGTGACGACATGCTTGGTTTTCCATATGGGATGGACTTCTTCTACTGATTCCTTTCCATGCTCAACCTACAGCGCCACCTGCTGTATCAGACTCCACCCGTCACTCCTTAAAGAATCCAGATGATCTGAACTCGAGTACCTGCCGTCCTTCATGATGTTTCTGTGGGTTTCTCGGCGTTCTGCCCTCTGAGTTACCCCGGCTCCTTCAGGGCAGACATTACTCACACCGTCCCTCCTCTCTGAACAAAACCCCGCCGCCTCTGAGGCCGCCGTCACACCGAACGTGCCGAATGTGATACTCCCCGACGGAGGCTTATTCATCTCTAATGAAAGAATCTGTTTCAGACGCAGCTGCTGAAGACGTTTCTCTACTTACCGAGCTGTTCCTCTCCACATTTTTGGAAAGGAAGTTGTTGTGAGGACTAAAATAATATCAGGAGGATCAAAGTTTGGGATGAAAGCTGATGCTGCGGTTCCACAATCGATCACGTAACCCGATCGGTTTCATCGAAGAGCGACAGCAGCAGGATCCCAGAGAGGAACTTTGTCCCTCAGCAGAACAGAGAGCTGCTGGTTTGAATCCCAGAGGCAGCAGGGAAATCTATAGAGACGGATAATGAAGGAACCAGCGCCTGAAACCCACAAGTACAGACACTAAAGCAGACATCTTCTTCATATTTTTAAAGGATCTTTGATGGAAACCAGTGTTTTGTGAGCAGAAAGACCTCAGAAACACTGTGTGTGTGTGTGTGGGAGCTGAGTTTTCCCTCAGGGAGCGTCATGTGGAGTTAAAATGAGTCAGAAATTAAAGATAAAACCCCGTCAGCTCAGTGTTACCTGCTGTCCTTCATCAGGACTTCATCATCACGGCCGCTGAAGTTCCCTCGAGCAGAGCGCAGAATGAGAATCAGCTCCGTTAAAACAAACACGTGTAAACATACAAACTCTGAAATGATCCAGTTTCTGTTTTTTTCACCGTCTTTACTCAGTTTGTTTGGGTTCGTATGGAGGCTCCGAGAGGCAGGAGGAGGAAAACTCTGGTTCATTTTCTTAGTTTGACACAAACTGGAGTTTTCTGTCGAGTTTATGAAATTTAAAACCAATGAAAAAAAAGTTTTTATTTCTTTACAAAAAACTTTTTAACTGTCAAAAACTTTTGTTATATTTTTGTGTTTGTTCGTTGTTGTAAAACTTATTTCAACCACAAGAGGCTGATTTTTTTTAACACATTTTAAAAATCGTCTTTTTCAGTGTTTCCCAAAGTTTGAGCAGCGATCTGTTTGTTTTTCTATATTTAAAAATTCTTCTTCGCTAATTTATTATAATATATTTTTGTTTTGGTGAAAAACCCTCCCTCGTTGTTTCATAATTTAAACAATAATCTGTTAAAGTCTTTGCTACATGTGGTTAAATAATCACAAATTATGACGTTTTGGTGCTCTTATAAAAAACAATGACAAAAAAGGAAGGAACAAAAATGGCATTTTGTAGTTGAATTTGTGTCCATGTTGGTTTGCTGATTATTTGAGATTTCAGCCAGATAAAGTGACACCTAGTGGTGTGGTTGCAGATTGCAGCAAACTGCTCCTCCTCCCTTTGGAGAATCAGCTGCCTCTGCAGATTAAGAGGTTAAAACACAAAGAGTCTCATTTCCAGGTGATTTCACACTAATGAAAGCAAACATTTGCATGTTACATTACATTTCTGCCATTTTCCATTAAAAGATTCCGCCTTTAATCCCACAGAATGGACCTTTTCCAGAGATAATGAGGTTTTTCCGAATATTTAGGGGTTTGTAAGCCTGTAAAGTTTGGGAATTTCTCAAAATAAAAAGAGAACTTTAGTCTCAGATATCTTAACTTTCCTAGTTCTGAGTTTAAATGGATCTTTTTCCTGATAGATTTGAATGATAAAGAACTTTGAGTCTGAATTTCTCAGGAGCTTCACTTTGTTTCGGTCGACTGCAGAGCTCCATGTTGGTCCTTCATGTTGAAATCACCTCTGCAGCTGCAAACATCTGTTTCCCATACGATCAGACCTTCAACTCATCTCACTGAGCGACTGTTTACGGCGTTTGACTCGCTTTGTGTCACGAGCGACGGCCAGCGTTTGTCTTTTCTGCGGCGCCTCTTATTTACGTTGATTGATTTGGAAATGGAGAGCGGCGATTGTTGGCGAGCGGAGCGTTTATCCTTTTTTTTCTCGATGCGTCGGTGAAAAGATAATTGAGAAGATAATTGAGACGGCGTTGGGTGGCGGCGGCGGTCGGTGGACTGTCTGGGTGGGAGAGCGTGTGAGGTTTATGGACGTGGGTAGTTTTGTTAAACAACCTGCTGCATTTCACTTCCATTTATTTTGGATGAAAAACATTTTTTTTTTCTGTGTGTGTGTGTGTGTGTGTGAGTTTGAATGTAGTTAATACAAAGTGATGATTACATGAGCGGGAGCTGGCTCTCTGTGTGAACGCAGCCTGCAGGTAGCGTTGTGTTTGAAAGCAGCGGGGCTCGCAGGTTTTCTTTTTGCAGCCTCCACCCTGCAGAGTCGTCCTGCATGCAGGTCGCAGTACCAGCCGCATTTGTCATAGTGACCTCTTTCTCTGTCTACAGAGTCTCTGTTACAGAAACCTGAACAGGACTCACACACACACACTCTCACACACTCTCACACACTCTCACACACACACTCGGGGTGTGTGTGGAGGGTCGAGCCCCCGCTGTTTGCTACCTGACATCCACATTAATATTTCACAGCGAGTTTATGCACTTTTGGAGTGTCAGTCCGGATGAAAAAAACAAAAAAAAAGCAATTAAATCACACTGATGTTTTTCACTCTATTTCAAAGGAAGTGACAGCTCTTCAAAATAAAAGCAAGCAACATGAGAGTTTCTGTCATTATCAGCTTCTTGAATCCTTATGTTTTATTAAGGGTTTTATCCCAAAAAGTCGTCTTTTTGTGTTAAATTTTAAATGTTTTTATATTTTCAGTCGTCTTCATTAAACACACAGAGGAGATGAAACAGGAAACCTTAAAGTTTAAAAGAAACATGAACATGGTGGTGTTTTTAACCACCTTTGCTGCTTCATTTCTGCTTCATTAGACAGTGTATATACAGTGGAAAGGATACGGGGAAGATGAGACAGGAAGCAAAATGTAAACTTGGAAAGAGAAGTTGAACCAACGCGAACACAATGGCATTCGGTGCCTTCACTGCCTCCCGTCTGGTCGTCTCCGTGGCGTGTGTGTTCTTGTCAGACACAATCCAGAGACACAGGGAGGTATAAACTCAGGCGAAGAGCCGCCAAACTCAGGCCTGTTCGCTTCCCACTGGACTTTTTAATGTGGTAGAAAATTCCACGTTTTGGTGAAGTATAGACAAGGCGTAAACCGCGTGGACTATTTTTAGGCGTTGGCGGCGCGGGACTTGCGCCATCCTGCCATGCCTCTGCCTGACTCATCACCACGACAGGAAGTCGACTGCTGTCTCTCTCCACCGGTTGCTGCAGCAGATGGTTTTCCAAATTCTGCAGCCACTCCTCTTTTACGAGCCAAATTCAGATGCAGTAATTTTTTTTTTTTTTTTTTTTTTCCAAGGCCTCTGCGTGGGTGGTTTTTTGTGCCAAAATAAGACAACCAGCAGTTAAGCAACTGAACCAGTTTGTCTGGTGGCAACATCAGTTCCCGTTCGGCAGAAGTCACTAATTAAACAAGTAAAATACCAAAATTACAAAGCACACAGTCAAACTTTAGTACCACAGTTTAGGTACACAGGCTTGTGTTTGTTGTTTATCTTTAATCGCTGCTCAGCTGAAGATCTACTGAGGAGAAATATGGTGTTTGGTGTTTACAGGCTGAGCGTCGAGGCTGATGAAAATGAGAAGAAAAATTAACAGTTAAAGAGGTTTGCAGAATAAACAGACATGCTAACAGACATGCTAACAGCTCTGTGAGGCTGGACGGCTAAGCTAAATGCTAACGTCAGCATGCTAACCCACTGCTATGTGATGTTAGCAACAGTGAATAAAACTTGAGAAAGATCCATTAATTTATGTAAAAGTCAGATCTGAAACAATCTGATCGATTTCAAAATATAATTTACAATTATTTGATTATTTTTCAAGTCAAAGGTGATAAAAAATCTGTGGTTTCAGCTTCTTAAATGTGAATATTTGCTGTTTTTCTTCGTTTTCTGAAACAGAGTCTTTGAAATTTAATGACTTTTAACAAAAAACTTTTAATGACGATGAGATCTGAAACAGCAGGTTGATAAATTTAGGACAGAAGTAGATTTAAAAAAATAATTAGCTTTATTTCTCGTCAAACAAAACCGATTGTTAGCATCTCACATGTCAAGTTTTGATGCTTTTCTTTGTCTTTAATGATCAGAAACTTAATGTCTTTTTCGGAGTAAACATCCAGTTTCTTTAGACAAACTGTGATGGTCACACTTGTGTAAGTTAACACGAACATTCCCGTCCGTATCGTGGAAAATATTTGCGACAATAAAACTGTGATAAACTAGAATTTATCGTTAATTTTTTGGATGTTTCTTCACTCGTCGGTCACGGAGACTAAAAACCTTCATGAATTCAAACCTCAGAGATCCTCTCAGGTCTCATCCTTCTGTCTGTCGCCGGCTTTTAAAACTTAACTTTCCCTTCATCCGTCAGCTCCCTCCTCCCTCCTCTTCCTCCTCTTCCTCCGTCTCCTCGGAGCTGAAATGACCTTCCCACTTCAGTCGGAGCGGCAGAGTCACTCTGAGTGTCGGAGGCTGAAAGCTCATCTGTTCGAGGAGCAGCTCGCGTCCTCTTCCTCCTCAATCATCCTCCCTTCTCCAGTTTCTCCTCCTCTCTCCATCCTGCAGTAAAATAAAATCTCCTCTCTCACTCCGGCAGTTTCTCGTTTCCGTCACGTCTCTTCTTCCTCGGCGGATTCTCGCTCGTTCAGCAGCGACGGAGAAGGAGGTGTGACCGTGACCTTTGACCTCTCTGAAGCTCCTGGTTTTCTAAGTTGTGTTCGAAGACTGAAAGGAGAAGTTTTCTGTGGTCTCAGATTTTTTAAACAAGTATAAAAATGTGCAAATATCAGTTATCTGACGGGCTGAAGTTATTGATTATCGTTAAATGCTGTGAAAGTTGCGACCAGAGTTACGATCATGTGTTTGTTTTCTTTCAAACGTGTGTTTTTCACATCTAACAGACTTCAGATCAGCTGCTCAGATGGTTGTTGAACGTCCCAGCGTTCAGGTTTTGGAGATGTGTGTGTGCGTGTGTGTGTGTGTGTGTCGCTGTGAACTACGTTTCCCATCATCCCCTCCTCCGTGTCCACATGTGTTTTTTGCAGAAGCGTTTTGAGACGACTCCAGCCTGTCTCAGGTTTAACTCGTGTGACTCGGCGTCGCACCTGTTTTTCCTGGAGCTTCCATGTAACTGGAGCGTTTGTTTGGTCCTTGAAAGTCAGTGAAAGTTTGGGAAGTTTTTGGAAAATTAAAACCATGATGTGATTATTTTTTATAATGGGATCAATTTATCCCAAACTGATCAGTTTCTCTCAGCCATGAGAGGAAGATTTTACCTGATTGTACTCAGCTGAGCCTTGAAAGTCAGTGAAAGATCTTGAAAAGGTGCTTGAAAAGTATCACAGGAGCAAAACAGATGAAATGATGGTTTGATCCCGCCTCCTTCACTCCTGCCTGACCACCTTTCCCTGAGGTTTTCAAACATGCATGTTCGTGCCCCTGTGGGGGGGGGGGGGGGGGGGGGGGGGGGGGGGG
>JAQMCX010000018.1:951181-966885 GCA_029814765.1 Acanthurus leucopareius | reverse complement strand
TTCTTCCTTGCCACGATAAAGTCACGGTATGTTGCCTCATTCCACCCACACACAGACACAGACACACACACACACACTCACACACACACACATTCACACACACACACACACACACACACACTCCTCTGCTGACATCCCTCTCTGCTTTCAGATTCCACAGGAGATTACCCAGCGTGCCGCTTGCCTGAGTTTCTTCAGAGAAGAGAGGGAGAGAGAGAACGAGGAGGAAGCGCCGTGATTGGAGGTGGAGCCTCAGAATCGCCCCTCCCCTTCGAGTGAAGCCCCTCCCCTCTGAGGAAGTGCAGTGAGTAGCAGCTTTTATACGCTTTTTACGCTTCTGTCGCGCAGCAATCTGAAATGCAAGGGGCTTTTATTTTGAAGTGCGTCCATCTGCACATCCTGCTGGACTCCTCAGTTCTGTTCGAGTGTTTCAGGAAAAACGAGCTGCGTTTGTTGTCGTTGTGTTGTTTGATCTGAGGTGTTAGCCTGCAGTTTGTTAGCCGTTAGCTTCACAGGATGAAGAGTTTAAGCTTCGTCGTTCTGAAAAGGAAAATCTCTGAAAGTCTGCTTGACTTTGATTCACTGTTTAACCACCAGAGGGAAAATGTCTGAAAGCTCCCACAGTTCAGTGAGCTGAGAGTTTTCTTTTGAAAGGTTGCTTTTGTCATCATCAGATGTTGGATGGTGTTTGTTTAATGGCGGCTCTGCAGGAGGAGAAGTGAGTCTTGTTGCAGATGAAGGTGTGTCGTCAACAAGCTCGCATGAAGTTGAGCAACCGAGCCTCCGTTAAACGCAGCAGCTCTTCCTTGCTTTGTTTCTTATTGCAAACATCCTCTTTTTGATTTCTTTTCTGCAGCGTCACGGCCGAGCAGAGCCACATTTGCATCTTCTGGTGAGGTGATTACTGTCGTGTGTTTTCCGACACAGAAACGTGTCTTGAATGTAACTTTGCTCTCAGGATCTCGAGAACGTTGTGACTCCATCAGATTTAAGCTGCTGGATCAGATGCATCATCTTCACTGGGTGGAGTTTTCAAAACTTATTGCAGAACTTAATTTTCCTGTTGACAGTGAAGATGCATCAGTCTGGCTTCTTGTGCTTTGTTCATAGATGGAAACTGGCTGAAGTCCAATGTGAAAACACATCAGGAGCATCAGGTTTAACCTCTGAGATGTTTAATTTAACACATGAAGAGAGACGTCTGATTTAAAAACAGTAGTGGAGACGGTCCTCAGGTGATTCACAGAAAAGGACAGAAAAAACCTAAAAACTCATGAGGAAAATCACTTGATCTCTCCGTCTTTCCCTCCAATAAAAGCAGGTGTAGAAGAAATAAACAGTGTGAGAGTCTCCACGTTCCGTAGTAAAGAGTGACGACTGTAAATCTGGTGTAAATCCCAGAGATTTGTTCAGAGCGATGAGTCAGTGAGAGGAGGATCTGATCCGACGACTCAGAGGAGAAAATCCATCAGGAGGAACCAGATCCTCAGTGGAGGCACGTGAGGAGAAAACGAAGAAGAATGGAGACAAAAACATGGAGATGTTCATGTTAACTCATATTTACAGACCTAAAGTGAAGCTTTATGTGATTAAAGAGGCGAAGAAGTCGTGAAAACGTGAGCATGAAATGGCAGAAAGTGTTTTTGGTTAAAGGAACGTTTGGGATCTGAATCTTTGCTTCAGACTCTGGAGGTGTTTTCCTTGTTTTTCACAGAAAATTACACAGCAGCTTGGTGTCGGGTTCAATCCTCGTCCATCAGCAGGAGGAAACAGAACAGAAAAAATCAAACCCAGCCTCAAATTTTTGGGCTTTTTTGTCCCCTCAGCGTCCTTCAGTCCCTCAGAAAATTGGGAAAAGAGGATGAAAAACACAATTTAGCAAAAAATTCAAGGCCCCTCAGAGGTTTTTTACTCGACTTGAATCCAGACAGTGGAAGGTCTCAGATTTTCAGTTTGCATTTGGAGTTTTTTGGTTATTTTTCTCTTCCTCTCTGTTATCAAACACAGTTCCACTTTGCTTAGCAATTTAATTCCTGTTTTCCTATCAGCTCGTGTTCGGTTTCGCTTTAATTTGCCGTGTTGAATTAAAAGCAGACTGGTTTTCTAATGTTTGTTCACGATTCGCATGCATTTAATTCAAGGTGGAATCAAAAGAACAAACATGAGGTCCTAGAAATGTTAAATTTGTGTTTTTTGAGCGTGGAGAAATCGAGCTGTGAAGGCTGTTGATAACGTGGAGTGAGAGAGAAGAAGAGTGACATTGTGAGGAGAAGAAACGCAGCGAGATGAGAGAGAGTCACACCTGGAACGCCGAGAGATTTCCAGATGCAGAGGAGAAGGCCAAGACACCTTTTTGTATTAAAAGTGGCTCCGGGAAAAAGTCAGAGAGACACTTTGAAAGAAGTGACATTTCATTTCCAAAATTCAAAACAGAGGTCCTGTTTTCTGCAGTTTGGCTTTTGTGGAGGTAGAAAGAAAAAGTGGAGGTAGAGTGAGGAAGAGCTGGTTTGAGGGAGCATGAGGGGAAAAAAATCACGTCTGAGGGTGAAGTATCGAATGATCCGACGAACAAAATGAGACGCAGAAATAAGAGACGAGTGACGGTGATTTGATACTCGGAGGAAAAGAAAAGAGCAGCAGAGAAAAGAGTGATGGAGGAGACTTCAAACTGTATTCAGGCTGATGGTGGACGGAGGAGACGAGATGAGAGTGTGTGTGTGTGTGTGTGTGTGTGAAAACAGTGTGTCTCCGTCCGCAGCTGGAACAAACATGCTCAGTTCAGCAGGTTCCCGCGTCCGTCCGTCCGTAGCCTCCGGTGCCCCCGCGGCACCAAACCAAACCCACTTTGTAGTCCGAGCTGCCACAGGAGCCGCTGCGACGCTCCGCGGTGGTGAAACGTGGGATCGCACACGTTTGGGAAACTTCAGCAGGGCTGGTTTCAGCTCGGAGTTTTTATTTAAAGCACAGCTGGAGCAGAATATTTGCGTCACGAACAGGATGAAAATAGATTAATAGGAGATTCATTCAGTCTGAAATTTACATTTATTTGCTGCACGAACAGGTTTGTGTTTAAGATAAAATAAGATATTCCTTTATTAGTCCCACAATGGGGGATTTGCATTGTTGCAGCAGCAAGTGGACAGTAAAAGACAGGATGTAAAAAGCAGCAATAAGAATAAAGATCAATAAATAAAAAGTACAAAATAAGAACAAAAATTGCACACTATTTTATTCAATTGCACAGATGAAACTGGATGGATATTGCACGGGATTGAAATTATTTGCACACATGAAATACTAATAATATTACAGAGTATTGGACATTAAAGTGCAGCATCTGTATGAGCAGAGTTTAAGGTTAAATGCAGAGAATTAAAAATGATCAGTATTTTTCAGAAGTTTTTCACATTTTGTGCTCCACGTTTCTTAACGTGAGTTTTATCTCCATTAAGCTTCAGTCAACAGAAATCTTCACCTGAGATCAGTGAAGGCTTCAGTTTGCTGATCAGTGATCAATAGTTGCTTCTGTCAGTCTGAACACCAAAACACTCCCTCGATGCTCCGATCTCACACTCCGGTCAGACCGCAAACTCCGGTCAGACTGCTAGCTGCTAGTTGCTAGCTGCACAGCTAACGAGCTAACAGCAGCTAGCAGCCAGCAGCTACAGCCATGGATAGTTACAGCAGAATGAAGTCAGTTAGCTGTTCCTCTGATCCTCCACAGAAGGTTTATTCTTTCACATTTCACCTTTTAAAGATGTGATAATTTAACTGACTTATCTGTCATCGTTTATAAAGTAAAGGAGGAACTTTCTTGACTCACCTTTTGCTTCAGAAACTCTTGTGTTTGAACCGAATCGCTGCTCTTCGCTGTTGGATAATTAGATTTTCGTATCGGTGCTGAAGCTGGATGTGATTTGCATCGTAGCTGCTCGTCTGCTCAATTGTACTGGTCTTTTCTGTTCTTTGTGTTTTATTCATGGCATGACACATGGCACTTTTACATTGACCCATGACTTATGAGATACTGAGATGTAAATTTGTGTAAATGTTGAAGAGGCAGTGAGAAACACAGACAAAGTGCTTCTTAAAGCCAAACAGTGGAGGAAAATATTGGATTCATTTTGTTTGAGATCATCTCTGAACCCATCAGTAACTTTTACCTTTTTTTGCTTATACATGAGAGCTTTTCCACCGCAGCACCAAATCAGAGTCACCAGTCTAAGGGCTCGCTGGTGCAGAAAACCTGACCATCCGAAGCCAAAATTTGCCAGCGTTTGGCTGCCGTCCAGTCAGCTTTTTCAGTGTTTTGCTGGGCTGCAGCCAGCCTGCAGGCCGCTGCCAGCCCCACTGGGTGCTCGCGAAGGTTTATTTTCCCGGCCCTTCTGTTTTATTGAATGGGCTCTGTGAAGCTCAAGGGGTGGAGCACCACGCTGACACTGCCAAGGTGATGGGTGCAGTTTGCACATGGGTCATCCCTGCTAAAAATATTTGCATCGGAGGTGCTATGAAGCACCTCGAACGAAAGCCTCCACCAAACGGCAGATTGCTGTGCTTGCAGGAAACGGCGTGCACTCGCCAGCGTGGCGTGGTGGGGTTTTTCTCCTCTTCTTCTCTCTCCTTCCTCTTAGCATGTCGTTTCCATGCTGAGAGAGTTTCATGACCCTCAGGCCTCTGGGACCTGATTAAAAAGCTTGAAAGAATGAATGGATATTAAGAAAAGATGAGGCTGTTTTCTCCTTTTTTCCTGGAGAAAATCTTAGATTTATGCAAAAAATGTGGTTTTATGAGCGCTGACGGTATCAGAGTACGTATGGCTGCACGGTTGTGGCTCGCAGCTATTTAGACACCTCTTGTGAATGAGATCACCGTTTCATTTAAGTGAAGAGAGAAAACATTTAACTGCACGTCCTCATCAAATTGTTTAAATATTGCTGGTATGTCTCATTATTAATTGTGGAAAACAAAGACTGCATGATTAATGTGGTGCCCCAGCGTTGTGTCACTCTCTGATCATACTGTTGTTAATAAAATCGCCATCTGTTGCCTCCAAATGCTGCTGCTGCTTTAAATCCGAGCGGCGCTGGCGAAGCTGCAGGAAGCGAGCGGGGATCTGAACCAGCGGTGGGGGTGTGAGGAGCGGCGCAGGTACCGTACGGGGGCTGATGGGATCTCCACAACCGCTGGTGGAGGTATCGACTACGTGGGAGAGGATGACTCACCCTGAAAGTCCACACACACACACACATGCAAACACACACACACATGCACACCTGTGGAGGAGGTGTGTGTGTGGGCAGTCAGTGTGGCCGGGCAGATTGCTGCTCGCCTCTCGCGCTGAGCTGGAGTTTGTTTCTGAAGCCTCGCTGCCGCTGATGCTGCTGCTGCTGCTGAACTTCCCCTCCGCAGCTCTCCATCCCTTCCTCTGTTTTTTTTTTTTTATGTGTGTGTGTGTTTGTGTGTGTGTTTTCCACCAACACACCTGAGCTCGAGCTGCTGTTGCTGCTGCGTGCAGTGGCGGTTTGTAGCAGGAGGCGTTTTTTCGTTTTTACTCGCCGTGATTCAGCCGGTTTGGTTCCGTCTGATTTAAACTCTTCCTGTGAGGTCTCAAGTGTTAAGTTTTTAACTTCTAGGTTGTGTGTTTTTCTTCTTCTTCTTCTTCTTCATGCTGTGAAATGTTCGTGGTTGTGGGTGTGCTGAGAAATGTGTCATCCAAAATTTGTGTGTGCAGACCCCCCCTCCCCTCCTCAAACCCCCCCCCCCCTTTGTTCTTCTTTTGCAAAGTTCTGTCCAGATCCTGAATTTCCACAAATGTGCACAAATTAACACCATCAGAGTGAATTTCAGCACGTTAAGAGTGTGCACGGGTCCATACTGCAGAGTGTTGATTGAACTCCTTTAAAAGTTGGTATTTTAACACAGTTTCTGTGCGATTATTAACTCGCTTTGATAAAGTTAAAGTTTGCAGGCTGTTCATCTGGCTTCTGTCGCATTTCTGCTGCAGTAAAAATGTCATACAGACGGACCAAAGAAAACCAAACCTGCTGACGGGACCAAAAAACCGAAGATTTTATTACTCTGGTACCAAAAAGTTGACTTTGCATTAATAATTTCTAGAATAAAAGAATGATTCTTTGTTTATCAGAAAAAAAATGCTCCAGAGATACTTTGTCGTTTCAGTTTTTTATCACAATCAGATTAAAAAAATGTCCCAAAATGAATCTGATAGACTTTTACAAGTTTATACAAATGCATCCATTCCTTATTCAGCACAGTGATGAGAGATGATCCAGTGTTCCTCCTCCTCCGTCAGATGAATGCAGGCTTTCAGATCAGCAGCTCTCCGTTCGTCTCTAAACATGCATCAAAACAGGAAATGTATGGAAATCAGATGAGCTGCAGCTGAGCTCGTGCACGACCGCCGTCTCCGCGAATCCTCAGCTGAACCGAAACCCCATTTGAGGGTAAAAATCCTGCATCTGAAGGTGATTTCAGTAAATATCTACCAGGTGTCACAGCAGGTGAGGAGCAGATCGGAGTCAGAATACGTCATGATGACACCAGAGTGGTTTCTGTCCAAAACTTCAAACTAATTACGAGAAAATCAACCAAAACAAGATGCAAAATGACTCACCTTTCCCTCCGACTCTGTTGTGATTTTCAGGATTCAGTTTTGGCTCCTGCCTGCTGTTTTCTGAGCCAGTTCACAGAAACGATCCCTTAATCTCCGTTTTAAAGCCGGAGGGCAGGATTTTAACGTTTATAACATAAAGTTTGAAGAACATCTGTGACATTCGAGCCCAGTCGAGTTCACACGGAGGTCGGATTCAGCTGATCAGTTTCTAAGTTTTTAAGTTTAGAGGCTTCAGTCCATGTTAAATCAACCAGCAATTATTAGTTTAGTAGAACATGATGGAGTCTGAAAGCACGTTAACTTGCAGTACCAGTTACTGCCAGAAGGGGGGCGACAAAAGATCCTCATGGCAGGTTTGATACGAACTGTTTCTTAAAGGTTGAACAAATCAGATTTCACTCCAACTAAAATTAAATCATCTCCTCGTAGATGTTTGTGAGGCTCCTCTCAAACATTTTCCATCAGATTTAAAAAAATCTTCTGGTTTTCAAACTTTAATCAACTGCAGATCTCTGGGGGGTTCAAGGAGCCTCAGAGACGCTTAAGAACGACGTCCGCGAGCGACGAGGAGGTCAGGATTTAAGCCGCGGCGAAGCTCCTCGCTTCCTGACGCACTTCCTGTTTTTTTTTCACCCCCCCCCCATCCCCCTCCGCCCCCCCTCCCTCTCAGCTTGGCGATAGCAGCTCAGTAACATCAGAGTTTATCCAGCAGCACATAATTGAGGCCACGACGAAGTCAAGTGTTTTTCAGAGTAATGAGTGTTAGACTGTTTCAGACGGGAAGGTACAGCGGATCTGCCCCCCCCACCACCCCACCTCCCCCACCCCCACCCACCAGCCTCCCACCCACCCACACGTTTGTTCAATTTCGCTGAGTGCCACTCAAGAGATATTCCTCACAAAGGAAAAAAAACACGTTCTCAAATTGATTTTTTGTGGAGGGGGGGGTGAGAAAGGTGCAGATTTTACATGTTTTTAAGGGCTTAAGTGAAAGCAGAAATGGAGATTTTAAAGGTAACTAATCCAATTACAGTTGAGGAAAATGCGGCCGCTGTGTTCAGAAATGAAAAGGGAAACAAGCTAATTGCGACGGAAGAAAGCGTCGCGGCTGACCCCCGTCCAGCCCTCCCGCTAATGATCAACAAAGTGTTCAATTTTTAGACGCATTTGTCTGAAATCGCTCGAAATTTGGTTTTAAATGGTTTAAAATTGGCAGATAATTTTAGAAATTAGGCGGAAGAAGTTTTGGCGGTGACTTCTGGAGAGTTAAGGTTTGATTTTTTAGAGAAGGTGGAGACGAAATGAGGTTAAAATGAAGAAAAGAATTGATTTTTTTCTGCATTTCTTTACATCAAAGTTGTTCCCATGTTTCTTTTAAATGATCACATCTGGTGAACTTCATTGATTTCATACACACATCTGATCTGATGATGTCATTCTGATGTCATCGGGGTTATCTTCAATTACTTTTAAATGTTTACGACTCAGTTTAAAAACTCAGTCGCCTTTTTTTAAAAAAAAGAGTCAAACTTCGTATAAGTTCAGATGTTAAATCCTCTCTGATGCTCTGGCCTGCTCTTTGAACGGCGTCTCGTTTCCTGCGTCCTTCGGGCCGGATCATGTTGTCGTCGTCGTACGTTTTGGCAGCACGCGGTGAAGAAGATGCAGCTTGGCTTCCTGCTGCCGTTCCACCTTAAAAAAACAAAAAAACTGGAACATTCTGTCGTATTTGATCATATTCCTGCTTTTTTTTTTTTTGCATTTCCCTGTTTACAGCAACACCATCATGTAAGTGGTGTCAGTGTGGGTCACATGTCACCGCGGCGTACACGGTTAGAAAACACGTGTGAAGACATGTAGAGGTGTTAACCACACCGCCTGACTGACTGACTGACTGACTGACTGATGGAGGAGGAGGAGGTGGAGAAGGAGGAGGTGGAGGAAGCCTTGGTGCGGTGGCTGAATGAAAACAGATTTTAATGTGGCTCAGGTGTAGTGAGCGTGTTTGGTTTCACAGAGCTGAGATCATATTTCTGCTGTTCAGAGGTGGTACGCTGCGATACTTCACTGATATCAAACAGTACTCCTAGTGAAGGCCAATTCGAGATAGACTGCTGGGAAATTTCTAAAATTACTATTCCAAATTTACAAGGTGGAGCGCTGCCACTGTTAGACAGTTTAGGGAGAGCCGCGGTGCGTAAACCGTTTTAGTTCGTCTCCTGCTGTGATGCAATCTGTTACGAGCATCAGTCAAATCACCCTCTCTGTTAGAGGATAAGAAAACACAGCCGTCAGCCAAGTCGGTAAACTCAGTAAACAGGATTCCCCAACCTGCATTTACGCTGCAGATCGAGCTGCGGCGTTCCTGCCTCCTCCGAGGGCGGCGTGCAGCAGCAGCGGGGCGGCGTTCGGAGGATACCTGCAGGTCTTTCATGTCTAACAGTGAGACTTTAAGATGAATACAGTCGTTTAAATGCGATCGTCGGGGGTTTCTTCTCCTCTTTATGTCCACTTTGATTAATCCAGAACAGACTTATAAGCACAATCTGCTTCCTGTCTGCTTTGCTGAACACAGATGGGCTTTATGTCCCCAAATATTTAATTTCCTGGTGTTGTTTTTCTTTTTTTTTGTCCTATTCTGCCTGTTTGTAGTTTCATAACAACTGATGGGTGACAAATTAAAGGAAGAGCCTTGAATAAATGACTGAAGGAACATAAACAGTGCAGATGCATCCATGCAGCGCGTCGCTGGCTGGTTCCATGACAATGAAAGTGACATGAATTATCAGTTAAAGCTGAACAGCTGCTGCCACGTTTCGTTCCAACACCTTCATCACGACACGGTGATGATGAACGTCGTCTTCTTCTGCAGTTCAGAGTTCAGATCTGATGTCAGAGGCGACCGAAGCTCTGACGGTTTGAGGTGCGATGACGTGGACGAACTTCCTGTTTGACACTGGATGTTTACATTCATTCGTTCATTCGACAGGAAGTGACTCACGCACAGTCCGGACATCAGTCACTTTCTCTGCTCTGATTGGCTTATTTTTCCGATGATCCACTTTTTTCTGATTTGTGTGTTTCCGTCATTTTCAGCTCATAAATTTCTTCCGTGGAGACTTTTTCAGTCGACCGTGACAGTTTTCATAACTCTGAAGCAGGAATGATCGATTCTGTTGATCAATACTGAGATAATAATTGTTTATCATGATTACTCGCCGACTTTAAAGCCTCCATTTATTAAAAAAAACAAAAGCTTGTCCTTTTAAATGTGACCTTTAAAGATAATCCATCTGAGAAACAAATGAAGACATAAATGTAAAATGTTCAGCTGCATCGTGAGCTTCAGATTTTACATTCGTGAACACAGAGGATGAATCCCTCACTCTTTATCTAGCGCCACCATCTGGTCAAACATGTAACACTGTGTTTTATGACTGAAAACCTTCCAAAACTAATGAGAATCCCTGCTGTAGTGAAGCTGAGATGGTACATTTCAGGTGAAAGCAGGTTTGTTTCAGACTGTTTTCTGCAGATTTCTGCCTCGGTTTCTGTATTTTGACTCCAAGCGGCGTCGGATAGAGGTCCTCTTATTTTTTTTTAGAACGGTGTAATTTGGCTTCCTGCAACCTGAGATGTCCCACCGAGGGCCTGGAGACGAGGATGGAGGGCGGAGAAGGGCTGTGGATGTGGATGGATAAGAAGGAAGAGATGGGAGAAAGAGGATGGGAGGAGATTTTAAAGTGAAAGCTTCGACAATCCACTCGTGCTGCAGGATTTTCCAAACAATTCCCAGAAGGTGGAGGTGGTGAAACGGAGGAAGAGGAGCCCTTAAAACCTGCCTCTTATCACAGAGGCCTTTCCTTTACTTCATTTTTCCTCTCACAGTCTTTAAGTTGTTCATGAGTGCGATGTTTCTCTGCAGCGAAGCCGTGTTGGTTTGAATTCCTCTCTCTTGTATAATCATCATGTGGAGGTTGGAGCTTGTTTGGGTCGGTTTCCCTCTCAGAACAGGAAACAGCATCGGTGCAGCGAGCAGAGAGAAGTGGGACTTGGACCACAGCTCCATCTGTACAATATTATCCTTGTTGATTCCCCCTTTGTGAGCCTGATTCCTCAGAGTTTTTTTTACATTACGGCTGCATGAAAAATTTTCCACAAAAATCCTCCTCAAGGGTCGAAACAACAGAAACAGTCGGAGCTGGACCAAGTCTTTGTGTGCAGGCCTGGGGCAGAAATCCACCCTGAACGCTGTTACACAACTGTTGGCTGCGTGCTTCGCATGTTTGGGTCCTTTTAGCACTTTGACGTATATTTGTTCTTGCTGTGGAATTTGAAAATCGGGGCTGGACGTCGAACCTGGGAATGTGTCCGAGGACCAGAGTTTCTAAAAGTCTCACAGCTGCCATCGGATGTCTGATAGATTTCTATGATGATTTTCTTTTGTTTTTCCAGGTTTTGAATGTTTTTATTCGGGCGCTGTTTGAACTGCTGCCTGTGCTAAGTGATGCTAAACATGTCAGGACTTTCACTTTGTTGTTAAATTGTAGAAAACTGAGAGTTACGCATCTAAAAAGTTGTCAAAATAATCAGAAAACCAAAAGTCAGGCAGGGATTCAGCTCTGAAATGGAAGCAACACGCAGCCCAGTGGATGTGATGTCATGTCCAGATGTGATTCATTAATGGCAGAACAACAACGTTGGTTTAGGTTAAACAGGTGCTGATCGGCGAAGAACGAGGACGAGCAGGTGGAGAAACATGATCATGTGATCACACAGGGAACAGTTTCACTTGACAATGAGCCAAAACAAAGATGGAAAAAGAGAGAATGTAGGTTTGGCTCCAAAAGGATGTTGTTGCATGAATTTATGCTCTACATGGCCAAAAGTATATGGACGCCTAAACTGAGTGATTTATTGAGGATTAAAAGCAGATAAAATGGTCGTCAACGTGCTTCTTTAAGAGCTTTTACTCATCTGGTTTCAGCCTTTCATCCAGATGTTCAACCTGGCTGCAGCAGATTGCTCCTTTTCAACCCATATGAGCATAAACGAGGTCCAGCACTGACGGTGGACGCTGAGGTCTGGCTCACAGACTCTTGGACGAGGTTGAGGTCTGGACTCTGTGGAGGCCATTTAGGTTCTTCTGCACCAAACTGGGGAAAACCATTTCAATCTGGAGGCGGCTTTGCCATGTTGAGGCAGGAACGAACTCAGACTGTTAACTCTAAATTAAAAGCACTTCTTGAAACTAAGGTGCTGAGACCAAACCTTTGAAAATATCGTGAGAATCTTCATTTAACTGACGCTGAAGCTCATGAGAAGCACAATTCTCATTCTGTCATTCCAGTGAAGCTAATGAACTGCTGAATTTTTCGGTATATTGTAATATCCATCTGGCAGACTCCGGTTCTTGTCCTCGGGAACATGAAGGTTATTGAGTTTAAGAGCTGGATTTCAAAATCACTTTTTGCTGCGGGGAGAAATATTTTCCTCAACAATGGCAAAGAGAAAACCAAACAGAGGCCAGATAGGAGAAGCAGATTCACCAGAAAAGACGAAGCACGATGAACAAACCGAAGCTTCCGAACAGAGTCAGAGAATCTGTGCAAACGGGCTGATTTCCTCTGAGTTTGTATATATGTTGGATTCATGCTTGCAGAGCAGTGAGTGGGAGTTGCACCGAGCCTACATCTGCACAGCATTACACTTGTTAATCTTCTCCGAGAGGCCAGAGCCTGTTTTCTCTGTAACAACATCTTGATTCTCTCCAAATAAATCTTCCCCGGGGAACATGCAGATATACAGCAGAGCAGCGGTGCATGCACAGAAACTTTGATTTCTTCCAAGCACTTCCTGCTGCGTCGGTGGGTTCAGCTCAGGCCTGTTGTTTGGAAAGCGTCCTGTAGGAGGAGGTGTGATTAGTCAGACGGCCAGAAGCGTGAAACTATACAACTAAGGGTCACACGGGAAGAGTGAGATCACACTCAACCAGGAAAGTTTAGGTCACATGACATTTCTATTGCATCACGCAGGGAGACGCACGAGGTCACGAGCCTCAGATTTAACAACATGTAAGTAACAGCAAAGAGGGAAGATTAGCAGCAGTTTAAAAGTCAATTTGAGATAAAAAATAAGCTAGTTTATAAGATTTTTTTCTTAAAGAATAATGTGCACATTTAAAGGTCAGTAAAACATGCAGCGTTAGCCTTTAGCATTAGCTGCAACGGATAAAGAGACATGCAGTGAAACATCATGATCATTCAGTTGCTAATGCTAACGGAGCAGATGCTAACTTGGCGAGGGTTGCGGCGTTGGCTTTGTAATGTTAATATCAACGCAGAACGAAGTTGTGGAGACCAAACTTTTGGAGCGAGCGAGCAGCAACCAGGACGAGAAAACAACGTAAGAAACGAACGAGCTGAGACCGAACAAACCGGACGCGATACGCCGCGTTTTCAGGTCAGCTGATCTGTTTTTTGGAGGATCCTCCATCGTATCAGACGCCGACCCAGCTAACTGATACGAGACGTTCACTGCACAGTAAATAAATCAGTGATTAATACAAAACGTTGGTGTTGAAACGACTGCAGTGTGGAAAGAAAAAGGCCTTAGAGCAGCTACATCTGTGCGGCATTAGCTTGTTTTTTAGCTCGTCTCTGTCCGAGGCCGGTGTGTATGTGTGTGTGTTTAAATGTGTGTATAAATGTGTGTGTTATGGGGGGGGGGGTTGACTCAGAGGAGTTTTGTTTGACGCCGTCACAGGAATTAACAGGATGTTAGATGACAAGAAGTTACACCGACACACAGTGGTCTCTCTGTCTGCTTCTTCGAACGGTTTGTGTTTGTTTATGGCAACAGGAGATTAGGACCCATCTGGTGTGTGTGTTGCATGTGTGTGAGTGTGTGTGTGTGTGTGTGAGTGTGTGTGTGGGTAGTAGGTTTGGTTTGGTTCGGGAGGGCGTGCGAAGAGAAGAAGAATAGAATCGGCGAAAGAGTGTTTTTCCAACCTCACATGTGTGTAAACGAGAGAGAAAGAAGCAGTTAAAAAGACACGGCGAGATGGGTATCAAAACAAGAGCTGTGTGTGTGTGTGTGTGTGTGTGTGTGTGTGTAACTGAATCTGATGTGTGTGTGTGTGTGTGTGTGTAGGATGCATTGCAGATTTGGCATTGTGCATTGTGTTTTGTTCGGCGGTGTGTGAATGATAATGACCTCTGACTCTGTCGGTCCTCTGTTACTTTACTGGATTAGCTCCCCTTCACTGCACTGCCTCTGGACACACACACACACACACACACCCACACACACACACACACTCCGAAACCTACGTAAATCACTTTTGGGGACTCTGTAAACACTTAAGCTCATTTCCTGGAGACTTACACTAACCTTAACCACAGCACGACTTCTGTCCCCAGTTGCACCGACCGTTCCCAGTTAGCTGATCCGGAGTCTGAAATGAATCCCTGAAAGTCACACACACACACACACACACACACACACACACACACACACACACACACAGCCACGTACACACTCTGCAGACGTTCGATCTCACGAGCAGCCAGTGTGTTTCTGCATCACGACGACTTGACAAAAGATTTACATCACAAGTTCTTCTGGTTTATCTTTGAGTTTTTGTACTGGAACAGGAGATACAGTCGCAGTACGTAGGCTGTGAAATATACATTAAAAAATACGTAATATAATGTTACCGGATTACTTTTGCAAATAGATATCTTACTGCATTGAAACTGAATTAAATCCTGATCAAGTATATTGATGCTGAATGACACTGAGACTCTCAGGACGCCTTTACACCTGAAAGTTCGTACGAATGTTCGTGTTTTTGTCTCATTGTTTACATTTGGTCCGGTGGTTTCGGTTCCACACTGCAATTATTCAAACGGACTAACGGACTTTACGTGACAAACCTTTGTCATAGCGTCATCACGTACGTAGGTTTCGTGTCTCTGTACTTTACTCTGATTGGTTCGACGCCAACGTGTTGAAAATGTCTTGTTTAGTAGTTTCGTTGATTGAAGGTTTGAGTTTTTTCTAGTTGGTCTTAATAAAGTCTCCACTCCGTGTAGTTCTTAATTATTAGTTTTCCGTTTTTTTCGTTTATTCTGTTTTCCGGGGTAGCCTGCCATAGCTTCCTGTCATTGGTACGAAGGTTTGGAAGTCCGAACGTTTGCTTTCACACTGAAATATGGTTCAGTTTGATCCGGACTGAGACGACCTCTTTCAGTCGGACGAAGGTTCGGATGTTTGGCTCGGATCACAGACCAAAACAGCAGGTGTGAAAAGTGAAAACGAAAAGTCCCGAAAAGTCCGGACCAACCGTGGCAGGTGTGAAAACACCCTGAGAGTATTGATTCTGAATCAAGTGATGATTCATCACGTTGGTGCGTGATCGAGCTGTGACTCACTCTGTTGTCACTGAGTCACTTCAGATGAATGTATTGATTCTAATAAGACTGTGACTCACCGGATCGATGGGGGACGATGTTTTAATGTTGATGCCTGAGCCACAATGCCAGTCAGTGTTTTGATGCCAAATAACAGCGTAGGGCGCCATATTGGATCACATATCAATCGCTGTATTGATACTGAATTGTAGTATTCAGACTGTGAGCTGATCAGGCGGACGGTGCTCTGATTCACTGTATTGATACTGAGCGCTTTCATAAACACATATACAAATAAACTGACTCATAAGTGCATTACACATTCAAAACACACCCACCAGCTGGCAGGCTCTCACATACACACACATGCATTTTAAACACACACACACACACACACACTTAAACACACACACACACACTCTCAGTCTCTGGGCGAAGATAGGAGCGGGTCTCTGCAGGAGTCCCTGGCTCTGTAGGACACGTCCACATGTGCAACACCAGCTGGTCAACGCACACACACACACACACACACACACACACACACACACACACACACACACACACACACAAACACACACACAAGCACACACACGCAGAGGCGCGAGGAGGGAGGGACTCAACATCCACTCTCGAGAAGAACACGGGGGGCTGGAGGG
>JAQMCX010000018.1:898825-924486 GCA_029814765.1 Acanthurus leucopareius | reverse complement strand
GGCCTTGGCCTTGATAAAGTGCTAATTGTATTTAATTCATATTTCATGGTGGCTGGTGGCAGACAGTTTGCTGAGGGAGAATTGATAGATTATCAGGTGTGTGTGTGTGTGTGTGTGTGTGTGTGTGTGTGTGTGTGCTGAATTCTTAAACCATGGCCATGTGAAGCCGTTGGGTGTTTCTGCGACTGTGTGTGTGTGTGTGTGTGTCTCGCATACGTTTGTCATGACAGCTGGAGGTCACAGGGATTTTCCCCTATTTGTGTGTGTGTGTCTGTGTGTGTGTGTGTGTGTTTGTGTGTCAACATATTTGTGTGTCTTCTCATAGATATTTATGTGACATTTGTGTGTGTGTGTTTTTTCCAGAATCCTTTCCGATGTAATTTTTGAAGCGTTTCCTTCAGTGCGTTGTGAGCTGTTGCTGTTGTAGTTAAACTACATTGTCAGTACATCTTCTGGTCACTAGGGGGCAGCAGGAAGGAGGCGGAGCTTAGTGAGTTACTGCGATCTTACAAAGTGAAAAACATGGAGTCGAGAAATGTAACAGCGGCCTCACTGACCGTTAAAACGAAGACACAACCAGTTCAAACCGCTGATAAAGAAATATTTTACACATTTTACTGCAAACAACAAACTTTATAAACTACACAGATCAGCACCGGGCATTATGGGAAATGAAGGCCATAGCTGACTTTCAGCGAACTTGGTGGGAAGTAGGTGTGGCCTCAGTCTAAATCCAGACAGCAGCTTCCTTCAGGTTAAGATGCGTGTAAATAAATTGATTCAGTGTTTTTCTATCAGACATCGACCTCATTCAGCTGATCAATAAAATCAACTTTAAACAAAAAACTTCAGGATGCAGTTTAGATTTTCTGTGAAATCACAGCTGAGATGAAGCGGAGGTGCAAACAAAAGTGTGTCTGCTGCATGAAATGAGTAAAAAAATGCACCTTTTGATTTTTAAAGAATTATGTCACATGAGGATGTTATTGATTTAACCTGGATGCCAATAAGCGCATCACAAAGCCAATATGAAGGCAATGAAACAGCGTGTGTGTCGTCACACATACGATTAACACGTATAAATGTTTGCGTGGTTTGTTTCCGTGCCGACGATCATCACAACAGCATCATAAACTCACAGGATGCAGAGTCACACACACTCATCAAAAAATCAGACTTTTGTCTCCTGTCTGTTTTTTGAGTCTCTGTCTGTTTCTATTTATTTAAATGTCAACAGAGCCGCAGCTGAAATGAAAGCTAATCATCGCATCATAATCCGACATCGGCGGCGGATTCAGAATGTCAGGTGAACATAATGTGGCTGTTCATTGTTAAAGTGGAAAAAAAAACTCTCAGCTCTCAGAAAATCTGGCACTGTAAAGATATTTTCACACAATGAGGAGCAGCGAACCTTTTCTGTAAAATAAAGAGGAAAAAACCTTGAACACAGACATGAAACTGAAATTATGAGTCAGAATTCGTTTACAGTTTTTCTCTGAAGGAACATTTTTCCAATTTTTTTGTCAGCAGACGTCGGAGGTGTGACAGGAAGTGACGGGATGTAAAGCGACAAAAGACCCTGATTTGAACCACAAACGCTGCACCAACATCACACACACAAACTACCAGGACGCCTGCAAGAAAATTACAAAATAAAAGTTCCCTGATAAAATTCAGGTAACAACAAATTAAAAAAAACAAAAGAAGAAGAAGTTTAAAGTAAATAAACGATATTATTTGTATTATTTTAGAGCAAAAACTACGACTGTGTGTCACAAAAGTTCATATTCATAGACAGTTTGACTGTGATAAGATTTATTCACTTTTTACGACCAAATAATTTATCAGTTTAATAAATTGATTAATCACTTAAATAGTTTTTAAAAAGTGTTGCAATTTATCGTCGGTGTTTCTTTTTTTTAAAGATCTGATGCCTCTAAATTTAAAGCTGTAATTTTGTTGTTAAATACCACAGAGACAGACAGAAAGTGATCAGAAGTGATCTCCAGTGATCTGAAGTGATCTGTAGTCAACAGAGGTGACCAGAAGTGATCTGCAGTGATTAGAAATGATCTGCAGTGATCAGAAGTGATCTGTAGTGATCAGAAGTGATTTGTAGTGATCAGAAGTGATCTGCAGTGATCAGAAATGATCCGCAGTGATCAGAGGTGATCAGCAGCAATCTCCAGTGATCTGCAGTGATTAGAAGTGATCTGTAGTGATCAGAGGTGATCTGAAGTGTTCTGCAGTGATCTCCAGTGATCTGCAGTGATTAGAAGTGATCTGTAGTGATCAGAGGTGATCTGAAGTGATCTGCAGTGATCTGCCATCTTTCCTTCCTCCACACACAGTGAAAGCACAGAGCTGAGGCTTCAGTGAAGTCGGACTCATGATGAAGAAGTGGGAGGATGATGGAACGTTAGTGATGGAGGGATGAGTGGATTGATTGATGGCAGTCATATTCAGCTCTGCAGACTCGACCTTGAGACACTCAATGATACAAGAATTTGGCCGACTCGACTCGACTCGACTCGCGAGGCTGAGAGCGGCGCTCCAATTATCCAGCCAATCACCCGAAACCTTAAACTCTCTCAAGGTTCTCTGCCAATGAAAAGCCGTCTTTGTTCTCGTTAGCACATCAGCTTCCTGCACGAGATCCATCAGTCACTTAGCTTTGCTGCCATCTAATGCTTCCAAGTTATCTAATGCTTTAAGTGCCATTTGGCCTTGGACTGTGGTTCCTAATGTGGGGCGTCGGGACCCACTCAGGGTCCCTGCAGGGCTTTCGTGAGGTCCTCAGTGAAATTAAATAAAAATGCTTCTTACTGCTGTTTTTCTTTGACTTTCTGGCACCAGAACTTTTAACAACAACAAGAAAAGTAAGGGTGCCCAAACTTTGCCCCCCCTGAGGGCCAAAGCTTAACTCATTGGTCGACTTTGGGCCAAAAGCAAACATCTATTGTATTGAATTGTGCAGATGCAAAATGGCACTGGGATCCAAAGTTCCCTTCGCTGACTGACTTCATCCTCTGAATATCTTCTGATCCATTAAACTGTCTCATCTGATAAGTCAGAACTTCATTGTTAAAAGTAGAAAATTGGAGGTTATAAAGAAAAGAAGGACGATTTCTTCTTTTTCCTGTTGTTGCTGTCAGCGATGTGATCAATCCTGCTCCTTGTGGTCTCCACGGGCTGCGAGTCGGTTACGCAAAGGCCACAGAGGCGACGTGCAGCCTCCATTGTTTCGGTGCAGCTCTGCATGTTGATAACTGAAGCCTTTCGAGCACAAGAGCTGGAAATGTGAAGTCTGTCCTGAGGGTAGTAACAGAGAAAAGGAGTAATGGGGTCATAAAAGTCAGAAACTTTCATCCTCTTCTGTGCCTGAATGTGCTCAGTAAATTCAATCAGACTGCTAATTTTGATGCATCTTGTCTACAAAGTCGTCATACAGAGTGTCTGAATGAGAAAGGGTTAAGGGAAGTTCCTCTGATGGAAGTAATCATGTCAAGGTACTCGAGTAAAACCATCATATTAGAGTTTTTCAGTATCACGGCTCTGTTAGGACTGTTTCTAACAGGACTGTGAATCCCACAGACTTCAATAACCAGTAAAAATTCAGGCTTTTCCCTTCCTGCTAAAGAGGCGGCTAAAATAACTTGAGGTAAAACCAGTCATGACGTCCTTTTCGGCAGGTTTTTTCGCAGAACTCTTATATAACCCGAGTGAGATTTGGATCTCTATAAGCTTAAGAGGAAGCTGCTGGAAATAGCCTGGCACTCTCAGAAGAGCTGGGTCATACTACCAGCTGTGTTAATGATGCATTAGCACCACGAGGTGCCCACACAAAGGCATCCTTTGATCAATCATTTAGCTTCCCCACGCTCGCTTATATTGGAACACACACACATGCACACACACATGCATCTGGTAGTTTATGTGCATGATAACTGTGTGCATGAGGAGGCGGGGTGGGGGGTGGGGGGGTCACAGGGACTCCAGAACCAGGATGCTTTTAGTTTCAATGCGGCATCGCTCTAAAGGAAACTGGCCTCATAACCTTCGTTGTTTATTCGGTATCTGGTTGGTCGAACGTGGAGCCTCTTCTGATGCTTCGAGGTTAAAATCTGAGTCAGATTGATGCTGATTTTTAAGCCCAAACTCGACTCAAATGACACTTTCATCACCTTTTTTTAGGATGTTGTTGTATGAAACGCTGCTTCAACAAAAGATCTCATTTTAATTCATGACTGACAAAACTTGGAAAGACAACTGGCTCAGAAAATGAGGACTGACGTTACATCTAATTACCAATAAAGTTTCAACAGCTGAGGGTTAAGGCAGATGGTTGGCTGGTTGGTTTTGGTTTGTGAGGAAAAAAGTGGAGCCACACACAGCTGAAGAGGTTTGGTGAAGAGATTAAAAACATGTAATTACGTCCAGCGAGGCCTTTTCCACTCTGATCCGTCTGTTCTGCATCTGCACACAACCTCAGCAGTCTTAACACACTTGATGCAGTGTAACTTGTAATTTCATAAACCCAAGGCTGTTATTAAAATTTGCACAAGCTTAAAGGATGGTGTGTGAGTGACCCCACTTATAGTTTGATGCATAATTTAGTCTTAGGTTAGCTTACACATGGAGGGATGAGGTTTCTGAGTTCGTCACAGAGAGGTTTCGTTAGGTACTCGACACGGGATGACAGAGAGACAAGAAGTTTGATCGGTTTGAGCTCTTAAATCTGTGAGCTTTTGGTCTGAAGATGACTTTTGAACCCAGCTGAGATCCCCTGGTAACCACAAGATGAACTTTGTTGGAATTTGTTTTCGTTGGATCCTTTTACTGAGCTGAAATCTTCGTCGTCTCCCTCCCTGCGAGCCTCCGTCCCCTCCAGTTCGCCCTTGTTCCAATAAAACTCTTTAACCCCTCCTATTAGCACAATTGGCTCCTTCCGATCTTCCTTTCGTCCTCCTAATTTGTCATTTCATTTCCCAAGATATTTCCTCATTACCTTCTTTTCTGTCTCTCAGTTGTTTTATGGCTTCCTCGACACCCTTTTCTCCCTGGTATGCCCTTGTTCGCCTCACATGGAAACTGAATTGTCTACAGTGCAGTCAGATAGATGGATGGATACAGTTTGTGGTTAGACTGATGGTTTGCTTTGCCCTTGATAGAGGAGAAAATCTGAAATGTTTTTCCTCGTCAGTGTCTGTAAAACCTGCAGTGAACCCTGCATCACCCGGGCCGATCCACTCGAGTTTCCTCGGTCTCTCTGTCAGCGGGGAGTTTGGTATCCAAACCTGCTCTGAATTTAGTTTCAAGAAGATTTTTTTTTTTAAAAAGGGGGAATTCTGGGGGAAAAACTTTCAGCTGAAACGATTTTGTGCTGGCCTTGAAAATTCATGTCAGTGAAAGAAAGAGAGAGAGGAACGTTTGTCTGGTTTTCAGGTTGTGGAACATCTGATCCCGCCTGCATCCTAACAGGAAAAAAATCTGCTGCTTTTTGCAATTCACAAATCGCCTCTCGTCACTGCAGCAGTTTTATTATTTCCTCTATAATTACGGAGTGCTACTGTGCTCTGAACAATCCCCTGTACACAAATACTGTACAAGTAATTACAAGGATGCGTGGAGGCGAGCTGAGCCCGACAGAAAGGGACGCAGCCAAGCGGCGTATGACTCCCCCCGTCAGAAACTGGCCCGGAGTCCTCGAGGCCGATCCAGTGATGCAGCAAAACATGACAGCGTTGTAGTTTTCCTTTATTTTTTCCTCTCTGGAGCTGCAGCGCTGCAGCCGACGCAGCTCGAGTGAGATGCTTCAGCCTGCAGCCTCTTTTTCTGCTCCATCTTTCCAGTCCACCGTCTTTCTCTTCATCACACAAACTCCCTCATACACTTTCCCCCCTTTTACTTTCTCCTCTTCCATCTCTCTGTTTGTCTAATTTCTGTCTCTCCGCCTACACTCTCTCCTCCTTTTCCCTTTACTGTTGATCTGTGCTGCTTCCCTCTGTTCATCTCTGGCTCCTACACACTCGTCTCATTCCACCTCTTCCTATACATGTTCTCTCTGCTCTCTTCTTCTTCTTCTTCTTCTTCCTGTTGTTTGATCTCTCTTTTCCCATCTGTATTTTCCCACATCACCTCTGGCAGAATGCAGCTGTGTCTCTGGCAAAGTATTTTAAGTAAACCAACATGTACAGAGGTACAAAACATGAACGTAAATCACATCATTTGTTCATTATAAAGCTGCAAAACACGGTTATTTTTATTATCTATGAATCTTTATATTGTGGTTAAAAAGTTTCCAAGAGCTCAAAGTTTTTTAAGAATAATTTAACTCCCAGTTTAGCTTAAATCTGCTCAAAATCTACTTCAAGTTGCACATGTATTGATGTGCAAACCCCTTGTTTCCGACCGTTTGTGGAAGAACGATCTAACCTCCATCACACCATCCAGAATTTATTCCACCCAAGGAACTTCTGCTTGTTCTTGGCACGTTTGCATTCATCGTCTCGCTTCGTCCTTCAGCCCCGGAGGTTGCTGTTTGGCTGGAGAGAGCAAAGGTTTGGTATTTTGGTTTGTGTTGTAGTGAAAAATAGAAAAGCTTTGATAGCCAACAGGATACCAGAGTTTAGTGCCAAAATAGTGCTCTGTTTTATATCTTAGTTTGGAAAGTATAATCCCCCTTTTTCTGTGTTACAAAACATGCCAAACTGCCTACAGCATCAGTGTTTAAAGATCAGCTCACTCATGGAGAGCTCCACTCAGCCTCTGATGACTGTTGCACATCGTGTGTTTTTCGTCTCTGAAGCAGTTTTGTCAAGTTTTTGAAAGTGACTTTGATGATGTCAGCGATGTCCGTGTCCGGTTGTCCAGGTTTTGGCCCGAAAACAAAAGATTATGATAATTAATCTGCATACAAACTGATGGCACAGCGTTTTAAAAAAGACAAGGTCATTTCTCATGCAGGAAACAGTTGGATCATGGGAAACGTAGGATCCAGGAGGGACTTTACGCCACACCAGAGAGTTGTTTTTACTTCAGGTTTTTGGAAATTTCATCTGAACGCGCTCCTAAATCCCCTGAGTATCTCTTTACTTGAATGTTTTCAAAAGGTTAAAAAAGTTTTGTGATTTAGATCAGGAAGCAGCGAAGCCCAAGAATCCGGCCAAACATTCGAGGCCAACTTTTCATACTTTCCACACAGTTTTGGATGCGGCGGACGAGAGGGCTTCGCCGGTCCTCTGGTTTCCTAGTAACAACCTGACCCGGGACCTCGGAGTGACCTGGGTCGGGTCCAAAATTATAATCAGTCTAATCAGGTCGTGGAGGTCCTGTTGTACTGCCGCAGGTTTCTGGAGAGAGATGGAGTTAAAAAAAAGTGTCGTGTCTTTCTGCTGGTTCAGACTGCAGCGGCTTGTTGGAGATGAAGCATCATCCTGCCGACAGTTTCGGTCCAGATCAGCTTTATTTTGGATGAAGTTTGATCGTCCTCATCAGGGTCGACCGCCTTCGGGTCTCCTCTTGGATCAGGGTTCGGGTTTTCCACGTCTGTTTCGAATCACACCGAACTATTGAACCTCACCACAGTTTTTCAGTCACTTTCCAGCAAGTATTAGAATCAATAAAAACACCATAAACGAGAGTTATTTCATTTTCTTTCGATCGATTAATCAATGCATCATCTCCAGCCGGAGTCTGTGACTTAATTTATAAGCTTTCTTGCTTGGAAAGAGCTCATTAGTTGAAGTGTGCAGTAAACAGCCATGTAAATGCATGAGATTTATAATATCATAGGATTAGTTCGGTCTCATTGCACAATGCAACTATTGAAACAGGACTCTGGATACTCTGAAACTATAAAATACATTCCAGTGCAGGCGGTGAGAGCATGAAATATGTCCAACATTAAGTGACACTTGGGACAAATAACAGCTTGCCCAATACTAATTAAGTGTTGAAATACTCTCAATTTCTCTGGCAAATGTGTTTTTTTTCCCCAAATGACTGGGACACCTTTTCAAAGCGTCAACTTCGCTGATAGAAAAAGCACCAGAACCTTGTTTTATCATATTATTTTGTTTATTCCAGCTTTCCTCTGTAGTTCTCTGTCAAATCGAAGCCGTTTCTCCTCTTTTCTCTTCATCTGCTTTCCATTCTGTCTCTTGTCCTCTTTTTTTCTCTGTGCTTTCTGTTCGTCGCCTCCTTTTTTCTACCTCTTTAAATACTCCGCTGTCCCTTTCTCCTCCTCCCTCTTTATGTTTATCTGCTTTCCTTTCTGCCTCATCTTCCTCTTTCTTTTCTTTCGCCGTCTTCTCTCTCTTTCTGTCTGCCAGGCCATGGCCTAGTTAAAACGTCTTCTGCTTTGTGCCGCCTCTCTTTCATCAGCTGGAAGTTTTTAGACTCTCCCCTCTTTTCTCTCTTCCTTTATCTCTGTGCTTCTTCACTCCTGTCACTTTCCTTCCTTTTACCTGCTTTTTGCTTTTGTCCTCGTTTCATTTGTACCTTTTCCTCCTCCTGTTTTCATCCATACATGCCCCTCGTCTCTCTCCTCTCTCCCTCCATCTGTTTTTACCTCCCTCTCTCTCTCTCTCTTCCATTGTGTGGATGATAGCTGTCAGGAGATCTCATCACTGAGTCTCTCTTATTACATGATTACAGGGTAATTATCCTGTGAAGTTGTCTTTGCCCGAATCTATGAAAGACGCTTAATGTCTTTTTAATGGGGTTTGGAGTTTGGAGACTTTTTTTTTTTTGCCGTTTGTAGTTGCCGTGGACTCTTCAATTTATTTCATTTACATGTGTTTGGCCTGGAACAACGTGGCCTGATTAAGTGGCACTCTGAATCATCGTAATTTTTTGAGCGCTCCTAGTTGTCAGTCAGACTCTTTGTTTTTTTGTTTTTTTTTTTAAACGTCGGGCCTCGACTTTGTCAGCAAACGCCGTCGTCTGCCAGCGTCTGATGAATCTGGACCTGATGAAGCTCCTGTGATGTTCAGGGACGAGCGACGACACGGAGACCTGGCTGGGACTTGAGAGGACAGCGTGGGAGCAAAATGTCATGTTGCTTATTACACAGAAAACCTCCCCATCTTTGATGTGCAGTTGTGTAACGGCCAGCAGCAGGGGGGGAGACTCGAGGGGGGAGTCCAGGGGGGAAATCTGTGTTATTATGGGTGAATTACTTAATCAATATACGTGTCTTTCATGTGCTCACCGAGTTTCTCTACCAGGAGACAAATTTATAACTAAAACAGAATCACATTTTCAAGATTTTCCATCTTTGTTTGTTTCTGAAATCAAAGTTTAAATTTAAAGTGAATTTAAATTATTAATCAAACGCAGCAAAACAGATAAATGTGACAAAAGTTTAAGATTTTTTTGTTGTTTGTTTTTTCTGTTAATTTATATTTTAGTTCTATATAATTCATTATATTTGCTGTTACAGTTGTCATTGATAAAATGTTATTTTGTTCACTTTTTAGAATTAATCATTCATTGCTCAATCTATAAAGCTGCAGTGCAGTTTAAACCAAAGTGACATCTTCAAATTAATTGTTTTATCTGATTTGCTGTTCAAATCCCAGAAAATACTCAATTTAAACTAACTGATAGAAAACAGATTATTTCCAATGTCCCCATTATCAAATTAGAAGCAAATCATAGTTTTAAAAGCATTTTTTATGTTTATTTTTTGGTTGGGATAAGACCACTGCAGTTCCATTAGGTTATCATCCATAAACATCTTGCCTCAGTACATGTCTTGGTCAAAACTCAATCACTTTGGATTTATTATTGTCTGAAATGTCTCTATAAATTTTCTTTAAAAGCCAAACTGCCTTTTTTCAGTCTCAAATACTGATGATCTGGTGATCATCTGAATCAAATAAATGTTTAAAATCTGATGTCAGTCGTGTTGTTTCTGGTGCTGCCGAACCACCATCAGCTCTGAAGACGGCGATGAACTGAGTTTTTGAGTGTAAAACTTTACAGAATTAGTTGCTTTTTTATCCATAAATATTTAATTTCTTAGAGAAATACTTCAAATTGAAATTGTCAGAGGCTTAGAGGTTATTGCTAAACGTCTTTGAAGAAAAGTTCAGATTGAACAACACAGTGCAAGTGACCCCGACAAGAAAACAAATCTCTGCTGTTGTGTTTTATCCTTGATCTCACATCTCTCAAATAAATAGAATCTTAAAACCAAAAGTGTAGTTTTCCTGTTTATAACAATTTATTTGTTTTTTTTCCCCCTTTCTGTCGTTACCCATCGTGCATTTTTTGATTCTTATTGTGGACGAACGCAGCTCATCACATCACACACTAACAATATCAACACGACACCTCTGTGTTCTGACGTCTAGTTTTCAGTCTTTTAGTTTTCCCAAAGTGACTGAACACAAACAGTATTAACTTGTGATTTTCTCCCTCTGTTTTGTCCCCATCCAGCCTGAGCGCCGCTGCTGTCTGTGATGCCCTCCCATGACGCCCAGGTCGGTAGCTGACACTGCCAGTGAGCGGGAAACGCCACTGCACAACCGGTCTTGGGCCAGCGCCGTCAGCCGGTTCTTGCCCTCCCTCTCACACGCTGGAGACTCCACCTCCACCATCCTACCAGTAACCACAACCAACAGCTCAGACCCACCCCAATAAGACCCCCTTAAAAACGGACACGCTGACGTCCTCGGCCAGCACCAGCAGCAACAGCAGCCAAAAACCACATTATAATCAACGCAATCAGCAGCACCAGCAACACTATTACCACCACCAGCAGCAGCAGCCATCATGTCCAGTCGCAGAAAGTCCTCCAACCCCTGCATGGTGCGGGTCATCAACGACCTGCCGGAAGATCAAGATGATCCTGAGGAAGTAATGGACATGGAAATATTGGCAGACAACGATGTGACAGAAAAAGAACAGCCAGAATCATTTGAATTTGCAGAAGAGAGTCAATGCAGCCAGCAGGAGAATCCAGAGAATCCAGACCAGCAGACGTTTCCAAAACCCGTGGAAACCCAGAGTCCTGAGCCAGGAGAACAAGAGGAGCAGTCGGGTTTAAAAGACCAACCCCCTGTAATTGAGGATGTGGAAGCCAGAGAGGAGAATGACAGGGAAGAGGTTGAATCTGACCCGACGTCCCAGAAAAAGCAGCCCAGAGGCTACGAGTGCAAATACTGCCCCTTTTCATCGCAGAACCTGAATGACTTCAAAGAGCACGTGGACTCCAGCCACCCTAACGTCATTCTCAATCCACTGTACCTCTGTGCTGTCTGCAACTTCAACACTAAGAAGTTTGACTCGCTCACAGAGCACAACGAGAGCCAGCACCCAGGCGAGTCAAACTTCAAGTTCAAGAGGGTAAAAGTTAACAATCAGACTATCTTAGAACAGACAATCGAAGGCAAAGACAATTCAGTTGAGTGCGAGGTGAAAGATGACCAGGCTGAGAGCACCAGCAGTGCTGTGTTTCCTCCTTGCATATCTACCACAGTGAAAACCCCAGAAAACATGCAGTCGCTCTATCAAGGAAGCGAACTGAAAAGCCAGCTGGAAGGCCTGATCCAGAAGGATCAGATCACAGCAGTGAACATCAACGGAACGGTCATCATCCCTGAACCAACCATCCTCCAAGGGCTCTCCCATGTCACCCCAATGCTTCAGCGCCCGCCCAACTTTAACTCTGTACCAAAAATAGCTGTTCCCTTGAACACCACCAAATATAACCCTTCTTTAGATGACAACTTGACGTTGATCACCTCCTTTAATAAATTCCCTTACCCGACACATGCAGAGCTGTCTTGGCTGACAGCTGCCTCCAAGCACCCGGAGGAACAGATCAAGGTCTGGTTCACCACCCAGCGGCTGAAGCAAGGCATTACCTGGTCCCCGGAGGAGGTGGAGGAAGCCAGGAAAAAGATGTTCAATGGCTCCATTCCTCCTGCTCATCACACGTTTACCGTCCTGCCTACAAGCCCCGTCTCTCAGCCATCGTCCCAGCCGCCTCTGGTCCACACTACAGTCAGGCATCCAGGTCACGTACGGACAACCGCGTCCAATGGGTTGGTCTCCGCAAACCCTCCTGCTGGAGCTTCCTTTGGCTCCAGCTCAAACCTTAAACGGACACACCTGACGACAGTGTTTGGCCCGGAGTCTAAGCGGCCCATCATGGCAGTTGCCCCCCATTCTGGTGACCCTAAAGACAAGATCCTCATGGCTCCGCCTCCACCCCCTCCTCCTCAGAAAGAACGTCTCCCAATGGCTCCGCCTCCTGTTCCCATGGAGATGAAGAGATCTGTAGCAGTTCCCCTGGTTTCCGCAGAGATGAAGAGGTCATCCGCTACTGTGCCTTTAATGCCAACATCGTCATTGTCATCATCACCGTCCTCGTTGTCCAGAGGGAAGTTTCCCTCAACAGTCGGACACCTCAAAACAAAGCCGGTGGTGTCGCTGCCCTCCATAGTATTTCCAGAGTCTTTAACAAGGCCAATGATTGCACCCCCGCCTATCTTCGCCCCGCCATTTAAAAACAATTTACTTATTCCTTTTTCTACGACCATTGGTCCCAAAGACAAAAATCTGAACGCCCATGCTATACCAGCTGCTGATCTGAAGCTGCCAAACTCCCCTCCACTCATCACCCCACAGATAAGGCGGCCAACCATCATCCAGTCCATTCGGGCTCCTACGAAAGGCCTGTCCCAGATCCCAGGGTTCCCTTTGGAAAGCAACAAGCTTAAAGAACAGCAAGGAGAGGAGATGAAAGCCAGCTATCCCAAAGGAGATAAGGTACTCACTCCTCTGGCAGAGGCCAACGGGACATCTCGCACGGATGCAAAATGGCCCCACGATCAAACCTCCCTTGCCCACAACAATGGAGTCCTACATCTGGATGGTGGTGAGCTGCCAGCAGGTTCGAAACTAGACTTTCAGCAAAAGTCTGCGGTGCTGACCCATTTCCCTTTGCTGGAGAGGATGAAAGGAAAGACAGCTGAACAGCTAAAGATCTTGGAGGAGAACTTCTTAAGGAACAGTTTTCCCACACAAAGCGATGTGGAGAATCTGGCGGGCACCACCCGTCTGTCTCACCAGGAAATAGACAGCTGGTTTGTGGAACGTCGTGCACTACGTGACAACCTGGAACAAGCCCTTCTCAACTCCATGGGCACTAAGAGGATGGGCGCCGGTGGCATCACCCCCATCCCAAAGAAAGGACTAAATCAGCAGCCACACCAGTCTCTACATCTGAATGGAGTTCATAAACCAAGCACTGGCCCGGGCCACCTTAAGAGCCCTCTTCCACCTTCGCACAACCTGCCCATCATTGCCCCCGGCACCATCGCCTCCTCCATCCCCAACCAGAATTCCAGCTCAGTGCCTCCAGACAGCCGATCCCTGGCGCTCCTCAAGGACGATTTTGCTCAAACGCGGTGGCCTTCCCCTGAGGAGTTCAGCCAACTTGAGGGTCGGACAGGACCGGCTCGCGCCGACCTCGCCCGCTGGTTCAGTGACAACCGGCTTCAGAGCGGCAGCATGGAGCTGACAGAACTTTTTCACAACAATGGAGTAAATGGAGGGCAGGGGCCACCTGTGTGCTCCCCCGAAAACGCTCCCCCGAGCATCATCCGGCACTGTCAGGAAGGAGCTCTTACAAACAACAACAGCAGCAGTAAGGTGTTGGAGGTTGAGCTGGGCTGGCTGATGGAGCAGCGCGCCAACAGCCTCAGCAGTCAACAGCATGACGAGCTCCAGGACAGGTTTTCTGGCAGGTAACGTATCTAGAAGGTTCATTTCAACAATCATTTTGTTTTAATGTTTTCTGTTACCTTTCGCTAGTTTTTTCATGAAGACATGAGTGGTTAAAAACAATCCTCTATCCTATTTGATCCATTAAGAGCACTTGTAAAAGGAGGACACGGCGAATTAAACCCCAAAGTGACCTGATCTTACACTGACTGTACAGCAGGCTTTCAGAATCTCTTTTATTCACTATAATTCACCCTTTTCTCTTCATCACCGTCTCCTCTTTCATATCTAATACAGGTGAGATACTTGAAATAAACACAATTCAGTCAGTTTGACCAGCGATTGAGCTCATTTGGGCCTCTCACAAAAACATTTAGGTCAATTTTATTTAGAAACCCCCCAAAAATAAGCGTCGAAATGAACCTTAAAGGTGTTACAGTCTGTACAGAACACACACATCTTTTGCATTCTGTGTTCGCTGAGCTGCAGCAGCGGCGGTTTCAGTATCATTTTCTACCCACTGACACCTTCTGTGCTGACCTGCGTGTCCAAAATAAATTTCTACTTCCCCTCGAGGGGTTTGTGCTGTTTTCTAGTTGCCACATTAACATTGTTTTCAGAACATTAACCTACAAATCTGCAGGACTTTATTTAGTCTGCCTTCCTTTCCAGGAGCTTGGGACATCTTTGGCCAAATAACAGAGCCATTAGGTGGGAAACCAATATCTCCACAATAATTTGGGCTAGAGCTTTATTCTTCCCATGAGTCAGCTCTGGGTTCTGCCTCAGTCTTTGCAAAGCTTCACACAATGAACCCACACTAACGGCACATTGAAATCCTTCTGCTCCTTATTAGCTTTATAAACTCTCACTCTTGCAATAAATCAGAGCCAATGATGTACAGTGTTGAAACAACAGGACGATTAATGAAACCGCGATGCCGAGGTAACGTGCTCAGTCATTTCTGCTGCTTATTTCCTGTAAACTGAAACCGTCTTAAAAGCTGCAAAGAAAGACTGTCAGCAGGGTTCAGACTCGGAGGACTCGCTTCTCACGAGACATGACAGTTAAAAATTATCTTTTTAATTTCATGAAGTAAAATTTGATTTTTTTTTTTTTCTTTTGCATGAAATGAAGCCCTGACATGAACTTAATCTCTATTTTTAGCACAGTCTTGTCATCCGTGAGTCCCTTCATGGCTGTTTCTGTTGATTTGTAAATTCTCAGTTCACGTTCTCAACACATCAGAATTAAGTTTTTTGGGTTATTAGTTTCTCCTAATTATAATTTTAAAAATGTCTCGCTTCTGACCCACTTCAGTTGGTTCTGATGGTGAGTTTTTCACAGCAGCTAAAATGTAAAAAATAATTGACAGAGAAAAAAACTGAGATTTCAAAAGTTATTTCTTTATCGTTTAATTCGAACAATGCCACGTTTTTTTCACCTTAACTTCATGTTTTGTCGGTCAGAGAGAAATTTAAACTGAATGCAAAATCAACATTTTGTGTTGAACAAAAACAAATTTGATAAAACACTGAACAGTAAAGAAAAAAGAGGAAATCTCACTAAAATCTGTTTTATATGACAGTCCTTTAAAAAGTTAAAAATTATCTTAATCTATAATCATAAATAAATGGCGTCAGCTGTCGCACTCAATCTCGAGATAAATTTAAATTTGAATTAGAGATTTTTTTAGCAACTGACTTCTTTGGTGTTTAAATGTAGACAAGTTGACTGGCTTAAAATGTACCTGATTTATA
The DNA here is from genome assembly GCA_029814765.1 of Acanthurus leucopareius. Classification (NCBI taxonomy): domain Eukaryota; kingdom Metazoa; phylum Chordata; class Actinopteri; order Acanthuriformes; family Acanthuridae; genus Acanthurus; species Acanthurus leucopareius. The sequence goes on along the minus strand of JAQMCX010000018.1, from coordinate 908,986 downwards.
CAAGAATGATTACATTAATAATTTAAATTTGTTATTGACTAATCACTGACAGGACATCACTCACTATAAGAGCTGTGAAATAAAAATAAGCATTTTTTCTACATAAATTAATATTAGAACTCCAGCAGCAACAAGCAAAACCTCCTTTAAATGTTCATCTTTGTTTCACTAAAGCAAAAAATAAGTCATGTTAAGATTTTTTTATGTACATTTTGCCAAATCACATCAAATATACGAACAAGCAGACATAAATATATTCACAGGGCTTTTAAAAAGCAGTGAAATAAACATTTAAAATACGATAATTATGATTCAGTGATTCATTTACAGTCGATTTGTTTCAGAGCTGCAGATCTGAACATGTTAATGATCCATATGTCTGACCGGAACATCCGTAACAGGCTGAGGCAGCAGAACGCCGCGGAGCTGAAGAACGGGGGACAGAACGGGGGAGTCGTGGGAGGAGCGCGGGAGGTGTTTGGGAGCTGGCTGCAGGACGGACACTCGAGGAGAGGACGGGAGCTGCTCCTGGACAGAGACCGGAAGATGGCGGAGGAGGCGTCTGGGAGGCTGACTGGATAAACGGTGAGAAACGTCCGGACGGTGTGTTTTTTTTTCTGCCACGCTGCTGTTTGTTCCTCAGTTCTCTGAGACTCTGAGGTCTTATTTCATTTAAAAATGTCTTTATTTTACGGTGAAAGTGAACATCAGGATGTCAGTTAACTTGTTCCCTTTTGCAGAAAAGAAAAACCCTGAATTCTCTTAAAAAAAGAAACATTCATGACAAACATTAAATATGTTTTTTAACATGTTAAAAGGGCAGTGTCTTTAATTAGACCTGCAACTGAATTAAATTTACTATCAATGCAAGTTTTAATTATTTCTTGGTTTAATGATTAATTGCTTATTCTGTAAAATGTCAAAAATGATAAATGGCCTCTTTTCAGGCAATTAAGTGAAGCATAAATTAGGTTTTTTAGCGGAGCGTCTCTGATTTGAGCAGTAAAACAAGAAAACTGTGAGTGTTAAAGGTGAACTGAGCAGTTTTTTCATTCGATACAAAACAGAGTGTTTTGACCCTGAAGTTTAACAAACATGCTGAATTAATTTTATCATGAAACAGCGATTTTTCATAAAGACTTTTTAATGTTTGCATCCACAGAAAGCTTGAAAAGCCTTGGTGTATGTTTTTTTTCTAAGATTGCAAAGGAAAAGTCACGTTGCTCCTCCAATAATATCAAATATAAGTTCTTGAAGGAGGGGCTTAAGTTTAGTGGTTAAAGGACTTGCTGTGATTGGATAATCCTGCACCGTCCCGGAAAAAATCCCATTTCCTGGATACTTGACTCAAACATGGCGTCCAAGCTCCCGAATGTGGTCAAAAGCACAAGGAGGCTTTGATAAAAGTTGCGAACGAATCAAAAACAACACTTGAATTTTGTAGAGCGAGATCCAACACTGATGCCAGTTCATGTGGAAACCTGAAACTTGAACCTGCTCCCGCTTGTGTTCTTTATACTCGACCACAAAAAGGTCCTGGCAGATTACATCTCTAAAATGTGCACATGGCTCCACATTCCTGAATCTGTGGCTGCAGGTTTGTGGAACCGGTGAAGTGATTTAACTCGGCGAGGCACCGACGGTCCCCGGCGTCCCCCCCACCACCACCACCGACCCCCCCACAGGTCTGTTAGTGCCCGAGCCAACACCTCCATCCCAGGCAACAAACAGAAACCACTCCAGCCGGTCACCGTCTGTGTGTGTAGCTGTGTGAGTTTTGGCTTCAGCCGCTCGGCAACAAACACCAACTTCAGGAAAATTTAGGGAAAAAAAAAAAAATGATTGGAGGCCTGAAATAGCAGCAGCCCCCCCGGTGTGGTAAAGCTTGATAGATAAAAGGCTCCGCCTGGGGCAAAGAGTGACGACAGAGTCGGCTGCTTCTTCCTCGACTGTCTGTTCTGACAGCAGATTGAAAGTTTTAATGTCTCCATGCGGCTTTTCGCTTATCAAAATAGAATCTGTTCAAATGATTTCCTGAAGACAAACAGACGCAAACAAGGCGGAGAGAATCAACTTCTGACACGTTTGAAGGATTGTCAGGTTTTTTTTTTGGGAGGACGTCTTTAAAAAAATCAGCACCTGACAGCTATAATCAATAATCAATATGCAGCAATTTGAAAAACCAACAATGAGCAAAGATTTTATAAATAATCCATCAGCAGTGTCAGATAATGTCTTTCTATTTGTTGCTTTTTCCTTCTCAAATGTAACATTTGGGCTTTTTCAGTTCAGTTTTAATTAAAAACAGTAAATTTGTCTGTTGAGACACTTTAGTTTTTCAACGTTACGACATAAAACCAGTTCATTCACACCAGATAAATAACAACAGCAGCTCCTTCAGCTGATTGTTTATTAAGGATCCTCATATAAGACATAAACGTTACATTTAAAAAATGATCTAAAACATCATAAACAATTTTAAATAGTGCAGGAATCAGATCAGTTTTTTACCTGATGAGGTAAAAAGGGGGAAAAGCCCCAGGTGGTGTGGGGGGGGCAGTTGGTGGGTGACATGCAGGACCTGCAGCCAGCAGATCTGAATCCCAGTGAAAGCAGAAAGTCTGCCATGTTTTCCTGAACCAAACCCAGCGCTGTTGCCCAAACACGACCAAACTGCGTCTGCCACCAAATGGCCAACATGTGTTTAAAACAATGAGCTTAATATCAGGACGGATATTCTGATTTACTCCGAAAACAAAAGAGCAAACACACGACCAGACTGTTTATCTGCTGGTGTTGCAGGTTTTTCTTCAGTCTGCTGCAGCTGCTCTGGTGAACTCCTCCACCCTCCACCTCTCTGCTCCAACCCACACATCACACACACACAAACACACACACCATCCATGGTAGTGCATTTGCATAGAGGCACTTCTTCTTCTTCTTCTTCACACTAATCAGCGACTCAAAGTCTGAATCGAACCGTCCTGACTTTCGGCGAGCAGCAAGTCGAGGCGTGTTGCCGCAGATTGAACCTGCAGAGGACGAGCGCTGCGAGTTGTTTCTGGTGGATCAGATTCGGTTTGCGAGCAGGAGGATAAATTAACATGAGCTGCTATCTAAACTCTGGCAGTTTGCGACTGCGGCCACACACTCGTCGGCTCTGCCAGACGCTCAGTTCAGGTGCCAGTTATCATGGAGGCTGAGTTCTGCTCTCCAAATCAGTTTGGCTCCCAGTTTACTGACTGTGGCAGGTGAATGCTGGAATCCACCAAACACTGTTGATGGAAAAACCGCTCCAGCTCCGAGTCACACTCCAACTCTCTGAACATTCAATATGTGGTGGCAACCGAAACTGGAAAATGTGGCTTAAAGAAGATTTTTTCTAATCAGAATGAAGCCTTTAACAATTGTCATTAGATTAACGACTAACAGCACAGACATGCTGTCATTAAGTCGCTGCAAATCTGATATTAAAAACTGAATCTTTATAAAATATAAAGTTGATTTGACACACAAAACATTTTGGTGCTTGTTAATGTAAAAAACACTTTGCTGCTGCGAAATCAAAACTCTGTTTTGGTCTCCAGCAACTCCTGAGAAAATACATGACGAATGCTGAGTTTATCGGTTTGTTCGACAGCCGAGAGCAAATTTTTAAAAAGTAAAACAAACGAGCTAAAAGAGGCAAAAACACAACACAGAGTCGGATGATTACGCATCAAGTTACATCATCAAGTGTTTATATCTGTAAAAATGTTCCTTAGAAAAGTTTTAAATGACCAGCAGAAAAATTTAACAGGATTAAAGGGAAACCTGACAAAAGGAAAAAGAATAAAAACGGTAATAAACAGAGAAATTCAAAGCAGCCTTTTATAAAAATGTGACGATTCAAAAAGAAAACATCATTTCTGATCCAGCTCTCATATTAAGAGCTGAAGACTGAAAAAACTTCACAAGTTAACTGAATGAAAATGTTAATAAAACATTGAGCAAAACATTATCAAAAAGAAATATACAAAATTTGATTTTATTCTGTTTTAATCTTATGAGCGGAAATTGAAAATATATAAAAAGAGACAAATATTCAGAATAACAGCTCTGAAAATAATTACAAGAAAAGGCTGTAAGAAGCATAAAATGAAGGGAAGTGATGGAGTATAAGCTGTGAGTGGAGGAAGAGATCATTAAAAACAGAAAAAAGATGGATGAAGTGGCGTCAATTTGTTAAATTTAAGAATAAAAGAAGTTGCAGCTGCTGTCACTCAAAGCTGCTGCATCTTTAATTATGTTTAACTTTAAGTTTTAATATAAAAGACTGAATTGTAGAAAAATTTACTGCCACTCAGTCATCATGAACGATGCTGCATGTTTTGTCTCAGGCTGTCAATATGTTTATTTCCGCTGTAAAATTGGGTGTTTTAATATGGGGGTCTCTCATGAAGGTCTGCCCCTAGTGGCCGTTTGTAAAACTGCTGTTTTAGGCATTTTAACGTCACGTCGGCTTCATTTTTCCACCTCAGACGTTTCTGCTTTGGAGATAAAACAAAACTACGACTTAAAAAAGCAAAAGCAAAGTGTCTCAACAGCTTCATGTATATTTGTATGAAGTGCGGGGGGGTCAGATCAGGGGTCAGAGGTCACAGCAGCCAGATGATTCGGATAAAGAGAGACGGAGTTTGATGGCGTCGCTGAGAATACATCAGGAGTCCTAACGATGGATGCAGCAAAAACAAATTCCTGCAGCGCAAATTGATGTTGTACGATGCCTCCAGCGTGTCTGAGTGTGAGTGTGTGTGTGTGTGTGTGTGCGTGTCTGAGTGTGTGTGTGTGTGTGTGTGTGTGTGTGCGCACCATCCATTGTCCTGTCTCACTAATCACAGCAGCTCGGGGCTTCATTTAATCAGCAGAGCGCGGCGCAGCGTCCCATAATAACTTATCAGCAGTCGTAGCTTATAGATGAAGGCTTAATTGCCAAAATGCTGCAGTGCCTCTCTGTCATCATTATAATGTAAAACACAGAGGCAGCAGACACTGAACATTACCTTTTTTCAGGTCACCGTAATCTGAAAATAAACATCATAATGAGACTTTTTCATTTTTTATCGTCATTGTTAATAAAAGGGAGATTTGTAGGGTTTTTTGTTTGAGTGAATAATGTTGATTTGCAGCCAATCAGATATTTTTCTGGGGGCGTCATCATCATCCGGAGCTGCCGTCCTGATGTAACATCGAACCATCTGTGAGGACGTTTTGGCACAGAGGTCAGAAAGTGCTGAAACAGCTCTGCACAAGTCTCTGCGTTTAGATTTTGATTTACTGTAATAATGAATAAAAAAGAAAAAAGAAGCTGTTCAGATTTTTGTCTGCCGGTTTGTGTGAAATAAACACTGTGACAATCATGACAATGATCCTCGTTAACATCAGGAAACAGTTAAGACGTGTAAAAAATCCTCCTTCACACGTTATATTTAAAAGCTGCTGGACCTGCATCAAAAACTGAACCTTTGTTCTGACGAAAAACCTCAAAAAATTCAGCTGAAACGTGTCAGTGTGTTGCTGCAGAAGCTGCTGATCAACATCCGAACCACAGAGACACTTCTGTCTTGTGTTTGTGGACGAATCTGAATGTTTGTGATCGGCTGATCTTCAGCACAAGTGGAGACTTTAAACCCGACATTTAACATTTCTGACAGAAACGAGCTCTTTCTTTGTGTTCGTGTCTGGTTTTGAATGTGTTGTGTGTTTGTGTTTGCTTTCGCCGCCTTGATGAAGACGATTTATTGTGAAAGTTCATCAAGTTAAAGTCCAGTGTAACTTTTCTTTGATCATCTTCTTAAAAAATCATAAATGTGAGAAAATATCGGAGCGTCTTCCTGTACGTTCTGCTGTTTTTGTCTATGTGAGGGTAAACAAACGCAGCCTCTGTCGGCCATATTGGAGCGTCAGCTGTTGTGTAACAGTTTCTGATCGAACAGCTGCTCACAGATCATCTATCTGAACATTATGGTTCATTTTTCTCTTAAAACAGAGGAAATATTTTAGGAAGCCGAGACAAAAACAGACTGCAGATCAGCGTCACAGTTTGTAAATGTTAAGACTCTGATAGAATAAGAATAAAGACGGGAAACCTTCATCATGATGGAACAGGAACAGGAAGTGTGATGTGAACATCAGTCCAAGTTCTCTGTCTGTTCGCTCTGAGTTTGGTCTCCTCCTGAGGAACCTTCTGATCTTCACCAGCTCGACTCTGACTGAATCTGTCTGCTGTTTTTCAGCTTTTTCTCTTAAAATGAAGCTTTGAGACGCTGAGATGGAACCAGGACAGCAACATGTTTCAGGTTCAGACTCCAAAAAGCCAAAAGGAGATGAAACTCACCGCCTCTCTCCTTTACATCATCGTGTTCCTTTCACATCATTTGATTTGTTTCTATGAAATTCACTCTCAGTAGTTTGAAGTGTGCAGCAGGTTTCCCAAACGTTTCCTCCTCTTCACTGCTTTCGTAGGTGGAAATGTTAAGAGAACAACAAACTGGGAGGATTCTCACTAAAATATGATAAAATAAGCTATTAAATATAAAAGCCTGGTTCTCTAAAGGTACCAGACACATTTGGAGAATTAACGTTGTGTAACAAAGTGTGTGTGTGTGTGTGTGTGTGTGTGTGTGTTATCTGCTGCCGTCCTGTTTGTGTAATCACAGCGAACGCCTCGTTTAATCGCCGCCTCACCAGAAACAACTTTAACACAGTTTCCTTCTCAGAAACACGAATCCGGAGAGAGAGCGGCGGCCGGTCGTGGCTGCCGCCGGTGAGAAAGTCCTGATCCCGCCGTGTGTCCCACTTCCCGACCGGGAACAGCAGCTCCCGGCACAACGATTGCTTTTTAATCCCCTCCTCTTTAGTTTTTTTTTCTTGTTTGTTTGTTTCCTCTTTATTTTTCTGTTGCCGGCGGTGATCTGAGCTCTTGTGAAAGTGACATTTCTCCTGTGCAGAGAAACATTTGACAGTTTTTTAATGTGTGTTTGCTTCCTCTCTCTCTCTCTCTCTCTCGTCTCTCTTCTGTCCATTTCAGGTGCGAATAGGATTTGCTGCCATCGCCGCCACCGCCGCCGCCGCCGCCGCCACTGCTGCTGGAAACATACAGGAGGAAAGAAAACGAGGTGGAAGGAGAGTGGAGCAACAAAAGAAGAGTTTTTTTAACGAGCAGATATTGTATTTTTTTTCTTTTCTTTTTTACTGATTTTTTTTATCTCTTGATTGTCGCATCCTGGATCACGCACAACACCCTCCTCCGTCATGTTGGACGTAATCCCATCAGTAAGCTGACCTGAAGTGACCCCTCCACAGATGTGACGTTCACCACAGACACACGAGTTAAAATAAGGCGCTCGACTCTGATTTTACTTTGGCGAGGTGCAAACATCCTTCCAAATTAAAATCACAAGAGTGCGAGGAGAAATTCAGGGTCACGATCTGTGAAGATGATTGAAATTCGCCCCCCCCCAACCCCCCACCCCACACACACACTTCCAATGAATCTGAAATTGCTGCTTTCTTTTTATTTCTCACAGTAATGTGAGTTTTAATAGTATTACAATAAAATTCAGGAGCAAATCTCCCCCCAGCATCTGCAGACAGCAGCTTCAGTGCACAAACACCATCAGACAATCAGCCTCCAGGTGAGAGTCGTGGTTAGTGATCACAGGTTCGACTTCTCGACGTGCTGCCGCTTCCTTTTAAGGTGGAATTAGTTTTGTCTTTAGAATTAATTCCTCTTAGAGGTGGATAAATCGAACTTACACTAATCAATAGCGCTTTTTAAGCCCTGAACCTTACCGTTGTGTCTCGAGTGAAGAAGTGGAATTCACTGCCAGCCAATCACAGCTGTTTTAACTGTTGGGGTTAAAATCAGACAGTCCTGCCCCTTTAAATACCGTCCCTTTAAGTTCGTTTATGATCCACGTGGATGTTTGCTGATCGTTTGCTCTCTGTCCCGGTTTCATATATCATGCTAGCACACAATGCGCTAATGCCGACAATTTAGTGTTTTGGAATGTAATTTAAAGAGCAGCAGAGCCAGAGAAGTCATCTTCTTTACGCCACACCCTCTTCCTTGTCTAAACCTGGCACCTACATTACCCACAATACCACTGGAACGCTGACAGTTTGAGTCAGAGTTTTTGGCGTGTTATGCTAGTAGCAGCTAATGTGGCTATTGACGGAAATACACTTCTTTTGAACATTTGTGGTGGAATTTCACCAACAGATTTGTTTCAGGCTTTAATGGAAACTGACTCGAGTGACATCACTTGAGGACATTTATCAGACTCCCCACAGCGCCCCCTGCAGTCCAAAGGATTTCTATTTAGTCTTAACGTCTAATGTGTTAAATTTATCTATGCACAAATATGAAGTACATTATGTAGATATGTAAGTTTTTGTCAGTATTAAGTACTTCAGTATTTAAAGTTAGAAAACATTTAAGTAAAATCTCCTTTTTAAGGGTTCCTCTCTGTGTCGGGTTACATTGTGGGACAATTGCGTCCTTGAGTCAAATCTGAGCAATTTTATTCTTGCTGGCATTTTAAATGAACTTCTTTTGTTATTTTCCAATGGGATTATGTGAAATAATCAAGAATTATAAAAAACTAGAATGCAATATGAAACTGGGACACAGTGTCAGTCAGTAATCAGCAGTGGGGCAGACTGCATGAATGGTTAATATAATTAATTCCTCAAATTTAACCTTCGTTTTGAAAAGGGCTTTTGGTCCATTTGGTCAGAGGTTAAACACGAGTGGACTTTAAAGCCAATTCTCACTTTTAGACAAAAAAAAGTCCCTTTTAAAACACAACGGCTTTTGTAATAATTGGAAATACTTTTTGTTTAACTCATTAATTTTCCCCCTAAAGAGGAGGCTTGATTAATATTGTTATGTGTGTTATGTGTGTTTCTGTCCACTTTTTTATATTCAAATTTTCAATTGGAGTGAAAATATCTGAAATTTGAACAAAATTGAAAATATTCCAAAAAAAATTGGTTTGACTAAAGTAGGAGAGTTGAACAAGTATCAATAAAAGATAAAAAGCAAAAAATGTGGTAGTTTTATGGCATCAACAGGACTTTTAGCGCCTCCTGCTGCTCATTTTGATCAACCAATCAACTCGCGTTCACAGATCAGTAGTGATGGTGCAGTAAATTGGATCATTACTTGAATTTAGAGTCCCGAGCTGCCCTTTAAAGATTCGATTTGTTTGTTGAACCCAGTAACTTCCCTTTAAAGAGGAGAATTTCTGATTGATTAACCTTCCCTTTAAAACATCCAACATCCCCTTTAAGAGCCACATTCAAACAGATCTCTCAGATTAAATCTCTGTCAACATCCTGGACCTTAATGAACATTTTAAATTTTCCCTTTAAGGAGAAACAAAAATCAGAACTTCACTGTGAATCCAAAAAAAACCCCTGAACTTCTCCTGAAAGTTGCTCTGAAGGAAGCGGCGTCCGTCTCGTGAGAGGGGGGATTAGCAGGTTGTGGACAGACGGATGTTTGGTGGCTGAGGTGATGTTGTGCGTGACCTGTGTTGCCATGGAGACGGGAGGAGGAGCACTGAATGTGTGCCTGCAGCAGCAGCAGCAGTCTGACTGTACACAGCGACCGATCGACAGACAGACAGACAGACAGACAGACAGACAGGGTGGATTTAAAACAAACAAACAAGAAAAACAAACAACAAACAAAAACGCCGAGTGCCAAAGCTGGGATCTGCTGCATTCTCACTACACTTTAAAAAAAAAAAAAGGGTTCTTCTTCTTCTTGTTGTAAATAGGATATATATGTTTGTTTGTTTGTTTTTTGTTCTTTTCCTGTATTGCTACAGATTTGTAAAATTTTGCGGAAAAAAACTTTGTTACATTTTGTAAAATGGGAGCAACTCGTCCCCCCCGAAACCCTCCTGTTTTTTTTGTTTTTTTTGTTTGAACCCCCCCTCCCTCACTCGGTTTCTCTCGGCTCTTTTACGTCTTTTTTTTTCCTTTTTTTTTGGGTCTATTTTTTTTGTTTTCGTTGATGGACTTTTAAAAAAAAAAAAAAAAAAACTGTGCCAGCAGTGGTATGTATGTAAGTGTGTGTGTGTGTGTGTGTGTGAATGAATGTGGGTGTGA